>PVLA01000096.1:0-32712 GCA_004027455.1 Hydrochoerus hydrochaeris
TCTTCTCTTTCTCTTTCTCTGCCTCTTTCTCTGAACAGGCCACCTCCTTTTGATTCCTTGAATTTCATTTGGAGTCTCATGGCCCCTGAGAAACCTGTCTTGAGCTCTTTTCCAAGATCAAAATGTCTTTTTTTCTCCTTGCAGTGTCTTCTTGAGAAGCATTACTAATTTTGTAATTACTAAGTTTGTAATATATTGAAACAAATAAGATGATTATTACATTTAGAAAAGAGAATAAATTAATAGTGGAAGCAGAGAAGAAATGGGTTAAAGAGAGATCTAAATTACACATTTTACCCTGGAGAGATTTTTTCTTTTTCTGTTTATCATCAGTACTTTTTTTTTTTTCATACCAGGGGTCGAACTCATGACCGCGCGCTTGCAAGGCAAGCACTTATGCCGCTGAGCTAAATCCCCCGCATCAGTATTATTTTCTAAGTGATTTTTTTGTTAGCAATGTTCTTTTCTAAGTGATTATGTACTTGGTGAATGTATAATTGGAGGCATGTGCTAAGTTTCAAAATAATGTAATGCAATATTGACTTGTTTCGGGTTTTGCAGTAAAAAGACGATAAAATTAAATTCTGATACATGAAGGCCAACATAAAAAGCCTATAAATTTTGAAATGAGTGTCCGCACAACATTTATCTCTCATTCTATCAGTTGAAAAATTGAGGGCTATTTTCTACTTCTGTACTTATCAGTGTAAGGAATATCAATTGTCCTAAAGATGTTCCATTGATGTTTTACTGTCTTACATTAACTTCCAAATAAAGAAGAAATTAAGACTTCTTAATTGTGATCTCATTGTAATTCTTCCTGCCATCTTTCCTCCTTCCTTTTCTTCTTCTACCTCTCAGTTTCATTTAGCTAATTAAAATATATTCTAATATATTAGATATATTATATATGCATTTTATATAATTTACACATCTATTGTATATCATATATAATATATACTGTATGTAACTATATAGGTAACACAGCCCCTCTCTATGGAAATATGTGTGGTGTAGGTGACATCAGTGGTATAAGTCAGTGCTAAAAGTCCTCACAGCCACCTACAATATCACCTTCCTTCTCAACTAACCGTGGCATGTTTCCCACCAGAGGCTTTCTGAGGCTTTTATATCTGAGTGCAAAGAATTATATGTATTTATTCTTATAGGTATATAGACAACACATCAGGGAATCAGATAGTATACATAACAAAGCAGGGAGTTTTTTTAACAAAAGTTCCACTGAAACAATTAAGAGTTATTATATTTTTCTATACCTAGAACACTTTTCTCTCCTCTGTAAATTGCTTCTCAAATCCAACGTGCTTTCAGCTTCTACTTATAGTTTCATCAAAGACTTTCCAGAGTCCCTTATTTAGAACAGCCTTCTGCCTTTACTGGATCTCATTTATATCTCTCTCTGTCATTGCATTTTCACATTTATCTTCTTTTCAAGTTTATGTCTGTGTTTATTTCTCTCAAAAGGAAGTAAGACCCAAAAGAACATTGTCCCTACTGTCTTATATTACTTCTGGGGTCTTACAGAGTGAACAGTAATGAACCTCTTCGTTCACTTCCATGATTTGGAAGCAAATGAGAACCAGTACAGAGAAAGCAGATAAATGGAGATTAAAGCAGCAAAGAAAGATGAAAACAGATTGTGGAAATACGTGTGAACCTTAGGGTGACAGGGCTTGCTGACGATTTCCCTCAGAAGCAACTAGACTTGCACTCGTAGTTAATGGCACATTAGCTGGACAGTCAGAGGCCCCTGTCCTCTGGACAAAACAGAATGCAAATTGATCAAAGCAAAAAAGAGGGTTTGTACTGGGAGCTGATTTTCTTCTTCCTCTTTCATTACTTCTGATGCTAGTTCTTCCTTCAGGTGGAAGTACCTGAGGAAGGAAGGGAGATGGGGAGAATCTCTGTGGGAAACTTCAGGACAGGAAAGAAAATTCCACTCTGCTGTAGACCCTGACTCTCTTTACCATATTCTGTGTTAATGCTTCACTCAATAAAGTCACCGAGGGTATAAATCTTGTATTTTTCACTCTGTCCCACCCATCTTGCTTCAAGACAGTAAAGATATCTTCTGAAGAATACTGAATAATAACTTTTGTTTCTGAAACAAGTGAAGTTTAAGGCCAAAGTACTCAGAAATTCTTGACTATGAAAACTCCAATCAAGCTAATTCTTAAGACCATCGGTATCAGGGAGGACTGAAGAATGAGGTGAACCAAATAAAGCTTCAGACTATACATGCCCACCTTTGCAGATCTCCAAAAGAAAAGCAAAAGGCCAGAAATGGACCAGTGTTGGTAACTAATATGACCATGGTTAACATTCATGGGGAAATTCAGGTGAGTGACTTAAACATCTATTTCAGTCAGATTTTTTCTCAAGGCTGAACAAATCTGTGGATCATGTTTGGCTAGTACCGTATTGTTCAACATTTCTATTGCTGAAATACCTGACTCCTACAGTTTAAAAGAGGAGATTTCAGTTCATAACTGACTGGTTTCAAGACAGAAGCATGGTGGTGAAGGCTGTGGGGAGCATTGCACCTTATTTCATGGCAGCTGGAAAGCAGAGCAGGGAGACAGCACCAGAGAGGAAGGGGTCAAGGATCAGATCAAGTACCCTGTATTGCTCCTTCAAGAAGACCCAGACAGACACAGAAGATGCTTTTCTAATCCCTTAGGCAGCTCCGAAGTCAATCAAATTTACAATTCAGCTTAATTGTCACACATACATATGTGACAATTCATATAGGAAATTATTTGGAAAATATGAATAGAATATACATCTTTTTGAACATTTGGAACATGTTTTAAATGGTATTTTTAAAAAGGGGAAATAGTAGTACTTGGTGGACAAAGTATTTAACATAGTCTTAAAATTTCATGGCTGCTTTTCAGATTTAAGAACCAGAACTTTTGCCAACTGTCATTGTAGACCAGAGTTCGTTCCTTTAGTTGCTTGCCATATACATGACAAATAACCATATGACATTCATATCAAACATTGTAAGTTCCAGAATTATTTGTTTTGTGCTACACTGATGAGATTGCAGTCATTAATTGGTTAACAGATACAGTTAAAAGTTTTTACTGAAAACTTCTGAAATTCAAATTCTGAAATGTAACTAGTTTGAGGGATGTTGTAATTATAGTTTGGCTGTTATTTTAATGATTTAGCTTTGAGAACATATACGTTGTCTCTAGATGATGCATTTAACAAATGAATAAGACAAACTAAATTAAAACTGGCTTGGGAATTAATTATATGAATTTATTTTATTTTCTAAGTTGACTTCTAAAAGGTTTAGCAATATTTCATTTGAGAAATAATTTCAGTAGTTCTTCATTTGTGAAACAATTTGCAGAAGAATAAGTGGAAATTTTGAATAGTGAAATTTTTGAAGAATGAGGTAATTCTCTCTCTCTCTCTCTCTCTCTCTCTCTCTCTCTCTATATATATATATATATATATATATATATATATATATTTATGTTTCAGTGCTGTGATTAGAATGGAGTCATAGTGTTTATCAGTTTTGCAAAACATGAATTGCTGAAATATAACAATCCAGGTTGTACAGATTCAGAAATAATTCATGTAAGATATCAGAGTAGTATTCAACAATGTGTTCTACTCTTATTTGGATATAATGTCTGTGAATGATTCAGTAAATGAGGTTATAAATATTCATCTATTTTATCACTGGCAACAGCTGAGAATTTCTAAACAGTCAGTGGACTGCACAATTCAGCTCCTGCGTGCCTGTGCCTAACCATTGACTTTTTCAACTTTACTTCCCTGGTAGATGTCAGCAGTTTAGGAACATTTATGTTAATTCCCTGCAGAAACAGAATTATACTTTTTCATATTAAAATTTGGAAGAGTTGTTATCTGATTATCTATTAAAATCCCAGGTGGTAGGTTAGATTCTCATAAAAATTTAGGGCAAAGGAAAGATAGGCAGTGCTTAAGGAATAAATCAGAATAATTTACCTACTTCTTAACAAGAGCTATGACCAGAAATATAATTTCCAAAGGCAAATGTGAATGAACTATATCCTAGAGAGGCAAATTATGTCCTGAGTTTAGAAAAAAAAAAAAAAAAAAAAACCTTTTAGTTCTCTTTGAGAAGTAGGAATATATTTTCTAAATTATTTTTGCAAAAACAGTCTGAATCTTATCTAGGTAAACAGAATTACATTTTAATAGTTTTTTTAGAAAGTGGAATACATAATCCATTAGTAATATTTCTGATATAAGAATAGATTCATAAAACTCTTAGCTACCTAGCTTCCTTAAAAATTAAAAACCACATTTTCCATGTCAAAAATTTAGTGTTTTTAGAAATTTAATGTATTTTAGTATTGTAGATTTTTGTTCATAATATTCCACTTTAAGATCAATATACTGATTTCATTATCTTTAAGAGAAATGAATTAAGCAGCTCTCACGTAGGTTCTCTGTAAGAAATCTGGAACCTTAGAAGGCAGTTGTAAAAAGTATGCACATAGACATTCCTTTATTCATTGAAATATCTATTAAACATAAACTATGTTTAGGACATTGTATTAGAGAGTTTCAAAGGTATTCATTTTAGAGAGCAATTACACATAAACAAATCACTTATGTGACATTGTGGGAACATAATAGATCCATTTTGAAGATAATACTAATGATTTCTTATTCCTTAAGTATCCTTTTAGTATGAATACAAAAATAACACTTTATTTCTCATATATTGAATTTTATGTGATAATGAATGGATTTTGAAACCGGACATGACTCGTAGCCATATGAAAATTTTCATTGTAAAGTACATAAAGTATTAATGTGTTGTTTCATTTATTCAGCTCTCTATATTAGGTGTTTAACATCTGCTAGACATTTTCTTAGACTCTGACATCAGATATTACCACAAAAGTAAATTATTTTCATTTGAAAAACCATTATATACAGAACCTGAACTCATGAATTTCAACTTAGTTTACTGATAATTTCTTTCTTAGTAATGTTTTATAATTTTATTGTGATCTTAATGTGTGAAATGTTTCTAATAAACAAAAAGTTTTACTACTTTAAAAACTTTCTGAGTAGGTGTTCATGGAAATGAATATTAATAATACTAATTCCAGTCCTGACATAATAACTTCCTGTGCTTTTGTGTGATAATATCAAATCAAAATTATATGATCTTAACTACAACCATCTAAAAGACTAAGACAATAAAACTGTTGTATAGGGAATTAGTAAGGATTTGGGGTTAGATACTGGGGAGATTTAATCTTCAGGTGGTGGATTCACGCATTTTGATTGTATTCAAGCCTACTAAATTTAAACACTTAATCAGGCAAAATATTGGGGACTATTACACATTTGGCTTCCAAATTGAAAGCCGCTTCTGATTATGGTCCAACCTGTCTGCCAACTCTGACATGTTGCAAACAGCTGCTGCGGTACCTTGAAACTCTTTTCATCTTATTGGAGGAAAACTGTTTTAAAATTCTTAATGGTTATTTTTCTAAAAATGGTTCATTTAAGACCTTAATTGGGTACATGAAATTGTTTCTTCCCTCATCGATCCTCATTCTTGCACATGTGCAACATGTATGAAAAGATTCTTTTGTTGTAAGCATGATAGAGTTTTATGAGGCATGGGAAGGAGAAGGAGGATCCATTCTTTAGAATACTCTCTTTGACTGCACTGGAGGACCTCAGTCACGGTGTGAGTGAGAGCACAGGATTCAGGCAGCGTACTAGTCCTCCAGTGCTACCATGATAACATTCTAGAGGCTGGGTGGTATAAGCAGCAGAGGTTCATTTTTTGCAGTTCTAGAGATCTAGGTGTATCTAGGTTGGTATCTCTCCTCAGCCTGCAAATGGCTGCCTTCTAAGTGTCTCAGGTGATTTATCTTCTGCACAAGTGCTCAATATCTCCCCTTCTTATAAACACACCAGTTGGATTGGATCAGAACTCACTCTCGTGTTATTTCATATTAATTACCCCTTTAAAGTCCTGTATCTAAATGAAGCTGCATTTTCAAGTGTGGGGGTTGGGATTTTCACATGCAAATTGGGAAGGGAGGTACATTTCATCGCATACTGGGAAAATTACTATTTCAATTTGTATGCAATGGCCAAAGTGTAAACTCTTACTTTTACTGGAGTGAGGGCCAGGGGAGATTCTGGGGTTCCCACTGAGGGAGATGAGCAAGTAAGTGCTAACCATTCTTAGTACCCACAGATGGAACTCTGGGATGAAGTTTCCTCTTTTTCCTGTGTTGAAAAAGTAAAGGAACTAACTAGAGTCCTTTCTTTTTACATCAATTTGGTCAGAAGCACACAATTTAAAAAGTGGCTGAGGTTTTTTGCTTCAGAACTTTGTGTCTAGAGAGGGTGGGTGTGTGCGTGCGTGCGTGTGCATGTGTGTGTAATGTGTAAGAATCCTCTGGGCTGCATGGAGGAATGGAACTGTAGTTCTGGCTGCAAAAATGCCTGGATGTCGTGGCTGCTCTGAAAGTCAAGGTGGAATAGAGTTGAGCTACTTGTGGGACTCAGGGCAGCAGGTTGTCCATGGAGCCACCACACACTGGTCTGCTGTCAGCATTTACCCTTTCTTTGGGGGGCACAGCTCTTGGGGTGAGTGAGGTGGAGGCCTAGTGAAAGTCTCACAGTCTCTACCCTGCTTTCCTCTGAGCCTCTTAGTGGCTTGCAAAGAAGAATTTCCTTTTTATGTCAATTAATCCACCTCACAAGAATAACAGCTTCCTTTTCAACATTCTTTAAATCAGTAAAGGTTATAATCAGTCCTTCCAAAAGGTTTGTAAAACAGAAGTGGAGTTGGTGTGTGGCTCAGGAACGGGAAAGAAAAGAGCCTTACGGAGAGAAGATTTTCCTCTGATTCTCTCCTTGTTACATTTCTTGTAGCCCTTTATCAACTCTTAAGTACATAATTTTGCTAATTATCAGTTTAATAATGATGCTTTACACAGGTTGCCAAATAATTTTCCTGTAGGTGAAGGAATCCACAAATAATGACATAGGGAAATGCAAGCCTGGTTTTTAGTGCTGACTTGGCAGGTCATAAGCTGGTGACTCTCCCTCAGTGACTTAATCTCCCTTCATCTCAGTATCTCGCCTATGAAACGATGAGGATAATAACTGCCAACCGAATTAGGAGTAGCAAAGATTAAATGAAACATTGTCAAGAAAAGTGCTTTAGAAACTGCCAGGCGCTGTATACATAGAAATGAAGACTGCTGGTGAGAAATGTGAGACTATGTTGGAGGCATGAAAAATTTAGAATTAATGATTTATTTCTCAAAAATCTTGTCTGATCAGACTAAACCAGGGTGTCTTTATTATAACCCAGTTCCTCAAATCCTGATCTGAAGTTGAACTTGAGATTTTCTGAGATTTCTAGTCTCAAAAATGAGTTTTAGCTATGCTGTTGAATCTTATGACAGAGTATGGTGAAATTATTTTTCTACATTCAGTTTGGTGATTGTTTTCCAAGATTAAAAAAAAAAAGTAATTGTTCAAATGAGTATGGTTTTATTTTTGTAAGCAAATTTTCAATATGGTATAAGGTCAGGAATTTTATGGAGTTTTTTGGAGGGGGCATCTTTGTTTTCCTACTGATTAATCTAAATTAGCTCAGTGCCTAAAACTGAATAGAAACTTGTGGAATAAATGATAGGTTAATTTTTGTTTTGTCCATATTAAGGATTTCCATGTGTTTGTTCTCTTAGCATAAAACCAGAGTATTATCCCTCAGTGCTATTCCCTTTACTTTTTAATCATATTCTTTATAAAAGTAAAGAATATGATTAATGTATATTATGTCCAATGAAAATAAGTGTATATTTTCCTCAATGCTGAGGTTCTTGTACATATTACAGTGACATTATAATAATGTTTGCTTTCAACAATAGTAATTTCTGGTGAACTTTATAGTTCTCTTACTGGCTTTATAATTTATCTTGTCAGGAATTTAAGGACCTGTTTTTAGAAAACACATGGTATCGAAAGAAACAGTACATACATATCTAATTACTGATGAAATGTGCCACAATGCTTTATTTTCCATGGATCACTTGAAAAAAGATTTGAAAATTTTTGGTAACAAATATATAATGTTGAGATTGAGAAAGAAACTTATTGACAGAATGCTTTCCTAGTGTGCAGCAGGCACCACACACACAGAGGCATGGAAACAAAACAGTAGCAACAAGGGTGAAAAATGTACTACTATAAATATTAATTGTACAGTTTGGTAATGTCACATGTCTGTACTTTGTTGTGCAACAAGTCTTGAGCTCTTTTTCATCTTGTAAAACAGAAACTCTATACCCATTAAATAGCAACTTCCCCCGTCTTCATCAAACCTTGGGTACTAGCGTTCTCTTTTCCATTCTAATTTTAACTACTTTCAGAACCTCATAAAGAAATAGTTTTAAAAAATCATATATTGATACGTTAGCTTTTAGTTCTGCTCTTATTCACGTCTGTCTCAGATGCGAGTGGAAATCTGGACCATTCAGCTGATACAAATACTATTTTCATTCTTACTCATATACAGAAAAAACCCCTGGTTCAGTATTAGTTTTCATTAATTAACATTATGGATTTTGCCTGGCTAAAGATAAAGAGTAAAAGAATGAGAGAGGCAATATAAAATTTTTATATAATTTGTAAAAGAGAAAGTATTTTGTAAATCAAAATAGATTTAGAAAGTGAAAGGAGGAATCTGATTTTTTAACAGCTGCCTATCATTAAGGCCACATTAAATTTGAAAAACCCTTCCTAGAATGATTGTAGAAAGCATGTTTTCATTTATGGAGAGAATAAGGTCACACGAGAGGATTAATGGCTGTCAAACTTGTGAGAACTTGGGAATCTCCTCCCAGCTTCTTATGCGCTTTCAGTGGTCTTGGGCAGGGGCTGTTGATTTGGATCTTTGTCAAGTTCCCAGGTGATGTGGAAGCTCCAGGGCCCCATGTTTCACAGCTATTAGTCTAGGGCAGCAACTCCCAGGATGCTCTGTAAGGCAGATACGAATGGTTCGTCCAGGCATATCCGCTGGAAATACTGTGCGATGTTCACCTTTAAGGGAGTCGCTGACCATTTGCATATGGTAGATTTGTTCAGGACTTGCCATGGAAATTGTGTCTTTGACCTTGTTTCCAATATTCCCTGACTTTCTTGATTGCAGAATCATCTTTTCTAAATCTTTTTTTTCTTTTTTTTTTTTTGTACCAAGGATCGAACTCACGACCTCACACTTGTCAGGCAGGCGCTATACCCCTGAGCTATATCTAGAACCGTCTTTTCAACTAACACCTATTGTCTGTTGGAGGATACTCATTCCACATCATTTGCAAAATGTCCTTAAAGAATTAGGGAAGCACAGTGATTTTAGTGTCATGGCAGAGAATGCAGAGTTGTAAGTTTCATGATAAGGCAGAGCATGGCATCACTCATCCCTCTTCCTTATTTTTAAATTTTAAAAAGTTGTATTTGGTTGTGCTGGATATTGAACCCTGGGCTTCACACTGAGCTATATCCCCAGGCTTTTAAAATTTTTTTTCAGACAGGGTCTCACTAAATCACTGAATTGCCCAGGCTGGGCTTGAACATGCAGTCTTCCTGACTCAGCCTCCAAGGGTGGTGGGACTGTAGGCCTGTACCATTGTGCTTGGTTTCTCTTCCTTATTTTAAAAAACTCAGTAGGGTGTAACTCCATTTCCCCATGTGGAGGGAGACATCAAGGACTAACTAAAGTACTCTAAGCTCTTCAGTTATTAAAATAAAGAAACTAGTTTGGAAACTTGGCTTCCTGTAATTCCAGTGTTTTGAGACTTGTCACTGAAAAGTTCTGTCTTAGACTCTTTTAAGTGCTTTGTTTGGTTTTAGATTGTGACCTGCTCAAATTTCCCTGTAATAGACACATTCTGATTGTTCAAACATGTGACTTTTGTGGTGAGTGCCTACACTGGTGTGGGAATTGAGAGGTGATGGTGATTCCTGCCCAGGAAGACAGGCACCTGTGGCCTGCACAAGAGCACAGAACTGGGTCAGTGGTGGACAGTGCCTGCCAACTGCCTGTGTGTCCTCATGGGCATTTTTTTTTTTTAACTATGCGTGAGGTGAGATTTCTGCATAGATTCATCATCCTCCCAGAGCCCTCAGGCTGATGTCCAGAAGGAGCAATACAAAGTTCTTTTTCCAGGAAATATAAAGAATAGGTATAGACCTGTGTGAATTCCCTAAATAAACGTAGATTGGAAAGCATCTCATTCTTTGTGTATGTATGGTAATCTCTTCCTTTCTATCAATTTTTACTTTTGGTATTTTATGTAGGTCTGAAAAGAAAAAAAAATAACAGAGGAAAAAGAAAAACTGTAACCAGACAACAGTGCTCTGAGATTTTCTAGAAAGACACAAAGCAAACAAAGGAAAGAATGCAAATGCCTAACATTCCCCATTATTCATCTCTTCTTCTACTTTTTTGTTTTTCTGTCTTACTTTCTACCTGGACACCTTGCTTTTGAATGTGAGGTGTTTGTTTGCAAACAAGGTAGATATAAAGTAAGAATTTATGGCAGTATGCTGTTTTCCCTTTGTGAGTGTCTAATGTGGGTAGCACAGTTATTATGGCAAAACCGAGCATGCTGTGTGAAGGAATGCCTGGCAAAGGACACCTTGTGTATATGGCCAAGCAAGTACTTTAAGCTAATTGTTATTACCTTCACTTTAACAAGGAGATCTAGAAAGGCCAATGTCCTACAGCTGACAAATGGTGAGACTAAGATTCAAATCAGCTTTTGGCTTTCACAATCTGCCACCTCAGGTTACCTCTCCCTGTGGTGGAAAGAGGACAGAATATCAAAGCTAGAATAGTGCTTATCTGGAGGACAGATTAGAGTTTTGAAAGCAGAATGAATTCTCTTTTCTGATCAAAAGACATCATTAAATTATATATAAAGAACAAGCCCGAATAACTAACTGTAATGACATGTATTAAAGGAATACCAGTGTATTAATTCTTGAGGTTAATTTCTTGAGAGACACTTGAAGTGAATAAAGCTCCAATATGTGACTATTTTGAAACCACAGAATAGGAAAATTTTAATATTCAGTACACAGACAAACAAAAAAGATGAACATTTTATTACACTTATTCTAAGTTTATTTCTTGACATTAATGGAAATGTGGAATATATGGCCTATTTAGCCTCACATTTTAATATTTTTATGTGTAGTAGAGCTAACCTCAGTAAAGTAGAATTAATGAAGAATCATATTTTTGTTCTAGAAACAGTTTTTGAATTGAACATTTACTAGGAACTTTTTATGGCCTGCGAACATGAAAGTTCAAGATGTGTCATTTTATGCAATCAGTATACAATGAAATCAACGTTGCTTTTCACAGGGTACTCAGGATGTAGAAATTTTGCAGCAAGTAAACACAAAAATATCTAGGACTATCTCTTTTCCTTGTGCTGAAACACACCTCGTGACTTGCTGTTAAAATTGTCCTGACCATGCAGAGGCAGTTCATAACGAATGGGAAACCATCAGAGTCATCGGAGAAAATTTTGCAGCTAAACACATTCACCCTCCATTCCCAGATTCTGTTACTGCCCTGAGACTTTTAGACTCTGTGAAGACAGTGATTAGGTGTTATATGAAAATCGGTAGCTTCTTTCTCCCCTGGGTCTGATTTCCCCACCTGCATATCCACTTCATCTGATGAGTTAGGGTGGAAAAAATTCCCAAAACACTTTCTGCCAATTTTCTCTCCAGACACTTCACCTAATTATAAGAACATGCCAAATAGGAAGATGAATTTTTGCTAAATACAAGGAGTATCTGGATTTTAAACTTATACATGATAGTTTTACACAGAAACGTAACTGCCCATGACCTCTGTTTCTATTCCGATCAGGAAATAATCACTTTAACACACTTAGATGATTCTTTTAGTGATGAATTCCAAATCTCTAAATAACGTGATTGTGGGGGGCGGCTGCATTTTGATTTACAAATTTCTGGCCCTGCCCCTTCTTGCTTGCCCAGCCTTCTCACCAGCTCATGTTTCCTATTTTATCTCTATTATCAGAACTAAATTGAGAATAATTATTTTCCTGATAGTAAAGAGCTAGAACAGAGAGAGAGCCAAAATATTGGGGTTGAAAGAAACAAATGTTAAGGAAAGGTTAGACAGGATGGCCTCAATTTTCTCAAGAAAATAAGGGATGAGTTAATCTTATGGACTGAAACTACTATCAGCTAGCTAAGATGGAGTTAACAGATAAAAAAGCATTGCTCCAAACCAAGGGAAAATGACCAACTGGTGTGGATCCATCCAAACTGATAGAAGAAGTGGTCTCCAAAGATGGTGGGTTTGTGTGGAAGGATGGAATTTGCTTTCCACTGCTTGCAGAGAACAAAAGGAAACACTAAAAAGCCACAGGGGAGAAATATACAGTTTAGTGAACATAACAAATTGCATGTGTGGACTTTGTTTAACTACATGATAATGGAATAGAGATTAGTATGGTGATCATACAGAACTTTAAAATATTTTTAACTTGATCATTCATATGTGTTATTTATTTGGATAAACACAAATACTGTCATTATTTTTATTCACTGATATTTCTTTTTATTTAATATCGAGTTGATATTCTTAAAGCCCATAAGCAAATTGAAGGACACACAGAACTCAGCAAATAGGTTGTAGAAAGCCCACCTTCGATTTCAACTTCTTTTTGGTATAATGTAAAATGGTCTAAGAAATGGAAATCAGCAGTTGGCAACTGTACATTAACTCACATGTTCTCGGAGGATAACTTCTTTTAATATATTGAATATTGCTACTTACTTTGCTAGCTTTGTTTGCACATTTGTAATAATGAAGTTTAGCAGATTAACACATGTGCTTTTGTGCTTTTCTCGGCGAGTGAGTCTGATTTTATGTTTGAAAGGGTGCGCTTTCACAGCAGAAGAAAATAACAGGGCCACTGAGCAGGAGCATCAGAGGGAAATCCCTTAGGGCACAGCAGCAGTGCAGTTAGCAATAATTTTAATTGGACACCAAAACTAAGCCAGCCTCAAATCATGTATATGTCTTACAAATAGGCTTTATTATGTCCTTTAAGTCCTTTTAGAGGCTTATGAAGATTTACAACAGTAGTTAGTTGCTTTGTCTGAGCAACAGAGAATATTTAAGAGTTTTTATCAGGATTAATGAGCAGAAGTGTCTCAACAGATGAAATTCTGTAGTATGAGCACTGTAGTCATTTGATAGTCTCTTTATTCACTTATACTAATTCCCAAAATAAAGATACGCTTTGATATAAGACTTAGTATTTCATATATTTGTCAGATTTTTGTGAACTATTATGTAGAACATTACATAGCACTTTTTTTTTTTAATATTGGGTATGTCCAGGAGCCACGTAGCAAATATGTAAGTCACATCACTATTTTAGAATATAGTAAAGACATTCCTGCTATTCATTCAGCAAATATTTAGTGAGTGCCTCCTATGTGCCAATTGCCAGAGACGTGGTACTGAGCAAAACACAACCCAGCAAAGATTGTGGCTTAGAGAAATAAAATAATAACAAACACAGTGCATAACTATAAGCTGCCATATGGCTGCCCCAAGGAAGTGGAGGATGATAGAGAGTCCAGAACATGATGAGAAGAAGTAACTAAAGGTTAAATTAGGAGTTAATCAAGTTAGGAATAAAAAGGAGACTGTCCAGGCTGATGAGATGGCATTCTGAGGCATAAAGGAGTAAAAGGAGTAAAGGCCTCTTTCCTCCTTAAGAAAAGAAAGGGAGCCACCAGGATAAAACAGAAAGAGGGAGAGGAAGAGAGCAAGCCAGGGCCATTCAAGGCCAGTAAGTTCAAGGCCAATGACTCTCTGAACTGTCTGCTCCTTATCCCTGGAATAATGCATAGTATTATAGAGAATTTTAAAATTACAACAATATACAGAGAAGACTTGTTCTAATACTCATAGCTTCTTCACTTTAGTATCTTTAATTAATAGGTTTCCACTTATTTATGTATAGATAAAAACAAATGTGCAGATACCCTTTTCTGAACTTGGAAAAGGAGTTAAAATCCTTGCCATAACACTACACTGTTAATATTTGGAATGTTGCTTTTGCATGCTGCAGGCTTAGTTGGATTACTGGCCATAAATCATGGTTCTGCTTATTTAATATATTTTATTCTATTTGCAGAAAATTAATTTATATGTCTTTTTCCCCATCCAAAATTGTGGAATTATTTTCCATGAGATGTGTGCATATGCATATAGGGGCATGTGTGTGTGTTGCATGGTATACAGACAAAAGGAACAGCAATGGCATCTCTTAAAACTCTAGTTTAAAAATTAGCAGAATTCAAGAAGAGTTCCTGTAGGCCATGGCAAAAAAGTGTGAAAATTAAGGGGACACATTGCTGCACTTGAGGACATTGTAAACAGTTGTTGAAATGTAGATAGTTCATCTTATTTAGTAATAGTTAGTATACATGTATGCCACATGTCTTGGTTACTTTTCTTTCATTGCTGGGACAAAATACCAGGCACCTAAAATGAAGGAAAGAAAAGGTTTATTTAGCTCACTGTTTGTGGAGGTTTCAGTCCATAATCAGCTGGGTCCATGGCAGGATGACATGCACAGGGGCAGGACTTCAAGGCAGCAACCAGCAAAAGCAGCAAGAACAAAAGGTGGGGAGATTATATTGAACATCCCCTTCCTCCCTCAGGGTGGGTGTAGTATTCACAAAATCTCCGTGCCCTCTTCTTGTACAGGATGAGGATAATTACGAACTAAGAATCCTGGCTCCCTGCTGAGTCAGTTAAACTTCTAAACCTCTCAAATCAACACAATATATCAACCATAACACCACATAAAATTAAACATATATGACAAATACAGATATAAAAAAAGGTACATGCAAAGAATATTAGGAATCTATCATCAGAAGAAAGAAAAAAGTATGAATGGAAAATTGAACAAGGAAGTATTTTCTCATTTCCAATAAATTGGATCTGACCTTAAAATACTACACCCAAAAGTCATGTCAGAAGAGTGACTGGGAGCTCAGAGAGACAATCTCAAGTAACCTGTCACCACGTGGGGTCAGAAGGACACTCAGAAGACACTGGTGCCTTACAGGCTTTGTCTTCTGTTGCTAGTCACATCTCAAAGACATCTGTCAGTTCTGTTTTTCTCCCACCTTGAAGAAGATTGTGTTCATCCATGGTGTAGATACTCATGTGTAGTTTGTGCTTCGCTGATTCTTACACTATCAAAGTGGAAAAGTTTGGCATTCTGTGGAGCTTCCTGAAGAATGTTCTGGCCGTTAATCCATCATGGGAAAGAAGCATGGAGAGTTCATGCAGCCTTAGTCCCTGAGAGAAGAGACTGAGAAGAATTCCTTCCTTCCTGGTCGTCTGAGCCCTTGGGCAGGAACTGTGGGCACTTTTGCCTCCTTCCTTTCCTTTCTTCCTCTTCTTCTTCCTTCTCTCCTCCTCCTCCTGTACCCTCCCTTTCTCCCTTTCTCTTATTCTCTTTTTTTCTTCCTTCCCTCTTTTCCCCATCCTTCTCTTCCTCCCCCATTCTATCCTTTCTTCTCTCCCATTATTCCTTCCTAATGTTCTTCCTAGTGTTTGTTTAGTGATATAAAAATGCCAAGTGAGAACTTTAATTGTAGCTTAATAATAATGTCTGGATAATTACAAAGTCAGTAATCAAAATATAAAAAATGATTCCATCAGACTGCTTTAGATCAAAATGAGGCAATGACATAGAAATGTCTTTGTTCCCCAGAAGTGAAAGGCTGGCTTCTGGGGAGACAGAACCTTCTGGAAGCCTCCTTGCCTAGTGTCTGCCCTGCTCAGGAGCCCGGCCAGCAGTTCTCCCCACTCTTTTCTCACTGTTATGAAAGCTGGTGTGATTCATATGTTACAGAGCACGCTGTCTTTTCATCTTGAGGAACATTATCATCACGTCCACTTATTCACAAGATATGAGAGGCGATGAGGAGTTGAGTAATAATTGGGAATGTGGCACATATTGCTTTTATCAAACACTTCAAACTATTTTTTTTTAGATATTAGTAGGTGTAATCAAGACTGAAACACATTTTGCTAATGAAATTTCCTTTAGCTTTCAAACTCATGTGTCTGACAGGGGAAATGATATCCATATTTTTGATTCACTTACACAGTTTGTAAAAGGATATATTTAAAGGGCTATTTGAAAATAAAAGTTTTTTATTTTCAAAAATTATCTCTTCTTAACTGTCTTTAAATTGGCATCTAAAATTGTATTTTTCTAAACAATATGATCTTTTAAAGTAAGTATATATTGTGGAATGTTTAAGTCTACCTAATAAATGTATTGCCTTACATACTTAGCAGTTTTTGTGGTGAGAATATTCTTACAATTTAAGTTTTGGAAAAATATAAGTATGTGAAAATCTTGTTTACTACTAATACATAAAGATTATCAACATGATTTGCTCCTAAGTAATCTCTTGATTTTATTGCCTAGTGTTAAACTGTTTTTAAAATTTAATCAATTTTAAGTAAAATTTATTAAATGTCCCTCTTAATAAAATATATTTGTCAATTATCTAAAGTGAGCTGTTTGGTTTCAAACATTCTCATATTCCAGTTCTTAGAAACTACCAAGTAATACTTCAAAAACTGAAATAATTAAAAAGTTACCAGAAATCTGCCCAAAGTAAGACAATCAAGACCATTTGAGCTTGATCATATTTAAAAAAGAAAAAAGTCGATCAGAGAAAACACTTTAGAAATCTGTGTGCTATCTCTTAATTTCAAGTGTGGATATTTTTAAGCCTGAAGTAATGTGATCAAATAAATTATCAGCAGTGTTCTGTATCAACTGTAATTTAACACATCTGTCCAGAAGACTGGTGAATAATGAATTACACTAATCAATCCAGATAAAAGAGATTTAATTAACATTAACATCTCCTCCAAGTCTTTAAAACTTCCTTTTTCTTTTGTTAGAGATTCCAATCTAGGGATTCTGTGAAGATGATGAAAGAGTATTTTTAAGATAGATTTCATTAAAAACATTTGAGATGCTTATTACGTGGACAACATCAAATGCTTCTCTGATATTTCCCAAAAGGGCATATTATAAAACATAAAAGTGTTAGCCAGTATTAACACTTAATACTTAATAATACCTTTATCAACACATCAGGGTATCACACAGTTATTTTTAAAGGGAATAAAAGTGATTTGCTACATTTTAATCAATAGATATATGAAAAATTGGCAGTATGGGTATCTGACACATGAGCCTCAGTGCTCAGTAGGGCAGGTTTCAGGCACAGAGACTCAGCAATAAATGGCCCACTAAGATAACTGATGGGGTACAGATGTTTTCCAGAGTATCAGACTACCTGATAAGTGAATGTTAGTTTTTATACAACCCTGTCTAGGCCAGTCTGTAAACATAGGGCTGTTCCATTAATTCAACAAGCAAATGAGAGTTATGGTCATGAGGACAGTGGAATGGAAATCTAAACATGGTCTTTGGACTAGATTGTGACCACATTTTGGTCCAAAATGGAAAAGAAAGAGGAGACCTGGGTCCAGAGTAATCTCAGTAGACAGGTATGAGATTATACTGGCCTTGCTAGCTGGATTTTATGAGTGTCATGTCCAGCTCATACTGACAGCCAATACCGGTAGCTTTGTTAGTGCCCAGAGCCCAACATATTTAATGCAGAATGGCAGGGAACAAGTGGAGGAACACTAGGCAGAAAGTCAAAATGCCTGAGCTCTACTCTGTCCCAGTTGACTTAATCTGTTATTTCAGTACTTCTATGGTGATATATACCCTGAGGCTCAAATACTACTTTTTTTTTATGTAGAGAAACACAAAATAAGAAAAAAGGGTAGAAATAATACAGAATTTCAAAAAAATCAAAAAGTGTGCAAGATAGATAACCATACTACTAAGTTTTTGTTAGTTCATCAAACATTATTTTAAAATGTAGTTAACATTATAATGTAAATGTAAGAATGACTTCATTAAATTGACCATTTTTGTTGTACTAAAAGACAAGGAAACACAGTCCAGAAGAATCTGTGTGTGGTTCATATCTATTTGCATTCCCTAGTTACATCTATATATTGAGAGAGAGAGAGAGAGAGAGAGAGAAAGAGGGAGAGACAGAGACACTGAGAGACACAGACAGAGACAGAAAGAGACACAGACACAGAGACAGAGACAGAGAGACAGAGATAGACACACAGATACAGAGACAGAGAGAGACAGAGAGAGACAGACAGCGAGAGACAGACAGAGAAAGAAACAGCGAGAGAGACGGAGAGAGAGACAGACACAGACCGTGACAGAGAGGATATATATGCAATGTTGATAAAACTTCCATGCAGAATTCTGCCTTTCAATTTAGATGATCAGATGCTACAAACAGAGCCAGGCAGACTTTATTTGATTTTGAACCCTCTCAAATTTATCTGACTTGCAATCTATATAAAAGGATTTGTTTATGTGTACAGCTGTCATTGCTTTCAGGATCAAGAGGTGAGTAGTGCAGTCTGAAAATAAATACGGAAGCTTCTTTCACACTTTCTGAACCCAGCATTGTTTTTATTTGGCATGCAAGGCTATATTAAAAAAAAATAGTCCCTGTTTTGAAAAACACCATTTTGTAGCACACGGATTCATGAAGAAAGGAGACATTTTCTACTAGCAGCAGCATCACTTGAACATGTACTTACCAAAAAAATGAATATGGTACAATTTCCTTAGTATGTTGGATTATTCATTTTTGTTTCAGAGTGTTTGGTCTGGGCTCTAAATGCAGCAGGGAAGCTAATTTAACGAGACCCTTGGTAATCATGCAGAACCATTTGCTGACTTGATAAGGTTCAGGTGCAAATTTGTCTAGTCATCTAAATGCTTGCCCCAATTTGGAGTGTTTGTATGTGACATTTTTTTTTAAAACCATGAAAATGAAAAGTGCAGGCGGTGGCTGCCGAATTGGAATCAAATAAAAATAACCCGAATGGACAAGAGAATAAAGAAATGAAATTCTATGCTGGGCACATAAATTAACAACTCTTTCTATAATCTGCCCAGGAGTTCAGTCGTAATATGCACTATGCTACTATTAACTGGTACATTCCTATTTTTCTTTTTAGCAGTGAAGGAAAAAATAGAGACAATAAAACCGGTAAATTGGTTCATTTTATAGTAATCAAACAATTTGATTGAAATTTCAGTGATGTGCTCTCTGCAGTTATTCAGGAAATTGTATAGAAATAATGGTCTTTGATGTATCTGATTTCCAAAGTGATGTAAATTGGTAAACCGCCTTGGCTTCCTCAACACCAGAATTATCACCACTCAGTCTGGCTAAATGCATTTCGCCATCAGACTTCTGTCCATAAAAATACTCCCCACGGCTGAGAAAGTTAGGGTAACTTTCGTGAGTCATTGGTTCCAAACTTTGAAAGAAATGGAAATTCAGGAAACCATGCTGATCTCATGATAATTTTATCTCTGTAGATGTAGATTTATAACTTAGCCATGAACAACCAGTTTATTTACATAAATAAAATGTCTTTGAGGAAACATGGAAGGGTAGTCATTATTTTAAAGGTAGTCATCAGTTTTAAAAAGTTCATGCAATATTATGTATGATTAATGTCTCATAGTGGCTTAAAAATTCTTTCTGCTCAGTTTCTGCAAACTGAGCACAAAGAATATTAGCTGAGAAATTTATTTAAGTATCTCTACTTAAAAATTAGGTTTCTCTACTTATTTAGGTATCTCTACTTAAAAATTAGATACACAATGACTGATATGATTTCTGGCATGATATAGGATGAATCCACATGGGTTAACAATCAGAAGAAGGGATTATAAACTTCTATAAGCAATAGTTTGGTGATCCTGTCACATCCATATCTTGATTCTCAGAGTTGTACTTTAGAAATCTAACCTACGAGGTGGTTGTTTTTGACTTAATGTTGCCAGTAATAAATCAAGTGACCCAGCCATTAAAGATTCATAAGTAAGGCCATTTTTTCTTGATTTCAATCAAACTTTCTAAATTTAGCTGTAACCATGCAGTACTATTTTGCTTAGCCTTACTCATGGTACCATGTACATTGATGGTACATTTCTGAACAGAACAAAGGAGGAGCTTGGAAGTATTCAGTCTACTTCCACCTCTTTCAACCTCTTTATTATATATTTCTGATTCTTGAAGACTTGAAACTATTTTATTATTGTAGTTTAAGTAACTTTTTTTTTTTTTTTTTTAAATCAGTACCAGGGATAGAACTCACGACCGCGTGCTTGCAAGGCAGGCGCATATGCCATGAGCTAAATCCCCAGCCCCTAAGTAGCTCTTTACAACCAGTAGTCTTTACCAGGAAACAGCAAATTATACTAACTCTTATCTGAGCATTGTAATCTCACATTTTCCCAGTTCTGTATGCTTGCTGTTTTATTTTTGGAATATTAATCTTTAGAGCAATAATATTAAATGTGAGTAAATCTTTATGACTTTGTTGTCAACATGGCACAAATCTGAGCAAACGCATGCAGCATACAGTTGCTAAAGAATGTTAGTGGAATGTGGAATGACATTTCCCAGAGTTGGTCTTATAAAAGATGTCATTTATTTATCTTCTTTTCAAGGTTTATTTATTATGTATGTCAGAAACAAAAATACATTTAAAATTTTTCAATATGTTACAGAAATAGAAAAATTAAAATTCCACAAATGTTAATTTAAATATCAGATGGATAAGTATAATTTAGTAAGTTTAAGAATCTTAATCCTTAAATGATGGTTTTTGACAATATTTCCTTAGGATAGATAAGTTGGAGAATGGTTTTGTTGCTAAGACAATTTTATAGCAAACTCATCAATAGTTAACTAAAACTTTGATTATATTTCACAGTTTTTATTTTTATGGAAAGTATGAAAATTGAGATAGAGAAAAATACATGATGTTTTCAAGTGTATACATATCATATATTTTTATATCATATATTTCTAGGAAGATTCATTATTTGGTGCCCAATTTAAGTGCTATCCAACCTGCATTGTACAGCTTTTCTGTTGTGGAGACAAAATACTTGATATGAATTTAAAGGAGAAAAATGTTTATCTCGGTTTATGGTTTCAGAGGCTTCAGTCCATGGTTGGTTGGCTCCAAGGAAGAAACAGCATGATGCTAAGGGCGTGGTGAGGGAAAGTTACTCAACACCTGGCAGCCAGAGTAGAAAGAGAAGGAAAAGCAAGAGAGAGGGAAGAGTTAGGGACAAGAATGTATCTTTCTGTGTCATATCCCCAGTGACCCAACTCTTCTAATCACCTGCTAACAGCATATTGAACTATTCATTTATCAGTGGATTAATCTGCAGAGTAATATAGCACCCCCATGATCCAATAACATTTCAAAAACCTTACACTTTTGGGGCACATTTTAGATCAAACTATAATACCATCTTCTTTGGAAAGTTTTCCCAAGGGGAAATGTTTTATGAGAGTTGGAAGAATTTCCATGTTAAAAGAAATGAAAAGATACAGCAATAATACCATTTTGCAATATGTGACAAACCTTAACAGTGAAACTTTAATAATATTTTGGAGTTCTCACAAATATGCTCATAAATATTTAAAGAAAAATTTTCCAATGTATGACAAATATGATATGGTCTATATATGTTTTTTTAAGTAGAATGAGCATACTGAATAAATCATAAGCAATACAATTAATATAGTACCTTGATGTGGCTGTAATTGAATTGATTCCACTTTTTTTGCACTTAATATTCACTTAATTAAAATACAATGTTACTTTAAGTGTGTCATTACTGTGATTCTTTTCTGTTTAGTAAAATACTAGATGATTTTTATAGCATAATCACTCAGTATTCAAAATTCATGATGTTTAAATCATTACTAGTAGTCAATTTTTACAATTAAGTGTGCACCAGTAGATACTCTAGAAAATAGTTTGTGAAGAGCTAATAAAGGTTCATTTGCCTCAATGACTGGCATGGAGGAAAAAACTCATTCTTAAATTTCCTCCTTTCCCAATGTATTTAATTATATTTCCTTTAGAAATTTCCTTTTTGAGTAGCAAAGTGGCATTAATAGAAGTAAAAAATAATCAATGTTTATATCTATTCATTTAACTTTTGAAAAAAAAATAACTTTACATGATGTTTTAGAAATCCTTGAGAGTTTCATTCAGTGAAAATCAAGGAAAACTATGCGCCAGCTATAGGAGATGTAGTTTTCAGAAATGGAACCCGTGTCTATTTTTCTGAGTTAGAACTATGTAAGCATGAGGCATGCGTAGGTTTTTAAAGACTGTTTAGTATTCAGGCCTCCACTCCAGGTTTAGTCCTTGAGTTTGGGGAGAAATTGAACCTGTTATCAGTGAAAGTGCTGTAAGATTACACATGTGATGAGCATTTTCTACACTGTTAGAGCAGCTGACCTCAGCATTGTCCCCTCTTCCCTGCCCTCGGGCATGTACTGGTTTATGTAATGGAGGGAGAAACACTGATTGTGCTAAAATTGAATGAAGCATGTTCAGTAGCACATCATTGCCCTGAGTCTGTTTTAACTTTTTGTCACGTGAGTGACACGTGTAATTACTACCTAGTACGGTAATGTATTCATTTGTGAGTTTAGAAGTGCGATTTTCTCAACTCCTTTTCCCTGTGAGCAACTGACTTGAGCAGCACAGAGAAAACAAACTGAAAAGATGATGACGGCCTCTTTATGCAACTGCATTTGCCCCTTGGAACTCTGTCCTTCATTTTTGTCGTCATGATCCAGCTTCATGTCTGGTTGAGTCCTAATTGGTGAATTCCTTGAGGACAGGACCTGGGTGCTCTTTGTGTTTTGGTGCCTTCCCAGTATGTGATAAAGGATCTGTTTGAGTGCGTGTTCAATGAATGAATATTTGTTGAAAGAAAGAATGGTAACTTGTTTTCTTCTAGGCAGGCATTGCTGATTTTTTTAAAAAATAAGGCTTTATTGATTTGCAGTAACATATACAGATATTATATATACTGTCGATGAATTTTGAGAAATAAATGTGTCCTTTACTCAGACTTCCATGAAGAGAATAAAAATTCATGTTTTTTCCAAAGACAATCTGGTTATTTATTGATTTGATTCATTTGAATCAGCGAATCTCGAGGATAGGATCAATTCTTTAGTGGTGAATATATTACTTATTATTTAATTGTTACTTTATAATGACTCCAAATTCCCTAATAATCACCTGCTCCAACTCCCTCACAAACAAGTTAAAACAAGACAAGACAAAACAAACTTCCTTCTTTTTCCGGAAGTAGTTACCTTGGTGTGTGTGTGTAATATATTTCATGTGTTTAGTTCCCTCTCATGAAATATCCCCACACCTGTGCCAAGAGATGGAAGACATAGTTTCCCCACGAGTTGGCGACAGTGATGTACGTACATAGGAAAATGTGTGTGAAAACCCAAGTCCTCTTTCATGCTTTCACACGCCACACCTTTCTCACTGCTTTGGCCTTATATACCCAACTACCTCCTGGTTACTCTTCTTGGATATAATTAACTACTTTAAATATGGCATGAGTTGAATTTAATCTCTTTCCCTTCCATATGCATTTCCTTTTTGCTTGTTTTTTTTGAAAATTGCCTATTGTATTTTAGTCTGCTATAGCAAAAGCACCAAAGATAGGGTGGCTTTCGTAGCACACAGTTATTTCTTGCAGTTCTGGAGCCTGAAAGTCCTAGATCAGGGGTTTAGCACTGCCAGTTTCTGGGGAGAGATGTATTCTGGTTTGTAGACCTCTGGCTTCTCATTGTGTCTTCATTTGACACATAGCAGGGAGGGAAATAGCAAGCCATATTTCTGTATCATCTTACAGGATAACGAATTATTTTCTACAGGCTCCATCTCTTTATGTTATCACATTGGTGTTGGGATTTGAACTTAAGAATTTTAGAAGCAAGACAGCCCATAGTGTTCCTCCTGCATTTCTGTTTTAATTAATGACCCATCTTTTACCTGATCTCTTAAATTGGAATCCTTGTTTAAAGTCCTGTTGGACTTCTTTGTTTCTATACATCCAGTTTAGGATGCAGTCTAGTAAGTTCTCTCTCTGAATTTTCTTTGAAGCCCATTTTCTACAGTCTCCTATTTTCGCCACTGTCTTTGTTAAAGTCTGCATCTTTTTCATCGTTCTTCACTTGAATCATAGCAGTAGCCTCCTAAGACTCTCATCTTGATTTACCTCCTTTTAATAGAGTGCTGCACAGAATTGTCTGTGATCATTGTCTTGACAATATTATGTCTTGACAATATTAAACATGCAATTCTTCATCTGCACCTTTCTTTTTCCTATCTGTGATACATGGTGCTCCATAAGAACCTTCTAATATCTGTATGTCTCTTAAGGGGCAGTTCTTCCCACATCGCCTACTGAAGTAAATAGCATAGCTCTGCTTCCCAGACTCATCATCTCTTCTCTTCTACCTCAGGAAATAACTAGGTGGACAATGTGTGGGCATTTGCACCACGGGGAGCCAGTATCTTAGCATGTAAATGATTTAGAGCAATTAGATTCTATCTTAGGACTCTGGGGTTTTCTTTCACTGTAACAACTTAGGAAAGGTTTATTTTGGCTCACAGCTTTGGAAGTGTCAGCCTATGATTGATTGGCTCTGTTGCTTTTGATCCTGTGATAAGGCAGCACGGAGTGCACAGAGTGCACGGCACAGTAAAACCTCATTGCGAGGAAGTGAAAGAAAGACAGCCCTCTTCAAGTTCACACCCCAGTGACATAAACACCTCCACCCTCTCCTGATAGCACCACTCTGGAGAACAAACCTTCAACATATGGGCCTGGGGGAACAAACCTTCAATATATATAGCAATTTCCACCTGAGAAATCCCATTCTGAAATAATGATTTTTGATGTATTGACCAAGAGTAAATGAGTTCCTGGTACCTTCCAGGATAAAGTTGGATCCTTCAAGAGTCATGGCAGGCCAAAGGTACAAGGAGCTAGAAGCATGAAGGGAAAGCTCTGAAGCAGACAAAAGACAGGCAGTGTACTCGTACATGTCAGTAAAGAGGAAGGCTAGAAAGAAATCGAAGGAGGCTGAGTTAACCATATCCTGGTGAGAACAAGAGACTCCCATATCTTGGCTTTTATTGTCATGCATCTGCCCCTTGGTACCCATGTGGAGCACCAAATCCATGATGCTCAAGCCTCTTTAAAAAAATGGTGTAATATTTGCATGTTCTGTGAACATCCTCCTGTGTGCAGATACACTCTCCAGATTACTTTCATGCCCACTGTGATGTGAGTACTATGTAAGTGGTTGCTGTACAATGTTGTGCAGGGAATAAAGCAAGAAAAAAGTTCGTGCATGATTAATATTTTTGATTCACAGGTGGTTGAGTCACAGGGTCATCTGTGCTTTTCTTGAGACTAAGTTGAGTTTTTTTTGAGTCCCTTGGCACTAGTGTCCTTCTATTAACTCCTTCCCTCCATTCCTTGCCTAGAATTAGTTCAGTGAAAAAAAAAATCAAATCATTATTTTTCAGGGGTGCCTAAGTAGTAAAAAGTTTTCTCTTGTCTTATCCCCTTCACCTTAACTAAAATGCCACCTCTTAATGTTTGCTACCATACTATTTAATCATTGCATGTGAAATTATAATTTAATTTTTTATTTCTGGTCTGCCTTTTTTTAGATAGAGTA
This sequence comes from Hydrochoerus hydrochaeris, assembly GCA_004027455.1. Lineage (NCBI taxonomy): Eukaryota > Metazoa > Chordata > Mammalia > Rodentia > Hydrochaeridae > Hydrochoerus > Hydrochoerus hydrochaeris. Next base: position 25,855 of record PVLA01000096.1, read on the forward strand.
GGCTTACCTGTTTCAAATGAGATTGCATAAAGGAAGAAAATACATGAGACCCAAGGGAGAGAGGATAGCATTTTGGGGCAGCCAGTATTGGAGTTGAGTCTCTGAAAGTGCAGTCTGTTTATCTTGCATCACTACCACCACCTGTGGGTTTGTGAAAATGTAGAGGGTGAGCCCTCAGTTTCATCTAGCTTCTCTGCTTTGAAAAATGAACTTTTGGGGGAAGAAGCAAAGAAGTAGTGATTTTTTTTTTTTTTTTAAAGCAGAAACATATCTCTGTGGCAGGATTTCAAGACAAAAAAAAAAAAAAATCAAAGCCTCTTTCCGTAATGCTGAGGTGGGCACTCATTAGAAATGGCATAATTATGTCTGGAATGATCGCATTTTCAAGTAAAGAGGAATTTTGAGAGTCGGACATCAGCTGTGTCAGGCTCTACTAAGAGCCTAGACCCTTGGCTGAATAGTCACACATTTCAGGGTTTTGCTCCTTCTCACATTCCCAATCTTTCTTCTTCTTGAAACCTCTCACATACTGGAGAAGTGCTCACCCTTCCTTCTAGGTCAGATCCATGCTCTGGATGTCCTTTCTTTTCATATTCTCTTCCTGCTCCCGGTGCATTATCCTTGTCTCTCAGTGTCTTTCCAGAAGCTTCCTCTAATTCTTCCAAGCACATGCAGTCAGAGCCCTTGGTACCACAGGAGCGTTTTTCTTGACAGTTACTTGTTTATTTGCATTTTAATAGACTAAGTCACATGATGTGCTATGGAATACACTTCTAAGAACTTCTGATATTGAAGCTAGTAGACTGTGCACTCCTGGTGACAGTGCTGCATGCAGCCCTTTGGATTACAATGCTTTATGAACTTAGTCACTGTTTGTTGAACACATGCTCTCAGAAGGTCATGCATTTCTTCCAATGTCACCTTTCATTGCTCTCCGTAAGAGTCATGGATTCTTTAGTAATGAGCTCTTTTCTATCATAAATATTCTTCCATGGCTATTGGCTATTTAGAAAAATATTGAAGGAGGGTAATCAAATGATTGTGACTTTTAACAAACTGGCAGGAAAATATCTTAACCATAAAAATCAAATCATTAAAACCGGTTGCAATAGAGATACTGTTTTGTATTCTTGTGAGTTATACAGAACATTGTAAGATAACACTTCAGCCTTCATGAAAGCTTAGTACATAATGAAGGAGCTAATACAACAGAATTATGACTTATGAATTTTGTTAAATGTGCAACCTATTTTGGTTCACCTAAAACAGAGCTTAGGAGCTGAGCTCCAGGGTTTGTGGTCAAGGTTGGAATCTTACAAATGCAATGGACATCTGCATGGTTACGGTGTTCTCTCAAGTGTGTGAAAGCAGGCAAAGCCCTGGCACAAAGCTGGGCACAGCATAGATACTCATTACAGTTTCTCTGCTATTAATGTTACTTTGCAAATGCTATTTTAAGGGTGCTATACGCCAATGTCACTTGTAGAAAACTTGTAAAACTTAGTTTTATTTCTGGTGCGATTATGTTTTTAAAATTATAAATTATATGTGATTAGTAGTAACAACTAGAAGAGATCAAGTACTGTTCTTCAGGGTCTAAATTAATCATATGAGTAGTTATTCTCTAAGCAGATATTGCATCATACATGTCCAACAGCCTCTTAAAGTATTCAAAATTAATAAAGCAGTGAAGACATTAATCAAGGATGATATCTAGCTGATTTGCATAAATTAATTAACGTCAACAGCTCCAACAAGCTGCAGTATAGTGGCACCGGGGAAAACCTTCCTTCCCAATGAAATAAGGTAGAGAGCCTGCAGGGCAGAGAGGGGTTCTGTCTCTAAACACACACCAAGGTCACCACGTACATAACACACGTGACAAGCCAGAGGTAAAGCACTGCAATGCATGGCTTCCAGGAGGGACACAGCTAGGAAAGGACAGTGTAATCAAAGCCCTGTGAGGGATATCTCTAATGGGTTTTCAGGTATTTATATTTTAGCACAGCATTAACATTCTATTTTAGTGCTATGTCACTAAAACATAGTATTTATTTTTTATTATTTGTGAATTCAACAAGGTCTTCTTAGGGACTGAGGTTTAAGCATAGAAATGTAGGCAATAGTGGAGTGAAGACGGTGGCCAACACTTTCCTCCAGATTTTTACAGAATCTAAGAAAACTTGTAACTGCTTAGACCTTCTTTCTCATGTCAAGACCCAGTCTGTTCAGTTGGCAGATACTGCCTTATACCAGCTTTCCTAAATCATTCATTCTTTCATTTATTCAGTAGTGCCTGTGAGATCCTACTAAGCTACTATTAACTTGCCTTGGCAGTGGGAGTATAAACCTCAGGATCTTTGATTTCAGAGTCTAGGGCCAGGGATTTAGCTCAGTTGCCTAAGTTACTTGGCAAGTGTAAGGTTGTGAGTTTGATCTCTGGTACCAAAAAAAAAAAAAATTAAATTAAATTTTAAAAAATCAGAATACCCAGACTCTGAAATCTGGTACTTCCTGCAAACAATTCATTGCAGATCGACAGCCTTTGCCTGACAGTGTGAAGCCTGAAAATGTGCTACTGGTTCTTCCTAAAGAGAACTTGAGAAGCTTTTGCAGAGAAAACAAAATTTAAAATGACCTATAAATGTGCTTCTGTAGCAGACGTGAGAAGAAAGACTATTTTGGAGAGTGGGAATGCTGTCTTAGTTATTTCTTACAGTAACTGGAATCACTTTTTTCATAAGTACACTAGCTTGTGCTTGGTGTGGTTCTTATAAATTAATGTTTGCAGCTTGAATTTCTGAGGAGTGAGAAAGGACCAGACAGAACAGAGAAAACTCCCTCTTCCTCAGCCTTCGGCATTCAGTACCCTTTTCAACACTGGGAGATGTTTGAATGTTGACATCTTTAAACTGATCCTCAGTCCTAAGGGACACAGGCTTATTTGTAGCTTATGGATAGCTGAGACAGTGTCCTGACAGCAGTTCTACTTCTTCAGTACAAATGGAGCGTTTGGGAGTAACACACCCTGTGACATGCTGTAGCCAATGGATATCCCATTTTGTGTAGCTGGGGTGGTTCATTTAGTGAGGTCTAATACCAGTTGTGGTTCCCTTGGTATCTAAAAGTAGACTTTCTTGAAGTATTTCATTAATAACATTGGTAGACTGTTCATTTGACAGTGACCAGAATGTTTTAGTGGAAGGAACAAGACTATGTCATTAATTTAATATCTTTACAAAACTTCCTTTTATGAACTTGGTTTAGCTACAAAACTAAAATAGAATGTATTCAAATTTCTGAAAAGACCAAAACTGTGCTACTGTGTATATTCTTCTATCTGTGAGTATAAAAGTGCTGACCAAAGTATTATGAGAGCCTCAGATTATAAATGAGAATGGAATGTGCAAATGCCATGGGACTTCTTTCTTTTCTATCTAGTGAGATGTTAATTTTTAAGCATAAATCTTAAAATGTATGAGATCTGGTTGTTTTCTGCCTGATATATTACTTATTAACTTTCCTCAATCTTTTTGATGCTAAAAATCTTTAGTTTGGGTTGATGAATGGTGAAATAGTATATGACTTTCTTGTATATGAAGTACTGTTCAATGGTTTGCTTATCCTATGCCTGATTTTCCTTATCCAGTGGACTTACATAAGCATTAGTGTACATTCTTGATCTGGAGAGATAAAAATGTTACCTTTATCAATGGATAATGTATGGCACTGCAGTTTACACAGTGAAATACTGTCATTATTTGTACATAGTGCAAATTGCCAAAAGAACAACTTGTTTTTTGTAGAACAGGAATTCAGAGAAGAATGAGTATTTCCTTAGGAGATATACAAGTTTGAATGGAATTTTGAAGTTAAACCTGTGTGCCATTAAAATCGATAAAGCATCTCTAGCAAAAGTGAATGGTAAGACATTACTTGTGCTCACTCTAACCCTGTTTCTGCTAGTGTGGTCATGACATGAAATGTGTTGAGGGCAAAAGCCTAAGCTTTAGCATCACACAGATTTTGGTTTTGCAAATGTAAGGGATTCCTGAGCAGACAGAGCCAGTAAGATATCATATGCGACATTAACCTTCCTTGATTTGCAAACATAAGTGAAATTTGAGCTCTTTATTTCTTGTAAATGCCTGTATTGAGGAAAAACAGAACTTAGGCACAAAATCAGAACTAGCCAACACACATAATTATATCACTAGGGACTTTCTGTCTGTATAGACCAAATAAGGCAACTGTGTAATTATGACCAATCAAATATTTTTTGAACTACTTCTGGATTCAGTTTATTAAAAACTTCCCTTCACACTTTTTCAACTGGAGCCCTCAACTCATTTCTGGCTTTGAGTTCCCTGATACATTGGTTACTATTGAGTCACATAAACTAATATATTGCTTGTGACTCAAGTTACCTTTTCTAATAGTTTACAATCTGGTATATACTGTTTACTTGCTCGTCAACTCAGGTAACTTATTCAGTTCATGTAACCTTTGCTTGTTTACTAATACCTACCTCATATGATTATTGGGAAACAAGTCAATATGCATGGGTTGTTTAGGATAGTAAGTGGCATGGTTTTTATTAGCTATGATTATTATTATTAGTGTTACCAAGTATAAAAATATTTTTTCTTAGATTTTTGAGAGCTTCAGACATGTTTACCTATTCTGTGCCAATAGCTTTTGGCATAAACCAGGCAAAGAGAAGACTCAGGGTAAAGAAAACTGTGAATCAAATCTCCTGTGAGCCAAGTCACTGTGACAGTAGTAGATGACATGCCAGGTAGAAGCAAAAGTTCTTAAGTCAAACGGGAGCATTTTATACCAAGTACATAGGTAACATAATGGTGGATTTTCGTCGCAATTTGGGAAGGATTACAAGCCTATTTCCTGATCTCAGAGTCCAGCTAGAGTAGGGGACATTTGATCCATTAGGAGAAAGAATATCCACAGGGTTTCCAATTAAGGTGAAAGGTAGATTTTTCATTCAAAAAAGCTTCGGAGAATATAGAGAATACCATTTCATACCATTGAAAGGAGTTCTGGATTACAAAAGTTAAGGGGAGGTTTTTTTTTTTTTTAATTTAAAGAGGAAAAAAATAGGAAAAAGGTAGAAATATTACAGAATTTCAAGAAAAGGAGACAAACAGTAAGAAATCACTAGTTGATAAATTACATATTGTTCTTTTAGAAATAGTTATTCAAGTTACAGAATTAAAGCACACTAAGTGGACACTAAAGCAGGGAAAGTGCAAACAGATCTGTTCAACAGTCCAACAAGAACCTATAAATATGGTCATCAATCCCACACATCTAAACATACATGCAGCTATATCTTTTATAGCGCTTCCTATTTCCTCTTTTATTACAATAGCAATTATACATTTTTAAAATTTTATTTAAAGAGAAGAAAAAAAAAACAAAACAGAAAAAAGGATAGCAACAATAGAGAATTCTAAAAGAAAGAAAGAAAAGGGAGAATGAGAAAAAGCCCCACTAAGAAATTAGTAATTTATAAATTACATACTGTCATCCTGGATGTAGTTGTTCAAGTTACAAAGTTAAAGGGTACATAGTAAATATTCAAACAGTCAGACTACAGGCAGTTCTGCTCAAAGATTCAACAAAGATTCAGCAATATGGTCATCTATTTTACACACTCAAACATACATGCAGTTATATCCCTTAGAGCACTTTCTTTTCCTTTCTTTTTTTACAATAGCAATTACACGTTTTGGTGTTATTACTCTTGTAGTTCTTATTTACTTTTTACACTAGAGACACAACATGATATTTATAAATATGATTCTTATTTATTTCACTAAGGAGGATAGTCTAAAGTTGTCTCCATTTGCCTATGAAGGCCTCAAGATCATCCTTTTTTATAGCTGAGTAATATTCCATTGTATAAAATGCCACTTCTTTTTCATCCACTCTGCAGTTGATGGGCATCTTGGTTGTTTCCAGATTTAACTATCACAAATTGTGCAGCTATGAACATGGGTGCACATATATCACTGTGATATAAACTTTTCAGTTCTTCTGGGAAAATACCCAGGAGGGGAATAGCTGGATTGAATGGAACTTCCAATCCTAGTCTTCTGAGGATTCTCCACATCGATTTCCATAGTGGTTGCACCAGTCTACATTCCCACCAACAGTGGAGCACTGTTCCTTTTTCCCCTGCAGCCTCGCCAACATTTGTTATCAGTTGATTTCTTGACGGCAGCTATTCTTTCCAGAGTAAGGTGGAATCTCAATGTTGTTTTAATTTGCATTTCTCGAATGACCAGTGATGGCGAACATTTCTTCATCTATTTATTTGCCATTTGTATATTTTTTCTCTGAGACCTGTGTGTTCATCTCAGATGCCCATTTTTGGAGAGGGTCTTTGAATTTGGGGGGCTTGATGTTTTTCAATTCTTTATATGTTCTGGATATAAGCCCTTTGTCTGAGGGGTTGCTGGTTAAAATTCTTTCCCACTCTGTTGGTTTTCTTTTTACTCTGTTGGTGATTTCCTTTGAAGTGCAGAAACTTTTCAATAATGTGAGATCCAATTTGTTGATTCTTTGAAGTGTTTCCTGTGCAGTTTGTGTTTTGTTCATGAATTCTCTGCCTACCCCTATGTCTTCAAGACTTCTACCTACCTTGTCTTCCAGTAGATTTAGTGTTTCTGTTTTAATATTGAGGTCTTTGATCCATTTAGACTTTAGTTTTGTGCATGGTGATAGGCATGGATCTAGTTTCAGTCTTCGGCATGTAGAGAGCCAATTTTTCCAACACCATTTATTAAAGAGACTATCCTTCTTCCAGTGGACATATTTAGCCTCAAATATCAGGTA
>PVLA01000096.1:32812-312475 GCA_004027455.1 Hydrochoerus hydrochaeris
CTTGCATCTTCTAATCTGTTCCATTGATCCTCAGGTCTATTTCTTTGCCAGTACCAAGCTGATTTTATCACTGTGGCTTTATAGTACTGTTTCAAGTCAGGAATTGAGATGCCTCCTGCCTTGCTTTTGTTGCCTAGAATTGCCTTTGCTATTCTAGGTTTCTTCTGTTTCCAAATGAATTTTAGGAGTGTTTTCTCTACATCTGTGAGGTATGTCAATGGCATTTTGATTGGGATTGTGTTAAATCTGTATAACAGTTTTGGGAGTATGGCCATTTTCACAATGTTGGTTCTTCCTAACCAGGAGCAAGGAATGTCCTTCCATTTTCTAATATCCTCTTCAATCTCCTTTTTCAGCGTAGTATAATTTTCAGCATATAGGTCTTTTACATTTTTAGTTAGGTTGATTCCTAAGTATTTCATTTTTTTACATGTTATTATAAAGGGCAATATTTCCATAATTTTTCTCTCAGTGAGTTGTTTGTGTACAGGAATGCTATTGATTTTTGAGCATTGACTTTGTATCTGTCCAGCTACACTGCTGAACTTGTTTATTACCTCTAGCAGTCTTTTAATGGAGTTTTTTGGGTCTTAGAGGATCATGTCATCTGCAAATAGTGATCATTTAACTTCTTCCATTCCTATCTCTACTCCTTTTATTTCTCTCTCTTGTGTGATTGCCCTGGCTAGTGTTTCCAGAACTATGTTGAAAAGGAGTGGTGAGAGTGGACATCGTTGTCTTGTTCCTGATTTTAAAGTGAAAGCTTTCAGTTTTTGTCCATTTAGTATAATGTTGGCTGTTGGTTTGTCATAGATGGCCTTTATAAAGTTGAGGTAGACACCGTGTATTCCGAGTTTCTGAAGGATTTTTATCATGAACATGTGTTGGACTTTGTCAAAAGCTTTTTCTGCATCTTTTGCAATGACCATGTGGTCTTTGCTTTTGGCTCTGTTGATGTGGTGTATTACATTTATTGATTTGCATATGTTAAACCATCCCTGCATTCCTGGAATGAACTCCACTTGGTCATGATGTATAATCTTCTTGATGATTTGCTCCCTTCTATTTGCCAGGATTTTGTTGAGAATCTTTGCATCAATGTTCATTAGTGAGACTGGCCTATAGTTCTCTTTTTTGGTTGCATCTTTCTCTGGTTTTGGTATCAGAGTAATACTTGCCTCCAGGAATGATTTAGGGAGGATTGCTTTTTTCTTAATTTCATTGAAGAGTTTAAGGAGTACTGGCATCAAATCTCTAAATTTCTTGTAGAATTCAGCTGTGAATCCATCAGGACCTGGGCTTTTCGTTGTTGGTAAGTTTTAATTACATTTTCAATTTCAATAGCTGATATTGGGTTGTTCAAAATTGCTATATCTTCTTGGTTGAGTTTGGTATTCATATGTTTCTAGAAATCTGTCCATTTCCTCTGTGTTTTCCACTCTATGTGAGTAGAGATTTTCAAAGTAGGTATTCATGATCTTTTGAATTTCCATGGGATCTGTAATTTCCCCCTTTTCAGTTCTTGATCAGGTTAGCTAGGGGTTTGTCAATTTTGTTTATTCTCTCAAAAAAACAGCTTTTTGATTTATTAATTCTTTGCATTGTTTTTTTTACTTTCATTTGCATTGATTTCTGCTCTAATCTTTACAATTTCCTCTCTTATATGAGCTTTGGGTTTAACTTGCTCTTCTTTTTCTAGAAGCTTGAGATGGAGCATTAGGTTGTTTATTTGTGCTCATTCTGTTTTCTTGATATGACAGTTTATTGCTATATATTTCTCTCTTAAGAATGCTTTCATTGCATCCCACAGATTATAGTATGTTGTTTCTATATTTTCATTGAATTGTAGGTATTGCTTTATCTCTTCTTTAATTTCATCTGTAGCCCACTGGTTGTTCAAAAGGTTGTTATTTAATTTCCATGTATTTATGCAGATTTTGCAATTTCTTTTGCCATTAATTTCCAATTTCAGTGCACTATGGTCAGATATTATGCATGGTATGATTTCAATACCTTTGCATTTACTTAAGAATGTTTTATGTGATAATATATAGTCTATTTTGGAGAATGTCTCATGTGCAGCTGAGAAGAATGTGTATTCTGATGTGGTTGGGTGGAACGCTCTTTAAACATCTACTAAGTCCAATTGCTCACAGGTATGACTCAGTTCTGTTATTTCTTTGCTGACTTTTTGTCTAATTGATGTATCTCTTTGTGACAGTGGGCTGTTAAGATCTCCTGTTATATTTGTGTTCTTGTGTATTTGGTTTTTCATGTCCATTAGTATCTGTCTTAAATAGTTGGGTGCTCCTGTATTTGCTGCATATATATTTACAATTGTTAGTTCTTCCTTTTGAATTTTACCACTAACAAGTATGTAGTGACCTTCTCTATCTCTCTTAATCATTTTAGGTTTGAAGTTCACGTTGTCTGCAAATAGAATTGCTACCCCTGCTTTTTTCTGGGTTCCTGTTGCATGGAATACTGTTTTCCATCCTTTGACTTTTAATCCATGAGTTTCCTTTTGGGTCAGATGTGTTCCTTGTATTCAGCATATTGTGGGGTCCTGTTTCTTGATCCATTCTCTCAATCTATTTCTTTTTATAGGTGAATTGAGGCCATTTATATTTATGGATATCACTGATATGTACTGGCTTGACTTTGCCATGTTATGTTCTAGTTGTTTCTTTCTGCTTTTCCTCTTATTCAATTGCTTATCCTACCTGGACGTTTCTTTCTGTTGTTGTTTTGGGGATTGTGGTCATTTTTATCTCTGTCTATTATGTCTTTCAGTACTCTTTCTAGGGTTGGTTTGGTGGACATGAATTTCTTCAGTTGTTCTTTGTCATGGAAGTATCTTGTTTGTCCATTAAATCTGAATGAAAGTTTTGCTGGGTTCATCAGTCTGGGTTGAAGGTTGTTTTCTTTCAGGGATTGAAATACCTCACTCCAAGATCTTCTTGACTTGAGGGTTTGTGCTGAAAACTCTGCCATGATTCTAATGGGCTTTCCTTGGTAGGTGAGTTGTGTCTTTTCTCTGACAGCTTTTAATATTCTGTTTTTATGCTGTATGTCTGAGATCTTAATTATTACATATCTGGGTGTGGATTTAGGTTGATTGTGACTGTTTGGTGTTCTATATGCCTCACTTATCTGCATTTCAGATTCTTTCCCCATGTTTGGGAAATTTTCTGCTTTTATTTCTGTAAATACTTTATGTATGTCATTGCCTGCACTTCTGTATCTTTGCTTATGCCCATTAGTCTTATATTGCTGCTCTTGGCATCATCATGAAGCTTCTGGATTGTCATTTCATAATGCTTTGCTATTTTTAAAAGTTCTATCCTTTCCTGATCAGTAACTGTGATCCTGTCCTCAAGGTCCAAAATCCTATCCTCAGCTTCCTTTCAGCGGTTTTGCACGCTTTCAATAGAATTTTTTGTTTCTTGGATGTCTCTTTGGGTTTGTTTCATGAATTCTGCTTGTTTTCTATATTATTCATTCAAAGTTTCAATCAGTTTCCCATGCTCATGTACTTTTTTCTCGAGTTCTTCTTTAGTTGCATTCAACAACTCCTTTACTAAAGTTGTTATTTCTATCTTTACATGGGAGACTACTTCTAATTTGATTTCCTCTATAGCCTGATGCAGTTGTTTTTTAATTTCACTGGCTATCTTTTCAGAGATTCCCAGTGTGTTACTTTTGGAGTCCTTTATTTCATTGTCTCCTATACTTGCTTCTGGTGAACTATATGTTTGAGACTGCATTTTGCTTTTTTGTTTTGTCATTTTCACTCTGCCTGGTGTTATCTATGTGTAGGAGGGGATCACACACACTCTTTTCAGACACACCAAAGTCTTACAGTTAGTTGGAGGGGGTTTTACTACTGGCCCTATTTATCCCCTGTACACCTCTGTTTTAGGGGTATACTCACCACATTGATACAGTCAATCCACTGTAGTCCAAAGTTTGCCCCCTGGGAGAAAAGTTCCAAATTTTCTCACACTAATTGGATCCTGCTGAGATCTTCTGATGTTCCAGGCGGGAGGCAGCCCCATCTGTAGCAGTCCAGAGCAGTTTTCAGTCTTGAGCGGGCCTCTTGATGTTCCTGGTGGCAGGGCGGGCCCACGGGGGAGGTTCCGGGTAGCCTAAGCCTGAGGTGGGCTTGCGCTGAGTTCCCGGTGGTAGGGTGGGCCCTCGGTGGCAGCCTACCCCTGAAGTGGGCTTGTGCTGAGTTCCTGGTGGCAGGGCAGGCCTTTGAAGTTCCGGGCAGCCCACCCCTGAGGTGGGCTTGCACTCAAGGGGAGGTTTTTGTTGGGAACATGTTTAAAAGAGAACAAAAACTGCTATTAGGAGGTCCCTTCCTCAGTGTGACCGAGGATGATGTGGGTGGGGAGTTTGACCGGTACAGCAGCCCCAGGTGTCCCATCAAATTTCTGCAAATGGCAGTGTGTGGTCTGGTCTTCAGGCACATTTCCTGGCTTTCTTAGGACCCTGCATATAGCTCTGCTGGAAGGATACCTTTAGAGCTTTTTGAGCTTGCTCTTATTTTACTTCTTGCTTTCCCTCTTTGATTCTACTAGTCTCTTGCTCTGTGTACAGGCTTTTCTGTAAGTTTGAGTTCCCTGAAATTTTGACCACATTTTGGAGATCATAAGAACTATTACTGAGAAGGTCTTCTGACATTTAAAAGAACAACGAGATAGATTTTATTCAAGCTCTGGCAGTAGGGGAAAGAGCCTTCAGTGTAGAACTGAGATCAAATCTGAATACAGCAAAGACAGATGGGGATTCATAGTTAACAGCCAAAGTAATGGGACTAATGGTTGGAAACTTTCTAAGAACTTTATTAGATATAGATGGGAGATTCTATCAAAAGTGTGTAACAGACCAAAGCTGCAAAAGAATAGGACTCAGAAGAGACTAAGTATACTTTGGCAAGAGTGACTCTTTGAACATATGAAACTTGTTTTTCTGTCTTCAGCATCTTAGTGCTGGCCAAGAACCTCCTATTCCACCTCTTTGCCCCACCCTTGAGCTTTTTGAACCTTGATTCTGTATACTCACAACACGATCATTTCCTACAGTTATATTTTGGATCTGAAATGTCATCCAAAGGTTTATACATTGAAGGTGTGTTCACAGGTGGTGGCACCTTGTTGAGGAAGCGAAAGCTTCAAGAGGGTGGGTCTCATTTGAGGAAGTAGATCACCAGGAATGTGGCGTTGGAAGGGTGTATTTTGTTCATGATCCCTTTCTCTTCACTCTCACTCTCCTTTTGGCTCCCAAGAGTTTAGCAGTTGAGTTTACCATGTGCTCCCTACCTTGATGATGATGACTTAACACAAGCCCAGAAACAATGGAAGCAAGTGGCCATGAACTGAAGCCTCTAAAACTGTGAGTCAAAGCAAATCTGTTCCCTTTGAAGTTGTTTTTCTCTTTGAAGGTATTTGGTGTAAACAGTTGAAAGCTGACTAACAATGATGTGGTTGAGAAGGTGACAGAGCCAGATACAGTACAATTATGGTAAGAATTCTAAACAATTTGCAGCAAACAATCAAAAATTATAAAAACAAATCCTTCATCTGGCCTTACCTCAGGCCAGTGAGACCTGCACCTCCAGAGGTAGATATAGGCATTAGTATTTTTTGTAGAACATTTATAGAGTGATTCAGGTGAGCAAGCTGGTCAGGGACAAAGTAACACAAGCTCACACATTTGATGTCTGATGAGAATCTCAGTGTGATCTCCTACTGAGATCATGGGTTTTGACAAAACAAAAGAATGAGGCTTGTGATTGTTGTGAGGAAACCACTGTTTTCATCAGATGGGGTAAGGTATTGGTTCAAGGTGATAGAATAGTGAGGGGACTGAGACTTTTCTCTTTCTGATGTCCACACCTATGCCATCTTTATCCCTGAAATGGCCACAGAGCTATGACTGATGATAAAGCATATTAAGTCTACTTTTTCTGGGAGATCATTTCATCCTACATGGTTATTTCTTTTACATATTTCTTTTCTTCTAGATACATTGTCTTACATTAGGGTTTTACAGATGTGTTTGAATGACTTGACTTTATTCTCTCCAACTTTTCAGACTGCATTTTATATGGAAGAGCACTCCAGATTTTATTTTAGCTTTCTCACATTTTGTAAATGACTTTATCAAGCAATCTACTTCCCAGATTTGTTTTTATTTTTCTCATACTTTTCTAAGTGTGCTTATCAAACAGTCAACTTTCTGCATTTGATATGCATTGCACTATATTAGCAAATAAAATATTAAAAGCAAAGAATGGAAAGTGCAGATTAAGGTAGTTGTAAAATGGGCTTATTTTCTATGGAAGGGAATGGAGAGCTTGTATACTCAGCGCAAATGATGATAAAAAATATTAATGCATTGTTTCATAATATGCTATGTAGAATAACCATGCAGAGGGCACTGAGTGATCACAGCTCAATGAGGGATATTGAAAAATTTTCTGTGAAAGAGCACAAAGTGCAGACAGAATGTCAAATAATGTAGTGATGATTTTTGATAAAAGATTGAAATGTGGAGACTAACAATAATGAGTTTAGCATGTTATGAAAGCAAATGATGAAGAGTAAGGGTAGAATTCAAAGGTTTTGCTCTCATGGTGAACAAGATATTTCTCTAATAATATATAATTAAAATGGTGTCTGCCTATTTTACGCATTTAGTTGGGTCTTTAATACGTTCAGAAGAGACATTTATTTATTTGCTTTGATATATCTGATGACCTATTATTCTAGAAAAGATTTCAGAGAAAATAATTGGAATATAGTGGTCACATTTTTAGAAACAAAATAAACAGATTTACAACTTCATGATGGGAAAAAAAATAAGTTGTTAAATATTTGATATAAATTGTTACTATAGGATTTCACCTTAATTAAATCTTACATTCTAAATAGTTATACTGAATTTTTGATAAATTAATTTTCCTAGAATTCAAGGTACAAAATTGAGTCATAGGATTAAAAGAAATGCTACCAAGACATTTAATCTATCCATTTTAAAAGTTAGTAACAATATACTGTATGTTTGAGAAGCTGTTTGTTGTGATTGTACAGTATATAGCTCATGTTATGTTTTGCCGCAGTACACATTTGATGTTTTAAAAATACGACTGTTCCCTTCTGAATGCTCAGATTTGGGACCATGTCCTGTTTATATCCCTTGTGTTTATTATTGTGCTTAGGAAACCGATGACTGAGGCTTATAAAAACACTGGTGTTAAACTCTATTACACAAATGGCTTTTGAATGTTTATTAAAATATAATTTCTTTTTACTAAAATATTACCAATGGAAGTGATATTCTACCTTCCCTTAGTAACTAGTTACAGAATTTTGCTTATACAGTACGTGACAATTACTCTGAATGAGACAAAAGAAAATATTTGAAAGATATGCATTTTAAACAACATATTGCATATTTGGCTACAGTAAAAATGTAATCCACAGTATGAATGTAATTATAGTCATATCTGCGTAGGTAACATAAATCCTTTCTGCGAAAAGTGAAACATGTAATATTAGTATGATTTTACAAGTATACATTAATATATCATTATTGGTTTTTCAAGTAGAATTTTCTGATGAATTAAATAGGAAGTAGGATGAAATTTATCCTGGTTTTGTAATCTTCATTATAGAAATTTTATTAGAAGTTCAATCAATGATTGTTTAACATGTTCGTGACAAGGCCATAATTTGTGTGTCTCACTGCCTTCTGGGTGGCTTGAACCACCAGTGTACATGTGTGACTGTTCCATCAGGTGGCTGTTTATGAATTTAATTAGTAAAAAGACCAATAAAAGTCTTGGAAAAAGAACCGATTAGATTTGTTTATATCATCAGTGCTACAAGCTGGGGCAGTCATGCCTGGACCTCTGGTGGTTCTAATCGGTAGGAACATGCTAATGGGAAAAGTGAAAATTTTTAAGTTGGCAAAGTATGTTACAAATAGTTTTTATACTAAGTATACCATTACACTAATTATACTAATTCTACATCTTTTACAACTGTATGGAGTCATAAATGAAGTCTGATGAGTCTATTATTAGTATCATCATACTATCTCTGTATGAGTCTATGAATATGATTGAGGATGGTTTAAAATTTACTGTAAAATGGTATATAACAGACTTATCTCCTGATTAATTACTAAGAGTCATGAGAGCTTGGCATGATAAACTTTTATAATATTATTTTAATACTAAAAGGTCAGTTGAGATCTACTGTGAAACATAATGACTACAGTTAATATACTAGACCCTTGACAAATGGTAAGAGAATGATGTGAAGAATTCTCACCACCAAGTGATAACTGTGAGGAATTAATTAGTGAGATTTAGTCACTCTATGATATATACATCCTTCAGAAGTTCATGTTGTACCATTATAAATGCAAGTTTTACCTGCCAATTTAAAGTAGAAAGAAAGGAAAAGGGTCAAATGAGAAATGATTGCTGGAACACAAAAAACTATTTGAAGACCTGACTTATAATTGTGTGCAGTTAAGTGTCCAAGAAATAATTGGTTCATAGTGAGACCCCTGGTATTGACTGAAATTGTTGAACCAAATATAAATAGTTGGACCCATATCCATGAACAACGATTTAATTTTGCAAGCTTTGTTACATAAAAATGAGTCCAAGACTCCATTTATAATCTCATTTTTATGGCATATGAATAAAGAAATCCAAAGAGCAATTACATTACTATGAATTACACATGTTTATTTCCACTGGAATAGGGATAATTGTTATAAGTTCTTAACTGAATGGTTATCATCCATTCATTCATTGTGTTTGATTTAGTGAACATTTATGAAGTAGGCAGTCTTGTCAAAAAAAGCATAAACTGGAACAATCAGCTGGAAAATGCAGGAGATCCAGGTAGTTTCCCCTTTCAAGGAGATACTCATTTATTTTCAGAAGACTATACAACTTATAAATTATATAAAAGTTATTCCTATTTACAGTATAAACTATGTTTCTTTGAAAAGAATTTAAATGCTATGGATAGTATCAATTGTGACTTTTTAGTGAAATAGTCAGCATTTATATCTATATAATATATACATTATATATATATATATATAATTTTATGATAAAGAATGACTTAAAATAACAATTTCACTATTAGAATTGAAGTCTAAACCTAAAGTTAATTCATGAAATTTCTGTGTTTTGGATAGTAAGAATACACCCATTCAGGCTTGTTCTCATTTTGCATAACTAATTCTACTAGGAATATATATATATATCCCTACACATACATATACACATACATACACTAGGGATATGTATATATATATTTACTTTGAAAACATGCCAGTTAAAATACTTACTTTGAAGTAAATATATATTTTTACTTTGAAAACATGCCATTAAAATAATATACTAAAAGGTAAAATAATATATGTATATATTTTTCTAACTTTATGATGCTTTTAATTTCCTGGAATGACTTGTATTTTAAGCTATAATTTGTATAGGCAATTTAAAGTATATATACTTTAGTATGTACTTAGTCATACAGCAAATGTATTACTTGGAGGAAATATATAAAACCAGCAAGATATGTTATTTTATGATGGTATGATGTTTTTATAAATAAAAAGCCCTGCATGGTTAGGTAGCTGTGTGGGAATATTATGTATTTAGTAATATTATAAGGTGCATTTGCTCCTGTTCTTTATTGGCTCTTCCTTATTTAAACTTATAAAAGTGCAATATAGATCGGTCCAGCTCTGCCTGGGACAGTCATTCCTGGCTTATGTGTTGCATTACGTGGGGTTTTCTGGAAGAAAGGAATCAATTGAAAATATACATATAGCTGGGGATTTAGCTCAGTGGCTTAAGCACCTGCCTGGCAAGCATGAGGTCGTGAGTTCAATCCCCAGTACAAAAAAAAAAAAAACAACTGAAAATATACATATAATTATGCAAGGGGATTTATTAGTAACCTTTACAGGATCAGAGATGGAAGGGTTCGCAAGGACCATGTGTGGGATCAGATGGAGAAGAGCATGCAGTAGCCACCTGTGCCCTCTGGAGAATGAACCACAGTGGCCCCTGGAAGAGGAAGGGTAAAGGCCTTGGAATCTCACTGTGCCATTGCCAGTGAAAGTCTAAACTGGAAGACCGAAGAAACTGGAGACCAGTGTTCAAGGGCAGTAACAAACTGGAGCTTTTCCAACCATGAGTACTTCCTTCTTTATTTACTGCCTTCCTATTCCATCCAGCTAACAAGCCTTCTGATTAGTGCCATCCACATCTGTGGTGTGTCTTCCCCCTTCAGTTTCCTGGCCTATCTGTCAATGACTCACAGGTACACCAAGAACTTTACTCATCTGGTCTGCAGTGCTTGATCAAGTCATGTTGACATATAACAGTGCACAGCCACATGTGTGTTGTGCTGTGTGATTTGTGTAGAGCAGTTAATTTTGCCATAAAAAGTGACTTGGTTTGGATGATGAAGCGTATGGTCACTGCCATTATTATGGTTTCCATGAAATGGCTCCTAAACACTCATGCATGGAGGGTTTGATTGCTAATGCAGCCATGTTAAGAGGTAGGGTTTAGAGAGGTGGTTGAGTTATGAGGTTGCTGACTTTATCCATGGATTAATTTATGGATGAGTTCATTGTTGAATGGGGGATGTGGCCCAGTTGCAGGACTAGGTCACTGGGGGAAACGCTTTGAAAGGTAGGTTTTATCCCCAGTTCTTTCCACTCTCTCTGGCTCTTTCCCAGTCTGCTTCCCATCTGTGAGCAGCTTTCCACTACCATGCTCAACTGCCTTGATGTTATGGCTCACCTCCAGCCCAAAGCAATGGAACCAGGTGATGATGGATTGAAACCATGAGTTAGAATAAACTCTCCTTCTTTAAGTGGATTCTCTCAAGCATTTTTTCCAGTGACAAAAAAAAAATCACAGAATACATCATGAGAAGAGTTGTTTGTGGTTGAGCTGGTTGTGAAAGATAACAGTGCTATCATAGATGTTTTAGGAACCTGACTTTACCAGTTGGGTTGGAGAATACACATTTTTTATAACATCATAGTATCATCGATGTATAAATTGGCATTCTAGCCTCCTTTACAAGTGGTTTTCTAGGCTTTGGATACTAACTGAGATGAGCTAGGGACCACAGCCTCCCTCTGCATCTAAGCTGCATCTGAGATGCTCAGGAAACGCACCCACAGAAACCTCAGAACCACAGCAGCAAAGTGTTGTTCCAATCAAGGAATTCCTCCAGGTCTTAACTTCTACCCCTATCTCTTTCTTCAACTCTGGGTTTGGCTTCATTTTCTTTTTGGAGAATCTGCTAGATCTTTCTCTGTGGTGTGGGCTAATGCAGGCTCTACCACAGGGGACACTTTGGAAACATGACAGTGACATTTCTGCATTACTACACTTGAGTGGGCGCCACACACTTGCAGTGGTTAGATACACTGGAACCACTAGATTCTCTGCAGGTCATAAAGATGTGTTCTGTCTTTTGAATGCCCTTGAAACCATTTCTATAAATGAAAATCCTGTAGATGATTTTCTGACTTTGAAAACTAACTTCACTCTGCATTAAAAATCATTCTTTCCCTGGGGTTTTATTATACAGTAAATGCAGCTGTCATACAAATTAAGAAACATACTACTTTGTCGATATAGTTCACTAGGCATGGTTTACCATTGTAACAAGTCAGGAGACCTAGGATTGTACTGATCTGAGTATTTGAACAGCTGATAGTATGTGTGACTTCAGTCTGGAGTTGTAGCCAGCTTTTCATTATCTTCTTGGCCTATGCATTTATGTGATGTACCACTATTTTGTAACGAATAGTTTTTGTAAACTGTGAAATCCTTTGACAGCTTATATTATAGTCAGGATATTATATGGATGTGACATGTAAGTTAGTTATGTTATTGAAGAATTTATTTCTGATATGAAAATCAGGTGTTAAGTGTCAGGGAGTTAAACATCAATGCATGACCATTACCTAAGGAACCTAGATAGAGCATTTCCCATTCTAAAGATCCTAAAGCATGGATATCTAGGGTCAGCCAGCTATGGAAGATATTGATACCTCTTCTGTTTCTGGGTAGCTCTGATAGTCAGGAAATAGTTTTGTAAGGAATGAGAGATAGTTACCTACATCTTCTGCTAATTCAATTGGGATTTTAAAAATATATTGGTACATCTTTGCGGTACATGCATTTTACAGTCGTCTTGGGGAGTTGGTATATGTATATAATACAGCTTGTTTATTTTTTGAATTACCTTCCCTCCTCTTCTTCCCCTCTTTCTCTGATTCTCCTTTCCCCCGTTTTTCATTCTAGGTGATATTGTTAATTTCAGTTCATGTTTATGGCATTTTGTCGTTTGTGGGGACACAGAGGAAATTTTTCCTTCTTGAGATAATCCTTCCTCTACACTGAATGTATCCAGTTTCTTCTAACCCTTCTATGAATCTTCAGTCATAGACGGTGACTGTTTCTTTCAAACACAGTACACTACACTTCCATTAGTACAAACACAGGTACCACAGCTTATTTGCTTGTTTGTACTGATAGTCTAGTAACCGTATTGATTACTTTCAAAATCAGTCAAATGCTCCAGAGTCTATTGGAACTACTATAGGTAAACTATAGTAGCTTTAAAAGTTTTGGGGTTAAGCATTTGAGGAACTTCCTAGAAATCTGGAGACATAGTCTCTTTGTAGACAAATAATGACATAAAGACATAGCTTGGGCCTGTACATAGCACTAGTTAAATGGCTTGTAATATAACCTGGAATGCTAACAATGTGCTAGTCACTACAGTGACAGAATTGAAATTCTATGCAAACTTAAAGATCAGGAACAGTCAATGAATCCACCCTTCTAAAATTCGCACCTGGGTGTTACTTAACTATTGAGGGTTCACAGCCAGGAATGAAAGGTCTTAGGAATAGTCAGATAAAAGAAATTTAAATTCCTAATCTAGAGCAAAAAAAGAAAAGAAAGCCAAAGAGAAAATGAGTACTTTAACAGGATACAGTGCTCAAAGTTATGTGGACTATGTCTTAATGGTATGTGATTAATAAGCACAGTATTCAGAGTTATTTTGGCATAACAAGTACTTACGCAACATAACTATGCAATCATCTCACATCTCTCTTAGGTGAAATTGGCAGTGTTTCAGAAAGCATTACCAAACCAGAGTTTCAGAGTCTTTTGAAAATAGTCATTTTTCTCTCTGCAGATTTGAATTATTTTCTTTTGTTGAAATTGATTTCTTTTAGTGCTTTTCATTTTTCAGTAGATTTCCTCATTACTCATTTCTATCAAAGTGTCAATAGACCCTGAGAACGAGGTACACTCACACTCCTGCTTCTGTGCTACGCAGCCAGAGAACCTTATTCCCAAGGCAATTTCTTTTGTGAGTTATGCATGTACTTGTTACTTTGTATTTTGAGTTTTTAACCATTTAAACAAGAAAGAGTATAATTGATTAGACATCAGTGGTATATTTAATTGTATTATTTTTATTATTACTGTACACATTGCGGTTGCTATCCATTGTTTTTCTTTTTTTACAGAGACTTGCCATAATTTCACATAGCCTGGTGATCACTTTGGCAAGGCTGTGTTATTTTTCCATCATTAGAGAACAATTTCCTTCCCTTAATTTGATAATCTGCTTTAAGTCCTTAAGTCAATAACCGTTTTGCAAGCCATTTATTGACTGGGGTGTTCATGGTGACAGGTAGAGTTGCTTAAATGAAGAATAATTGGTTTACTTGAGCACCTTTAAATCCTTAGTTTAGAATATGGCAATAACAACCTTTTCTTCTTAGGACAGTATGTAATTTTTGCCTTTTGTAGAATCCAGTGTGCCCACTTAGATCTCCCCTGCCAATGGATGGCTTAATTTCACTTTAATGATATCCTATTTGGCTCTATAAACTCTGCTGAAGCCATTTTTGCCATGCAGATAATAATGTAATCTAGTCTATAATAACATTAGGTGATAATGAAAGCAGATATTGGAGACATAACCATTTTCATATTTAATAGAAAAGCAATGTGTTCTAAGTAATTAAGTTAGGACTTTAACATGATATTGTCATCACATGTTAACTGTGTTTTGGAGGACTGTTTTTTAGGTCTAAGTAGATATAATTTAAAATGTCCCTATCCTTGTTTTTCTGTTAGATATTTTGCTGTTGTGGTTTTGATGTGATAGTTTCTAGGATCATTGATTTGCCAGAGCCCAAGTATAAAAACAACTCAAAGCAACCAAACAAGTAAACAAATACTGAGTTCCAATAAAGTCTTTGAGGATTGAAACTATGGAAAGTAATGTTTCTTCTCTTTGCTAAGAAAAGCTGATCTAGCACTCTATTATTTGAATGTCACACTGCCACAAATACATTTTGTTTGTACTAAACAACATCTTTGGTACTATGATAGGAGTGAGTGAGTTCCATCAGTTTCTCAAAGCTTAGTTGGCATATTTGGGAAGATTTTAAAGTATAATTGTAACATGAACCATTGACATGACCAAGAACATGTCCTTTAGTATGTATATAATCTTTAAAACATTACTTTACATAATAATTAGCATGCCCTTGTAATTCAGTATGAAAATTGGAAGTTTCCTGTTTGAATCCACTTTATGTAACCAAGGTGAATAGTTTTTTGGGTATGCACTTTTTATATTTTCTCTTAATGTCCTACAGTGGAATTTTGTGGAGTTTTATCCTCTAAGGATTATATAAATGAATGGATTACACTGCATAAAAATACTCTCCAACTGGGTTTCTCACCAGCAGTATATGGAGGGAACTTTTCTGCATGAGCCACATGTTTATTTTTTTAATGAATGCCTCGCATTGCATTGTAGGTATGAACTTCACGCATATATGTCTTTATGTTCTTCATTGTTTTCCAGTTGTAAATTTAATAAACTCAAAGAAAGCAAGTGGACTTTCTTCTTATTTTCCTTGCTCAAATTTTTTTTTATCATTGCTTTTGATCTGTTTTCTTGTTTGTCACTTTTGATCATATGAAATGGTGGTTGTGATCTAGGACAGGGGTTTTTAGTATGAGAATTAGAGGATACTGGAGACCTTAAGTCTCTTATAGCTTTACATACTGATAAAGGCAAGGAGGCTGGATAGGCATGATTGTGCCAGGTAATTGGGCACATTGGAAGGCAGGTAGGAATTTGGACCTGAGCAGAGGGATGTGTGTGTGTGTGTGTGTGTGTGTGTGTGTGTGTGTGTGTGTGCTGAGAAATAAAGAGGCTGGTTATGATGCTGTACATGCCTTAATCACGCCATGTGAGATTAATTGGTTAGTAGACTGTAAAGCAAAAAGGATATGCAGCTAAATTTGTTTTTGGGGGAGGCTCGGGTCTGATGCTAGTAAACAGTCTTGTGTCTAACAGCACTAAAAATAGATAAGGAAGAGTTTGAGAGCATTAATACTAAAAGATCAAAGCAGCACATTGTCAGTTTAGAAGATGGTTGAGTGTTTCCATGTCCTGGTTATTTATGGACATAGAGAAGAGGAAAGAAATATTTTGAAATCGAATAGTTATATCCTTTATAAGGGATTTATTTTTAACAGTTTTATTAAGATATATTTACAGTAATCCATACATCTTTCAAGTGAACAACTTGGTAAGGGTGAACATAAATACTCATCTGAGCAACCTTCAGCATAATTAAGAGAATGGACATATCCATCACACCTAGAAGTCTTCTCACGTCCCTAGGTAATCTGCTCCCCACCCCCCAACACAAGTACTTATTTGCTTTGTCACTATAATGTAGTTTGGACTTTCTACATTAAAAAAAAAAAATAAATGGTATCAGATTGTATGTGTACTGTTTGATCCAGGCTCTTTCACTTAACTATTGTGAGATCCATTCATATTATACGTAATTCATTCTTTTTCATTTCTGAGTTGTGTTCTATCATACAGCTATAGTCACAATTTGTTTTTGTTTTAGTTCCCTGTTAATGAACACTTGGAGAATTTCCAGCTTGGAGCTAATGTGAATAAAACTGTTATCAATACTTGAGGACAAGTTTTGTATGGACATATGGTCTCTATCTTCCTACTTAAATAACTAGGAGTGGACTATGATAATATGTTGAGTGTATTTTAACTTTTAAAGAAAATACTATATATTTTTAAGTGATTATACCATTTTCATTCATAGCAGTACCATATAGGTGTTTCATTTCCCCCATATCCTCACCAGTACTTGATGTGATTGGACTTTTTAATTTTAGCCACTTTTAGTTTGCATATGGTAATAGTCACTTAGAGTTTTTATTTGAGTTTCTCCAATGACTAATGATGTTGAGCATCTTTTCAAGCAATTATTTACCATCAGTTAGTTTCTTTGATGAATTTCTTACTTAAATCTTTTGCTCATGTCTTACTGGGTTTACTTAACACAGAATTATTTAAAAAGTATATTGTATATTTTTAAGGTATGCAACATGATGTCATAGGATTGATATGTTTATAAATAAAATACAGTAAATTCTTGGTTTGCAAGCATAATGTCTTTCAGGAACATGTTTGTAACCCAAAACACTTGTCTATCAAAGTGAGTTTCCCCTAAAAAATAATGGACACTCAGATGATTCATTTTACAATCGAAAAATATTCATATGAAATGATTATAACACTGTAATATACAAAAAATACAAAATACAAGGAAAAATAAACATATTAACCTGCACGTACCTTTGAAAACTTTGTGCAATGTTGGGTGAGACAGAAGAGGTAGGATTATTGTGTAGGATGACTTTTGCAGTCACTAACAGGATTGCTACTATCAAGTCAGTGGAATCTTTTTCTTTTTTCTGCAGCTTTAACAGGGAACCTATGCAATGACATTTGCTTTGGCCTCCTTTTGAGGATTTCTTGAAAATGTGACACTGCATTGTCATTAAACAGATTCATGGCTTGCACTGCTACCGCCTTATTCTGGTGGTGCTTTTGTACAAAAATTTGTACCATTTTCCACATTCTATATCTTCCTTATCTCATTTGAAATGAGGGATTCTTTTGCTTTTTCTCCTGTCCTCTGCAGATGAGATCTCCTCTGTAACCTCTTGCTGTTGGGAGATGACCACTAACAGTCCTACAGAAAGAGAGAGTGAGGAACCATTGGCTCTATTGTGATCATGTGACATTCAGTGTCACATACTGTTCTATTGCAAGACATTACTCATCTATCTAGTTAAAATATCTTTGAGATGTTTATTCATCTTGTGGAACACTTGCAGAACAAGTTACTTGCAACCCAAGGTTCTACTACCATGGAACAAAATAACATATCTTTGATCTCATGCAGTTAATCTATTTATTTAGCAGAAGTCCGGACTACAGTACATTATTATTAAACAGTCTTTAATTTTCATATTCCTTTGTTTTGAGTATTGGAGATTAAACCCAGACCCTTCTCACAGAGCTAAATTCACAGCTATTTTTCTACATTTCTATTATTTTATTTTTATTTGCAATACCCAATTTTGAACCCAATTTTCTTTGTAAAAATAACTTACTTGATATCTTAAGGTCCAAAAGTTAAAATATTATGCATGTAGAAATAACTTATTTGATATCTTAAGATCCAAAAGTTACAATATTATGCATATTTAAAATAGTAGCTTTGGTTTCTTTTCTTTAAAGAAATATGTTGCTTGTTATAAACATGATTCTACTGTGAAATTCTCTGAAAATTATACTTTTTAACTATAAAACCAATGATAATTATATTGTATACAGTTGTTCTAACCTTAGTTAGAATTCTGCATTATAGGCAAATAATGCAGTGCATTCTTTAAAAAAAAATAAATATAGAAAGTACTCTGTAGTTGTCCCCTAGATTATAAATGTAATTATAGTCATTATTCACTTTGCTTTTAAAATTAGTAAATTATTAGCTATTGAAATTATAATTAAACCTTCAACTAATAGACAAGGCTCTGCATATTCAATCACTTCATTAATGATTAGCTAGTTTTAAAAAAGTATTTGGCAAATTATTTACTTCTAGAGATTTAAATCAACCATTAAATGTTAATATTCTGCATTAAATTTTACATTATTTCACTAAGATTAAAAGTGTACTTATTTTAAAAATACTAAATATTATTAAATTAGAAATTATCACATATATTATTGCAATGATATTACTAAAAATGTTTCCTTTTACACTTTTATCATGTATGTAGCAAATAATTTCTGAGTGATCTTGGAGTGACTTAGGACTCTTTACCTGGCTCTCTCTGCATAGCATTAGTTTTGAGAGCACTTTGACATATTAATGAAATATTTGGGTAACTATTCTTTTCCTAGTCCTTTCAGTAATGTAAGTACACATGAAAAGGAGAAAATAAAGAAATAGATAATATGAGTGTATGTGCTATTCTTTATTTATGATGAAAACACTTCTAGAGATATTTTCCACCAGGGAAACATCCTTTAGTCATAATATTTAAGGCCATCAGATCTTTAAATCTGGCCTTAAATATTAGTGACTGTACTTGGTTTACCTATTTTCTGCATCTGTAGTGTGTTGCAATCCTGAAGTCATGACTGTATTTTTAACAAAGTGCTCTAGGCTGCAACCTCTGTTAACTAACCATGCTGTTTGAGTGGGAAAACTATTTTTTTATTCATGTCCCCAGATCATTATGAACCAAAGGCCTTCAGGGTAGTCTGTCACTAAGATATAGAAATAAAATAGACATTCATGCTTGGGTTTCTCATACATAGGCACAAGTCATTTTCCATTGATGGTGAACCTTTCATAGGCCAGGCTGGGTGTTTGTGATACACAGACGCCTAGCATTCCCTTGATCTCTTAGAGCTCATGTGTGAATATCCACATGCAGTTGAATTTAAGAATTGCTGAATACAATGCAAAAACCTGGTCCAGAGACAGGAAAAGAACCAACTAGAATGTTGTTGCATGTATTCTCTGAACTGGTCTCTATGTTGGGAAGCCACAACTTTTAAAACAATAATTATTTTAGCAATTGCTAAACAATAATTAAAATAAAAGAATCATCTCTGAAACTCCTATTACAGGTTAGGCATCTACAAGCATTGATTGCCAAATAATTTTTTAATCATTCTATGAAAGTTTTATTTTGATAAACTTCTTTTCTACAATCAAAAAATGCAAATCTTAGAAATATGGTTAGGAATTCATGGCTTAAATGCATGCTTCATTACTCAGTGTATGCATTAATGCCTTTTACCCTTGGTTTATTTAATTTCTAGAGCATATACACTTAGTGCTTAACCTGCCATTATCTTATCCACATGTGAAGGCCAAGTCATGTTAAATCTCTGAGCCATTTTCATTAGCAAGCCAATAATTCTGTCAGTGCTTCAAGGTAAGAGACCTTTCTTAAAACTATGTGAAGTATAGGTCTTAACAATGCAAGGGAGAAGGTGGTTTTTATGCTTTGTGGAATTGAAAATAGGCTGGAATTTTGACACTTTCATGGTATTCATGGGATACTATATGTGATCTTGTATTTAGAGATCAAATTCAGATTTTTAAAAACTCTTCTCTTACCATTTTCTTTATGAAATCCTGGAGTAAGCACTTAAGTATGCATTTAGCCCTGCCTGAGAATCCATTCTAATTAAAAAATATTTGATGAATTTACTGGGAATTTCAGTTTTTCTGAAAAATGAGTTTCTATCAATCTTTGTTAACTAGAACGCTTGGGAAAACTATGCTTTTACTGTCTTATTTTTTGCCAGTGTGTGTACTGCTTAGGTTGTGTGAGTTTTTTTAATAAGGCCACCCTTTGAACTCACAGTGCGCTTGTGGCCAATGTATGTTTCACATACTTTCTTTCATTTTCCCCAAACCCACAGTTTTTATGAGAGATATGCTCTGCTGTTTTGTTTTGCTTTGCTTTCTGTTCCTTTTTTTTTTAAAGTTGGGTTTATGAAGGCTTTTAATCTGAAGGAAGGAAAATCCCTGCAGAGTCAGTGCTGACCTTCCCTGGCCCCTACATTAATTCTTTTATTGACTTCAACAGAAAACTGACTGGATCATAGGAAATTCTCAATTGGTTTTATTAAGATTGTCAATGAAGAGGGAAATACATAGAGTAGGCTCAATCCTTGATTGAAATCCAGTGTTAAATGTCTTCTGCTTGTGAAGTCTGCCTTTTGTTTCTATGTTGGATTCTTTTGGCTGCTACTGTGCTGTGATAAGCTCCTCTGCTATTTCAGCAGAGTATACGGAGGATTCTGGAGGAATGATAAAGGGAGAGGAAAGCCACTTTCTCTTACTGCTTTTTGTCATAGTCATGTCCTCTTGTTCCATCATACGTATTTTTTCTACAATAAGTTCAACGATTATTATGGCATTGTCATTTTACAAGAGGAGACTAGCTGTGAAATTTCCGATGGACACCAAAGAGCTGGAGTGGTACTCTGTATTTTGTAGATGATTGATAGGTTTAGTCTCTGGAATTGGAGAAATTGGACATACAGTACAGTGGCTCACTTGAGACTTTCCCTCCCTCTGTCACTGAGGAAATTATAGGAAACATTCTCGGTATCTAAGCTGTTCATAAATATGTGGCAGGCTGTTTTTGTTCTTCGGTTATCTTTTGTTCTTTCATACTGTTGGACAGAACAAAAATAAAGGAACCAACTCTTGTTTTAATTTAAGAGGGTGAGTGAATAATATGACTAATAAAGTAGGTTGTTTTTCCTTACTAAAATGCAATAAACCTGATTTAAATGGGGGTAGCATACTGTTGAATATCTCAAGATATATATTCATCCTATGTTGAGATTCCAGTTCAATGAGACAATATTAGAAAATGTGTTTGGCTTAGTGTCCTCTTGCATATCCCACTAAAACTAAAGAAAAAAATAGAAATATGCAAAGAAGATTAAAGAGAGGAAGAGTGTGGTTTGGAAGTGCTATGAATTTCGAGGCAACTACAAACAGTAATTGCTGCTAGAGATATATTTGTAAAGAATATGCATAGGCACAACCCTGATAATACATTTTTAATGCTATTATAGCATTACATTAGAAATACAAACATGGTATTATTTGTAGCAACTCATTGATTATCAACTGCAAAACCAAATCCTATAACATCCTTTCTTTGCATACAGCTTTCTTTCTTAATGATAACATTTGGTATCCCTCAAAAAGTCTTCACAGCAGGGTAAAGGGTTATTTTTTAAGGCAAGTGGACTACTGTCTTTCTTCCTGCAAGTTTAGTTGAATTCTTTTATAACAATAGCAATTTAAAAATTATAGTGGTTTTTGTTTTTTTCTCTAATCAGCACCATGCTGGTTATAAACAAAAAGTTTCATTTAACAATTTTTCTGCAATATGCTTGATTGTTAATTTGTAGGTCAGCATCTAGTCTATGACAGTTTCATAGGGTGATAATTTATGCTTATAATGGACAGGCTATTTAAAACTGTGATGAGGTCACCTGTGTAATGCAGTCGAAGTACTGTATCTCTCTCTCTTGCTTACTCAGAATCACTTCACACTGGAGGTCACCTGTGTAATGCAGTCGAAGTACTGTATCTCTCTCTCTTGCTTACTCAGAATCACTTCACACTGGGGTTTGATAATTTCCCATCTTTAATGACTGTGTACTGTTCAAATAAAACTGTTACCTTACTGCTGCCTAATTTATCACAAGCAGTTCACATTCTGTTAACTGTGTACCTCATTTCTCAGGCAAATTGTTTGCTTTTCTCTGCTTTCCTTCCTTTCTTTCCTGTTTTCTTTCTTGTAATATTTTCCATAACTATACATAAAGAAATATCTCTCATTCTCAGGTAACGACTTATATTGTCTTTATGTCTTGTTTCAGATACTATCAGGCATTTCTTGGATAGGAAGGACTTCAGCCTTATACTACATCACACATTGTGCAGATAATAAGTTTAATTGAAAACTTTTGTTTGATTCCAGCATGACATACATGATTTTTAAAACTTTAGTTGAATCAAGTCAGCATACTTTTCATCAGTAAGCCAAGAGCACATTCACAGAATCAGAGAATTTTAGAGTTGAAATAGACTTTAGAAAGAATTTACTTTAAATCCATCAAACTCAAATAAAAATTATGTTTCTTATAGCAGAGGCATTTTCATTTTTTCCACGGAAATTGCTGCCATGTATCCTTGTTCAATGAACAGGAGAAGCACTAAGTCATTGCTTCCTATGCACCGTATGTATGAGCAGTCTGAACAATCAAATAAAAGCTGTCCCCAATCTTTTTTTATGGAGTTTTCAGCCCACTTCATCTTCTCATGTGACATCAGTATTAGCTGCTGATGAGGTGGACTTTCGGGTGTGGCCACACTGAATTTTTCAGTGTTTTTCAAACTCCTTGTTGTGAAGAATCCTCCTTCCTCTCTCTTCCTTTTGCCTTTTCCCCACCTACGTGCCTCTCTCTGCTTTCGTGTCCTTCTACCCCGACCTCCTTCCAATCCATTCCAAATCAATTATTTCATAAACTATAAGAAGGCTAATTTACAAAATTGAATAAAAAGAAAAAAAGGGACTGGAATTTTTATCATTAGATCCAATAGAAATGAAAATGTAAACTTGTTACAAATTTTTCTAAAACTATCTGCTTGATATCTACACTCATCTCCCAAGGGTTTGTAAGAAGCACTTCAGTTTGAGTAGTGCTGCTCTGGTCAGCTAGATGGATGGTTATATGATATGATTTCCATTTTCTTTGATCTGGAGTTGGCTGTATCTTAAATATTTATCCAGTGGCAAAAATGATTGATTCATGTTTTATATCTGTTTGGTGACTATTTTGAGAGACTATATAGGTTAAATTCATTTTATCAGATCAGTTTCATAGTAGCCAGCTCAGCAACTCTTCTGTTACTAATATTTGTGTTATAGGGGCTGTTATATACTTAAGATATCTATAACAGCATCATTGAGGACATTCTATGTGTACGAATTTGTTATGTAAGATGGAAAAATATGTGAGGTGTGTACATCCATGCGTATCTTACCAAGGAGCATTCATAGAGAGGTCTGGGCACCATTTCCCTTTACTTCCCTTCCCTGTTTTCTCTGACATCCATTCACTCACTCATTCTTGGAGGAGACATTTCACTGTGTTGTTGCGGGAGTTTCTCAGTTGCCAGTTTGCACTTGTTCTCCACGTGGGGTCCTATTGACTGCTCAGCTCATGGCAACGTGGGATTTAACTCAGATCCCAAAGAATTTAGTTCTTGACTTTGAATCATAATACTTAGGCCTGAAGAGTTCCTTCTCCTCAACAGAACTGTGCATTTGCAGCTCTGCAGTGAACTGATGTTAGAGATTCTCTTCTTCATCGCGGAGAGCTATCTGGGATAACAAGATGGAGTGGACATGGATCGTGTACCCAGGGACTTAGAGTTTGGAAGGAGATGGATGTAGGAAAAAATTGTTAAAGGCTGCTATGATAGTAGTCTTTATGAGGTATTGTGAAAATAGAAATGGTAACAGATAATTAATTTTGGAGAGAAGTCAAGAAAAGCTTTATCAAAATGTGACAATGGACCTGAGGCAAGAGAATTCAACGTTGCAGGATGTGAGTGTTGCATCATGTCAGGGAAGGATGAGGTTGTGTGTACCATATCCTAGGCTAGATGGAATTTCCAGTGTATACATGTGAGTGTGTAAATGTGCACTGTGCAAATGTGAGGATATTTAGGCTTCAGAGCTGCATATGCATTAGGCTTCCACAATTTATGTGGCCTGAGTGATGGCTTCTGGCCTGATGCTGTTTTTACATTCCTCTAGCAACAACCAAAAAGTAGTATTTACTGGAGCCAGCACAGAATAATAGAATATGATCTATAATATTTCTCTGGAAAAAATATCACAAACATTCATGCTCAGTGAATAGGAAATTAAGATTTGTAGATGCTTCCTAAATTTTGGAAGACTTACGAAGATCTTTGGAGTAGTGAGAAGTTTTCATGGTCAGAAACATATCAGAAATTATGAAGTTAATTTCAAACCTAACTTATTTGCATTGGTGTAATAAAAAATTTCACCCAGTTAGCTCATGTAGAAACATTTTCTACACACACACACAATATGAGGAATTAGTATTCTATTTCCATATAGTAACTGTCTTTTGGAACTTTTTTTTGCATATACTTTTAACTTTAATGATTAATTTAAATATTTTAAAGCCTGTTACCACTTCTCAGAAGTGAGAACTTAATGTAATACTTTGAAGCAATAACTATTTAATTCAATACCATCTCTGGCTGAGGGATCAGATAGAAAGGAGGATGGCTTATCCACCGTCCAAGTGGCATGGGATGGTGGTTGAAGCAGATGAGTAAGACAGAGAGTAACAACCTGGGAGAGGTAAGTAGTTGCCAGTCTGCAGCTCTGAATTTTATTTACAGGCTACTGTAGACCTTAACATACAGCATTATAAAGAATGATGGAGGATATAATTAGGAGATGTGCCTCTGACTTGTGTTCTAGAAGTGTCAATCTGGTAGCACTGAGTGTATGGAACAATTAGGGGTGAAATGAGAGCCTGAGGGACTGATTAAGGGATTCCAGGAACATGGACACAATGGAGATATGCAGAGAACTCTCGGTGTGGTTACTGCTTTTCTTCATTTAGCAGATAGACATTAAATTCCTACCAGTCACTAGGCAGAGAAACGTAAAAGGGAACAACACAGACATGGATCTTGCCCTCAGTGAGTAGCAAGTGATGTCTGGGACAGCCTGCAGCTCTCAGCTTAGGAGAGTACAAGCAAGCTGATATGCTTCTCACCCTCAGTGTTACAGGAAATACGAGAGGAGAAAGAGATTGCATGTGGAGTTGAGGAGTGGCTTCTCAGAGGGGCAGTGAAATTCAATTTTGGATAAATGAACTAAACTAGTTGGAAAGTAATAGACACTTTGGAGTTGAATAGGTAGTGCTTCCTGGACCTAAGTGTGCATTGGACTTCCCTAGTATCTTGTTCAGTTCGTTCGGCTCTGAGATGCAATATTTGACATTCCCACTTTAAAGGAGGAGAGGTTTATTTGTGTGCATGTTTTCAGTCCATAGATGGCTCTAAAGCAGAAAGAGCTTGGTAACAAGGGATTATTCTCTTCTTAGCTCTCAGGAAGCAGAGAACAAAGATAGGAGCTGGAAAGGAAGATATACCTTTGCAGGTAACACTCCTGTGACCTGCCTCTAACCAGTGTCCCCACATACATATACAGCCAATCACTGCCACAACTTGTCACCTTCCCAAAGCCCTGCCTCTGAGTGCAGGAGAGTTTTGAGGGTCATTCTTGATCTAAACCATAGCACTTGCTAATGTGGTTAAAATGTGGATTCTTGTGCCGTAGGTTTGGATGGATACTGAGAGTCTGTGTCTCAGAAGCCCAAGGTGATGCTGATGCTGCTGGATTATGAACCACACTCTGGTGAACTTTAAAAAAGCAAGTTGGAGATACCCACACTACACACACACGCACGCACATGCATGCACACATATATGTACACTCACTGCTACTACATACATCAAGCTTTAGAATAAAATTATAGCAAATTTCTTTAGGAGCAGAGCTGTTTGTAGATCAAGGACGCCTGCATATGTGTGCGTACATACTCATTTATAATAAAGTTATTTTCTGCAGAAAGTCCGTAATCTCCAGGTCATCTTGAAAATAATTCGTGATGTCAACCTGGACAGAATATGTTTTGTTGATGTTACTTATGGTTGTCAAAAGGGAACAATGAACTCATATTTACAGATAGCCATGTCCAAACTCCACTTTATTTTTGTGTTGACTTTTCAACTCTAATACCTAAAAAAGAAAAAAACCCCAAATGTCCAGGTAACATTTTTAAGAAATGTGTTTTTGGGGAGGAAAATGATGTGGAGTGTTTTTTGCCTCCAGGGAAGAAGATAGCAAATGTCATTTGTGAAATAAGTATATATAATTGCATATTTTGAGTCTGCACTGAGAAACAGAAGATGGTATTGGTGTTTGCTTGTGGGTTGCCTTACTACCAAAAGCAGTTGAGAAAGAATCCTTAGCTTCTTTTTCTCTGCATATTAGATAAGAAATGAGAAGGATAGAAGTAAGGAAAAGGGCTTTTCTGAGATACAGATAACAGGAGAGGAAGGATTCTTTCTAATAATTTCTGTATATTCAAATGCGACTGAGGTTTTTTTAGTAAGTGTTTGGCTTAAAGATATCTTTTTTATAAGTAGCTGTTCTTGCTATAGCTGGTGAACATTCTTATTGTTCTGAGCATTGTCCAAATACATTCTTAGGAACTGGAGCATAAAGTGGCCTCCTTTAATTGGAATATTTTTCTCATTGAGACTGTATTCTTTTTAGTGTATCTACTGGAATGATGTGGTCTGTGAAAATATTCTAGATGTAAGACTTTCCATTTCTAAATTGGTCTTGTAGTTTTATTTCCTTTTATACTTGTTCATTGACTCCACTCTCATTGAACAAAAAAA
Source organism: Hydrochoerus hydrochaeris (assembly GCA_004027455.1). Classification (NCBI taxonomy): domain Eukaryota; kingdom Metazoa; phylum Chordata; class Mammalia; order Rodentia; family Hydrochaeridae; genus Hydrochoerus; species Hydrochoerus hydrochaeris. Next base: position 59,387 of record PVLA01000096.1, read on the forward strand.
AGAAAGAAAGAAAGAAAGAAAGAAAGAAAGAAAGAAAGAAAGAAAGAAATCAATTGCATAAGGAAGATAGAGATGTCTCAGTCTGACGAATAGACCAAAACCTCATTAGAGAGACAACAGTTGTATAATGAAGGTGCTTAACATCAGAAGACCTGGATTAAAGTCCTGGCTCAGCTCCTGACCAGCTTAGTAACCACCCCAAGGCCTCTGTCTGCTCGGCTGGGAATACAGGGAAGGCAAAGTGCATTTATAATGGAGTAATATATGCCAGGTGAAAACGTTCTCATGCAGACAACACTGCCAGTGAAAATGCTTCAAGTAGAAAAATGGTAAGTATTTAAATATTGCCACTTAATGGGTGTAGAATGCAAATACCAAACCATCTTGAATTCACATTTCAAAATGTCTAAATTTTCAGTTTTGAAATTTGTAGCAGAATGTTTGGACAATGCTGTGACAAAAGAAGTAGATGCTTCTTGCAGAATTAAATCTGTGGATTCAGAGTAATGCAAATTTTTGTCAAGTATAAAAAAAATCACTTTTGAAAAGTGACCAGTTTAAAAAAATGTTGCTTTTGCTTTCATATTTACAGTCTTTCCAAACTATGAACATTTTTCTCTAGCATGTGTCCAGTAAATTTTAATTTCCTATAATTTTCTGCCAGCAGAAATATAAATTCTTTGATTGAGTCCATGATAAAGAAATAAAGCAAAATTTCAGGGACTCTTAGCTGTATAAAGTTTATAGCCACTCACATACTACTCTATGTATTATATACAAAAAGAAAAAGAAAACTCAATCTTTTTGCATGGGTAATGTACATGGGTATTATATTTTATACATGAAATATAGAGTAGCTGGAGTCTGCAAGGTTATTTTGTTTGTATCTTTCCATTTCCTTAAAAAATGTTACTTAGGATAAAAGAAATTAGAATTTTGAAATTAATTCAATCACTAGTCAAGGTTTATAAAATATTATGGGCAAAATGAGATATGTTAATTGCCATGTGTTTATTAAGTGCAGAATTAGTATTGAAGAAAGAGTATGCTAATGTTAGAAAATGTAAAATGATTGCACCAAAAGTTGACCATTGACAGTATGCAAATATGGGAGAGAGGCTACTACCTCCAGTTGCAGACATCACTGAAGAATGTGTAGAGGTGAAGGACCAAAGTGAGGATATTGGATTTGTGTGTTTTTAAACATTAGAAGAAGTCTTTGCAAGAATTATCCTGGGTAAAATCACATGTGAAATTTGCTTTTTTGGTGACTCAAATTAAACTTTGGAGTTTATGATAGTTTCGTTAAAAATAGGTACTGAGGAATTTGTGTATTGCACTTAATACATTGGCGTCAGGGAAACTCAGACAGAGATTTTGTCAGTTTGGGCACGGAGAAAATGTTAATTTCTTTTCTGATTCAACCCAGAATACAAACGAGATCATTTAGGGCATCTAGGCAACATTTTGATCTGATATAAAAAGCAAAAGCTAGCTAAACAGTCACATTTGGCATCTGCATGGATTAATATACTCCTAACTAAGTGAGGGAAAACTTTTTTACAGTTCAATCAAAAGCATGTTTGGCCACTCTGCAATGCCCTCTTATAACCTTTGACTGTAAGGATCAGTGAGGTATAAAAAATGGAGTATGTTATTTTTTATTGTGAATAGAGATTGACAGTATCTTCTTAAGTTCCTAGATCTTTCATGTGTTATCAGTGAGTAGTGTCTGATGGGCGGTTGATAGAGAGGCTGTGTCCCTGAGCTTGCAGGGAAGAGAGGGGTATGCAGTTGATGTGTTCATGCTTACCGATTGTGTGCTTCCAGGCTTCCTCCCTGCGTAGGGTACCAGAAGATGCTTTAATACAAGTGAATTCCCTAAACTGTTAAATGTCCATTAAGCAACATATGTACTATTTCCTTTTCCCTGGCTACATTAAATCCAATAATAAGACCTTGGTTGTGAACGATTCATAATGTTTAAATCTGTAAGAAAGTGGAACTCTACGTAAATCCAGTTTAAGGCAGTTCAAGAATGCTTAGGTGATGTTTTATTTAACGTTAAAGTTATCCACTTCACAGATAGAGGTTTTATGGGTCTTGCAAGTTGTACTTTAATTAGCTTACTCCACCATAATTAAAACTGAAGGCAGCATAAGCAGAAAGGACAAGAGCTCACCGTTTGTCTTACTACGGATGCCATTTGAATGTGGGATGAGGCGACTCTTCATTGTACCAGAAAGTCTTGCATGTTATAGGAGGGTCAGCATTTCGAGTGCCCACTCCAGCTGCTACTGGAGCCCAGCTGTCACTCTAAACAGAAATATCCTCTTGGATTTCCCAGGGTTCCCAGGGGATGACTAATGCGTCCACTGAAAATCACTGCTTCATCATAAATCTTAATCAGTCTTTGTTAAGTTGTCACCCATCATCTTCTCGTTGAGGTCCTCCTGCTGTTTTCTCTCCACCTGCTAGTGATTTGGTACCATCGTGTCGCACGTCTTCATTTCGGGACTTGCTGTATCAATGAAAGATTTTCTTAGATCTTTCTCTTTTTCTCTTCTGGTTTCCTTCTTCCAACTAACAGGCATAGAATTATATATAAGCTTGCATAAATCCAAACAAAGCAAGCCTTCAAATACAAGTTTGCACCAGGCCATCATATCTTCTTATACCGCTTTCTGTAGACCTATGGAATGAGCCTGAGTCTTTGGATGTCGTAATAAAATATGAGGAAGAAATTAATGTTTAATGGACATATGAGTGTATCACCAGTAACTGTTTGATAGGACTCACCTATTGCATTTTTAGGAAGGCTTGCAGACTATCACTTGGGGATTCTATTTCATGCCTTTTTTAAATCTTATTTTTATTCTCTGTAATATATCCTCTTACACATGAGCAGCTTACCTGAAATTTCTTAACTTTTCTTTTTACCTTTTTCTTTCTAAAAACTCTTGCATATTACATTTTGTTTAGGTCCCAAGTACCCTAACTTTATGTATATATCTGTCATTTTGTCCTTTGGAAGGCATTTTACTTATCTTTTGTATAAATGAAAATTACCCATTATCCAAATACTCACTGGTAACTCCAAATTGAAATATCCCTCTTTCTGATATATTATTTTTTTTTTCTTTAAAGGTTATGCTCTTCAGTTCTCTTTCTTGAGGAGCTTTGACAGAGGTTCATCAAATCAAAATAGTCCTGCTACAGTTATAATTTACATGAGAAACATTACCTGCTTTTTATCACATTTTGAAGAAAATAATTTTTTTCTCTTTCTAATGTAAGCATATAGTATCTGGAGAGTTTGTTTGAATAAGAGCCACTTTCCCACTATGGAAGGCATTTTAAACATCAGTTTTTCCCTTGAAAAGTTATTCCTTCATCACTTACCTGTCTTTCATAATTTAAGTTTCATAAAGGACTGAAGTTCCAGTATTATGAGCAACTCATAATAATATCTGTCAGTTGCTTTACCCTGCTGCTTTACAACATGCTCATCTCCAACTAGGTGAACAATTTCTCCACCTATCATGAACTTACATCATTCTTTGAAAAGTGTTTATTATGAAATGTGTCATGTACCTAACTGGTTTAATGAATAAGTAGAGTTTACACAGTAATAGGAGCCACACACTGTACCTAATATCTGCCATGAGGAAAGGACATTACTGGAACCTAAGCATCCCATGCCTTTTCTGCTCACCTCTGCCCCTACGGCTCTGTGAAGGTAAACCCCAGGCTGAATGTTGTGTAAGTCACTCCTGTGCTTTGCTACTGAGATCCACATCTACAACAGAAAGTCGTATTGCTAGTTTTGCCTGTTTTTTGAAGCATGAAGTACATATAATATATATATATATATATATATATATATATATATATATATATATATATAAAATGTCTTTCTATACAATGTAATTAATGTGAAATTCATCCTATCTGAATGCCCATAATCATAGATAACACCTTTTCTTTGCTTGAGACCAGTGATCATGAACCTTTTAGAGCTTGCAATGAAACAAACAGACCAATGTGGCAAAGTTGCCAGAGACTTATCACCACTGCTCTAAAGTGTTGGTGAATGCATCCCAATGTTCACCATGGAATTATTCTCACAGTTTTAGTTCTCTGAATACTGCTTCTATTGGTGCTTGCTAAAACTGGGGTGCTTACCTTCTTCCCCTAAAGATTGGCCATGATGGTGGTGCTCTGAGGAGGTGTTGGAACCTTGAGGAAGTGGGACCTACTGGGAGGTCCAGAGGTCCCTTGAGGGGCGCTTTTGAAGTAGATTGTTGGACTTGGCGTGTTCCACTTTCTCTTCTGCTCTTCAGCCATGAGATAAGCAGGTTACTCCACATGCGCTCTCCTTCATTGCCTTGCAGCATCCCATCAGAGCCCAAAAGAATGACTGGCAGCTTCAACTGAGAGCCAAAATAAACCTTTTCCTCTTTAAAAGTTGATTATTTCAGGTGTTTCATTATAGCACTGAAAAGTTGGTTTTCCACAATAATCTTGTCAGTGTCTCCTGAATAATATGCATGGGAATTATTTTTAGGGATTCCATGTACAGTACAATTCCAAGATCATAAGATTTGCACACATTTAACATTATTAAAAATGCCTAAAAAATACCTATTTTTCAAAGTGGTTGTACCAGTTTGTACATCAGCCAGATTTGAATGTTATAGTCTTGAAATTTTGCCAGTGTTTTAGATGTGGACTATTTTAGGATCATTGCTCTATTCTTCTACAAAGTTCATATTTGTATGTGTCAATATTTTTTTCTTCAACTGTTCTCTTTTTTATTAATTTTTAGCACTTTTTATATATTCTAGATTTGAATCTTTAGTTGGTGTTTCACTATGAATATCCCAGCTGGTGACTTTTCTTTTCACTCTTTCTTTGTTTTTCTTTTCATCTTATACAAAGAGGATATCCTCAATACAATCATATTCACCAGCCTGTTCCTTCTGAGATAATATTTGTATATATTAAGCAATTCTTATAACTTTATGAACATATTCCATTGTGATTTCTTCATGTAGTTTATGCAATAAAGATATCTATATTCATTTCATTCTAGTTGGATATCCAATTTATCAATATTTGTTGATTAGTCTGTGTCAGTGGTGACAGGCATATGGCATGTGTGCCACAGTGGGCATGCAGAGACCTCCTGGTCCCATGCAAGCCAAGTCTTCCCAGCAGCTGCAAATCAGATAACACGTTTCCTTTTTGCCTAACCTTAAACTTCAGCATTCAGGTTTGATTTTATTGTTGGCCCTGGTATAAACAAGTGACTTTTGTGCTGCAGGTCGAGAAACTGGTGTCTAAAAGGTTCATGCTGTATTCCCTGCCTATCTGTGATACATGCCTAACCATAAATAAAGTTTTCTTATTGTACATGTTTATTTCTGGAAACTGTTGTGTCCTGGTTTTCCATGGCACTTAGCCCTTTAATAAACCTAATACAATCAACAAATTGAAGTTCAAGAAAACTTCTGCTGATATTTTTTGTTGGAATTATAATGACACTGGATGGCAATGTAAGGAAAACTGACATCCTTCTGATATTGAATATTTTTGCATAACAAGATGTACAACTCAATTGATTAAAGGGTTTTTTTAGTATCTTTTGAATACATATTAATTGCTTTGTGAATATTCCCCACTAAACTGTATCTGAAGGTCCTTCAACTGAGAAGAATTTCAAATGAGAATTTTTTCTTGATATTTTCAGATGGTAACTTTGAAATATCACATATTTTGCTTTAATGTTAACTCACCTCCAAAATAAATTCAACATGGTTACCAACAGAAAATGGACAATTAGTCACATGAATTTCTCCCTCCTATCCATAGGGCAAATGTCTTTTCTGGCCAATGATTCATCCTAAGAATCATTTCTCAAGTTTGTTATTTACATTCTCCATTCCAAAGGCATGGCTAATTGTTTCAAAGGCAGGTGTTTTTCCAAGTAATTGTACTTTACACAGTTATCTTTTTCTGAAGTGTATATCACATGCAGTGCAAATATTAATAAATATCTAATATGGCATTTAGTATTTAGGTGGTGCTGAATATGCATAATTCTCAGGCTTATTACAGTGATGTTCCTTACATGATTGAGTTCTGGGAGAGTTTCCCATGGTGTTTCATTTGGGTATCCTCACAACATTTTCAAGGCATCCTTACTGGTTTTGTGGACAGAAGCAAAGTGAAACCATTAAAGATCAAATAACTTGTAAAAATGACAAATGGTATCCAGTGGAGAAGATCTTCACACTTAGGTCTGCTGAAATCAGAGCCAGTGTACTTGCTTTTCCCTATTCAGGTTGTGCTGGAAAGGACTGGGGGACTGTCAGCCCTCTCATAGGGTTTCTACTTGTCACTCAGATTACCTAAGGGGAAGCCTTAGATCGGGCTTGCAGGTTGAAATGGTTGGAGGCGTCTTGTATCTGTCTAATATCCTACCATGCCGCTTTCCCTCCTGTTTAACTTCTTGGTCCATTCAAATTTAGGGATTCTGATTTGGAGCAGACCTGGCATTCTTTCTTATATATATGTAATTTTTACTTCCTTGAACTTGTTACTACTTTACACTCATTCTGATTTCTCTTTTTTTTTTAACATTTTAAAAATTTTGTTTGAAGAGAAGGAAAAAAGCAAAACAGAAAAAAGGGTAGCAACAATACAGAATTCTAAAAGAAAGAAAGAAAAAAAAGGAAAAAGAGAAAAAAAAAGCCCACTAAGAAATCACTAGTTTATACATTACATATTGTCATCTTGGATGTAGTTGTTCAAGCTACAAAGTTAAAGGATACATAGTCATTCTGATTTCTTAACAACAGGCAAATCTTCAATATTGCTTTGCAATTCTATTATGAAGAGAGATAAATTATTATTCTCCTAAGAATGGGCAACAGGACACATAACAGTGTCTTGTACTCAATGTGTGCTTACTCGATGTTAATTGATAGTGAAAAAGATTGAAATCTTCCACTAAGTAATGATTTCATATTTATTGATCAAAATCTAATTTTGTTGAAATCGCTTCACCCTATTATAAGAAAAAATGGCTAAATCCAATAGATTAAAGTGTTATCAGCTCATAAAAGAAGACTTGCTCTGTGCTTGGTACTGTATGGAATTTTAGCAGGCAACTTCTGGGAATGTTTTGGATTATGGAGCTATTATTGGTAGAAGCATTATATAAAAGGGCTGCATTTAAAAATTGTTAGGACCAGGGATTTGGCACAGAGACATAAGCACCTACTTGGCAGGTGCAAGGTCCTGACTTCGATCTCCCCCTCCCCAAAAAAGTGTAAAACTTGTTTGCACAAGATATGTTTGACATTATATGTCACACATTATGTTCTCTGACTGAAGATGTTTCTCTTTGTACCGTTCTGTGTGATTCTTCTATAATTTTTATTGGAGCAGTGTTTGTCCCTGTGATTTGAATGCTTTCCAATAGTTTAGTTTCACTGAGTGCCAGAAATTAATCAAGCTTAAATTATGAGTAGGATGCCCTATTACGTCCACAAAGGGAGGCTCCTTTGATCCATTCCATTTATTGCAAGTTGGCTTTTGAGCTCTGGTCAGTGGAATCCTATATCATCATTGTAAAATTTTCAGGAAGCTTTGTTTCCTTAGGAATTTTAAGTGAATTTCTGTTAGGTACAAGTCCTTTAATTTGGTAAGGAGGTATATTAATTAGAATATCTGTGTGGGTTACCAGCCAGACTGGGAGAGCAGGTAGCAATAAAACTTCTTCCTCAGTAGTGTCAAGGTAGAGGAGTTGCAGAGATTCCAGTAAGTGAGGGCCTTTCTTAATGGGCATCCCGGCTGGGTGGTAGGGAAAAGAGAGAATGAGCCTTAGGGGAGTATTTCAGCACCACCCCATGGTCGAGAGAGCCCTCGTTCATTGCCTGTTAGTGAGTTTCACTGGTTCCGTAAAATGTCCAAGCTGACAAATACTGTCAAATCTCCTTCAGTGAAGAACTTTTCTGTTGTATTTAACGTGTTAATTTTCATTCTTAATGAGAGCAAAACATGCATTGCTTGCTGTTTGTTAAACACACAGCATGATCCCTGGAGCTATCTTGTTAATTGCAGTGTACAGTCAGTGTCCCCCTTCAGTGACCATTAATAGAAAATTTCTTCAGTAAAAAGCTGTGGAATTGTGCTGACTCTTGACACTTCATTTTATTCCAAAAGTACAACACATGTACATATTTGGTGTGAAATTGTTGAATTCGATTTTCAGTATGTCATATTACATATGAATTTACCACAGAGATGAAGGCACAAGCTAATAATATTAATTCTGTGATGGTTTTTAGGAGAGGCTTATATATCTCTCAGGGTTCTTCTTTATACAACTCTTAATACTGGTCTACTGCTACCATTGCTGTGATTACTAGGGAACAAATGCATTGTACTTATTATGAGTGCTTTATGTAAATACTTTGATATCCATGAGAGTTTGGTTGTAGGACTCCTGTGGAGACCAAAACCCATAAATGCACAAGTCTCATATAAAATGGCATAGTACTTGCATACAATTTATGTGTATCCACTGATGTACTTTAAGTCATCTCCGGATTACTTAGAAGACCTAATACTGTACAATGTAAATGCTATCAAATGGCTGTTACACTGTATTATTTGGAGAATGCCAAGAAAAACTATAGGTATGTTCAATATGGATGCATTTTTTTACTTGCAGTTGATTGAATCTTTGCATGTAGAACCATGATTATGGATGACCTGCTGTATTTATTCAACTGATTTTCACAACAATTCTATTTGTTAGGGGCCATTATTCTTATTTGTTCATTCAAACAAGCAAAAATGGAGACAGAAAAACTTCAGTATTTTGTCCAAGGCCAGATAGGCAGGATAGGATAGAGCTTCACTAGGCACCCAGATATTCTGGTTCCAAAATTTGAATTTTTAACCAAAATTAATGTGTCAAGTTGATGAAAATGACACCTGGTCCACACTGAAGAGAGAGCACACACACATGGGGTGTCTGCCTACCTGATGGAGACATTTATTTTGCAGTTAACAAACAAGAAGCAGATTCTTCTATAAAGATGGTTTAGGAGCACAGACTTTAGATTGCTCTTCAGGTCATATTTTCCAAGCCTGAAGAATGGAGAATAAATTGGTGCAGGAAGAGTGCATGTTTCTAGGTTCTGTTTTCTTGTTTTTATTTTTTTCCCCTTCATCGATTTTTCATCTCCCAAAGCACGATTGCAGCCTACAACCTCAGATGGTGCTAAATTCACAACAGAATTAAATTTCAGTTGCTACCCTTAATAACTATAGAGAAGCCTTTTGGAAAGGACTCACCAGAAGCCTTTTTTTGTGTTTATTTTTTTTTTTGTTAGATTAAAATTTAATATTTTATACTATTATGAGGAAGCTACAGACTTTAAGAATTGGAATTCGTATTTTATTTTCCTTTTCCCTTCTACAAATATAAATCAGCAAGTAACGAAAAGAGTGATTCTGACTGTAGTCATTATCCCTAGTGGGTTGAATATGGACATTATAATTCACCAGCAGCCGATGACTGAACGGAACTTAAGGAAGAACGCAAAGGTAGATTTTAAAGATAAATTACAACTGTAATAATTTCTTCAATAAGATACATATAAAATTGAAATTTATGACAGGTATCCAGACCAGAAAAGCAACATTTGGATTTTCTCTCTATTGTAATCAGTTTCCCAGCTCCCTTTTCTGATTAGTGCCCTTGCTGTGGCTAAGTCTTGTTACATGCATCTCTGACATGTTTCCAGGAGACCTTTCGAAATTCTACTTTTGTTTTTAGACACTGATTTCTGCCCTAGCTGAATTTCAGAAAATAAAGGTCATTCATCTATATCCTAGAAGGATGATTCATATATTTATGTTCTAGGAAGTAGACAGAGAAGAAAAATTTGCTACTTTATTAATTAGGGCCCTTTAATATTTTGTATTCTCAAGCTTAATCATTTGCTTGTTTGAACTAGTCATCTTCCTTAATCACCATCATTAGTGGCTGTCCATGAATGATTATCTCTCTGAATTTCATAGGCATATTTTATTTAATGCATTTTCTATTCCCTATTAGAGGTTAGTATCATCCAGTATTCCACTAGGCCGATACATTTTTGTAAAGTATAAGGTTAGCTATAAGAATGACCAGCTGCCATCTTTCTGTTACCCCTGAGTGGTTCCCAGATTGCTGTGAAGTGGTCCGGGACTGCAAGGGGAAAGCAGTTGGGAGTGAGCTGATCCAGCTGTGGTGCTATTTTATAGGTTAAGCTTCCCAGCATTTTTAAAACAGAGTTTCCTCCCCAAAGATAAGAACCACTTCTCTGTCCTCAACATTTCCACTGATGAACAGCTTGCTGGGAATCTTTTGGAATGAGCCCATTGTACTTTGAGACATTGCCTTAAAATTTTTCCTTATGCCCAGGATAATGATTCGTTATGTTCTCTAGGTATTAATTCTGATCTAAAAGATGATGCAGAGTGAATCTGATCTTTCACTACCTGATGGCCTTTCAAGTCACTAGAGCCTTCTTGATAGTCCTCATTATTGTTCCTGTGTCACTACTTTTCAGTTTCATATTTTGAAAATGTGGGATATTGATCCATATTTTACCATCATGACTCTTCTTGTCTGTATCTTCTGTGTGTGGAAATACACAGTGTATTCTATAAAGAAAAATGTCATCCTCTTCATGTGTGTAGCACCGTCTGGTTGGCTTAGTATTCAATATGTGTTTATGTTTTCTTGTTTTATCACTAAAACCCTCCTGGTAGACACAGCAGCCTCATTGCCTGCTCATTTATTATGTTTCTTACAAAATATACCAGAAACCCCAGGCAGTCAAGAGCTAGTCTTCTTCCTGCTGTATTTCCAGCCCTATGGACAGTGCTCAGTATACAGTAATGATTTAGTAACTAATTGTGCATTGAATGAACTCTCACCCCATACACTGGGTTGGGACCCAGAAAAAACTGATAACGGGAAAGAAAGAAGGGCAAGAATGAATTTCCCAGTTTAGGAAAGTGGTCAGTTTTGACAGAAGATTTTTGCAAATTGAGCATTCATGTTTTCAGTCTGTTAGTTTCAGCTGCTTCCAGGCTGGGGGCCTAACATGTCTGTTAGAGTGTCATGCTGTACCCTTATAGTCACACACAGATCTTTATCAATGGATTTCTACTTTACACAATGCATTCCGTTGAGAAATTTGGGAAATTACTTTTAAAAGGATATTATTTCAAATGGCTAAATGAGTCACCATATTAAAATTCCTGTTAGGAAATTATACTTGAGAATTTCAGTGAAAGATTGATTGGGTAAGTGCACTGATCTGTAGCTTTAACCTCTTTTATTTGTTGCACATTTTCAAGACTTGAGGTACAATAAGGACAAAGTCATACTTTTGTGGGTTTTATATTCTACTTTGGAAATGCATTGAGGGATGGATAAAACATAAATAATTTTGACAAGGATAAATGAAAGAAATATACAGAATAAATACACCAGTGAGGGGCGAAGGGTGGGGAGGATGCAGAGGTGCAAAGTACTCACAGTCTCGGCCGACAGATGGAAGTGCCAGGTCCCTGATGGGGAAGAGCATGGTAACTGCAAGGAATGGTAAAGTTGGGTGAGTTGCAGCAGAAGTAGCTGGTGTCTGGGAATTGCATCAGAGGAATAGAGCTTGTCCTGAAGTCTCTGTCATACTGGAAACAGATTTGATGATGTTTTAAAGTCAATGTCTCATGTTGATTAGAGAGTGGATTTTTAAGGACATGAGTGAAACTATAAAGTGTCTCCAGTGAGGTAAACCAGAAAAGCAGTGATGACTTCTGGGGCTAGTGATAGTAGTCATGAAAAGAAGCAGAGCGACTTATACTATGGGTTGGCACTAGGACCATTGTGCCTGTGCTCTTATTTTGAAAATAGGGATACCGTCCCCCATTTTACTGTCATGATTGCCCCTGTCAGTGTCGATAGATTGTGTTCATAAAGAAAAATGGGATTGAATGGGGTGGGATTCAAGGAAAGGAGGGAATAGAATGACAAGATATTAAAGAAAATCCCACCTGTCTTTTTCCTGTGGTTATCAGTGCACTTCTATTTTATAATCAGACATTAGGGTTCATGATGTCATATTCCCACTTGGATGTACAATCATGAAGGAAAACAGTTTGGAAATGGGTATGGGGAATCTTACAAACATCTTACCATTTTCCTGTCCTAAACTTGAGTAGCCTTCTATATACATGTGAAGGAATAATGTAGACACCAATCAGTCATGATACACACTGGAATTTTTTTCTTTTGCATGTCTCCCTTGCCTTTATTGTAATCCTCTAACAATATACATAGGTCTGATATTTGTTGCTCCTTAGCTCTGTGAAGTAATGACAACCCTTCTCCACCACTGGATGGCATTTGACCTGCATGTCTATAAATTTGCTTAGCTTTCCAAAACAGTGCAAGGTTTCACAAAGATAAGGCAGTTCATTTACATAACCCAGAATAATTTGCCTGGCAAACTCAAGGAGACAGAGTGTGTGGATCAAGTTTAACACATTCATTTAGATTGGCTGACTCCCATGTGCTCCTCGTGCTTGCAGAGGGTCCCATCTGTTCTGCTGTTGGCCAGAGACCATTGCGCCTGTGAGCATTGAAATTTCTTATTGCGAACACCCAGTGCTACATAATTGGTTTATGGTACCCTAGATACTCACTAGTCACATTGTTAATTAGTACCAATATGAGTGGCAATTATTCTACAACAATGATACCTGCCTGCTATTAATGTGCCCAGAGGATTGCAGAAGCCCACACACTTCTTTCTTACAGTTTCTTTCCTTTTGGATCATGTTGCTTTTACAACTCAGAAATGGCTTCTTCATTGCCCTTCAATACTCAGCCTGGCATAAAAACACTTAATGTGTATTGCCTTCCTAGGACCACTCTTGGGCTCTGAGAAGACCTCTATATACCAGCTGAATCCAACTGCATGCTGTGCTGTTTCTATTAACACCTTTGTTTTCCTTCTTTGCATCTTGGGTTGTTTCTGCTTGAAACTGCCTGTTTACCCCGTTAATCCTCACATACCATAAGTGATACTCACTACAAATGCCTGCCTAATGCTCCATTCTTTGATCTCCTGGTATTTTCTTGGTTCCTGTCTTCTGATATGTATTTCCTTCCTCTCAGCTGTACATCTTAGGGTTTTATTGCCTCTTCTGTGTGTACTCTTCAGATTCCTCCTATGTGTCAGCAGAGTGCCTCATACACAGCAGTTTTGCCATTTAGGATTTGATGACATTCATTGAATTTTTGAGGCCTCACTAAGGTCTAAACATAAACAACACAAATCACAGGACCAAGGGTAAATGAATCAGCCAGAATAATGCTCCTCCAGTTTCTACATTCCTCCATCAAAGAGCTCATGCTGCCATGCTGGCCATTCTGGTATTTTAATCTTTGCTGTTATGCTGTGGTTCAGCTGGTCCAGTTTGTTTTCTGAGTAAGAAATAATCCTGCGAGGGGAGTGTCCTGCAGAATGGGAGGGTCTGGGAGGGACCAGGTGGATCTGGAGCCTGTGCACTTGTTATAGCCCAGGGCAGGCTTTTCCTTGGATTATATCACTTCCCTTTGGATTTCCCAACACCTATCAGGTGATTTCTTGGTTATCTCCCTTGAGAACAGCCAGTTAATCTAAGTTTAGCCTGACAGCCCCTATTTTCCAGGTCTCTGGTTTTGTCAATAAAGTAAGTTACATCTTTTTTGAGCTCCATTACCTCCTCCATAACCTTGCTCTCTTGATCCATATTGTGGCTCATTCTTTAATAGAGCCCGCCCCATCCACTTTTGGCTATGTTCCCACATCTGCTCCTACTCTTGAATGGCACCATTTAATTCAATAGTTGCTAGAATTGAAAACGCTTGACAATCCTTGAGCCTTTTGTGAGGGGCTTTCACCTCATTGCTCTTCTGGTCACCACTGCTGAGTGAATGACCATCAGCATCACTCAGAATTTGTCACTGTTGCTTGCCAAATGATAATGATAAAATGATTTATTTCACCTGGCATAAAAGCCTAGCTTTCTAGGAGTTCTGGAAAAGTTGCAAAGACTCTTGCTTTTTTTTTTTTTTTTAATTCCAGAGTCAGTATCTATAAAGTGATACGCATACACTTCAATGGAGAATGCATACGATAACTCATTCTATTTATGTTGATACGATGCCTTTTTATTTTACTTTATACATTTTAAAAATGTGCATGATATATTAGCATAATAGGACCAGAAAATGATTTATTAAAACACATCCATTGTCACTGCCTGCTCAAAATGATTTCACTGATATCCTTGGGAAGTGTGATCAAAAAGTTCATGCCAATTGGTTTTTCCAAGCATTGGGTGTGGACTCCCAGCTCTTTGCCCTGACACCTCATTAGTGGTAAGACCAGTTCTTTAATCTCCCTGGGGTTTATGATCCTCACCTGCAGATTGAAAGCAAAGCCATAGCATGGGGTGAAGAGGCTTCTGTGAGGTGATACACGTGAAGAAGTTAGCATGTACCTGGCATGCAGTCTGCACTTGTGACTCTGGTTCTTCACTGATATTGATGTCATCACTGCAGCTGCTACTGTTTTGTTTATACCCATCCTGTGTCCTAGTATTTCTTCAGGGATTAAGCTTGTTCTATAGGCCATGTAAGAAGCATGTCATCCTAAACACATTTAAATATGTGAATGAACAAACGAATCCATGTTAAAATTATTAAAATTCCATGTGTACACGTTCCCACTCACACAGTCTCAACCTCAGAAATATAAATAGATTTTGTAATATATTTGCATAAGCTTTGAATGACGGGGAGCAAAGTAATTCACTGGAGCATTAGAGAAAGCATTGAATTCATAGTGCATTCTATAGGACCATTTGTTGATAAAATTAATATATAGATTTTGTTTAGTATTCAAAAAAAGTAATTCTTTTAGATCACTTTTAGAACAAGTGCACCTTTTATTAAATGTTACCACACCTTGTATGGGTTTTGAAGTAATTCTTCATTACAGGATGTGTTAAAGGATAAAAATTTTACTATGCATTTATCTTCTACTTTTGCTGAGATCTTAGTGTGAAAGAGAATTCTTCGGTGAGGTAAAGAAAAGTTCACCATAGTTTGCAAGACTGGTTCATGTGGAATTTATAAGAATGGACTGACCAGCATGCCCTTTAAAATTCCATAGTTAATCTCTTTATTGAAAGCTGCTGGGCTAGTTGATTAAGAAAGCCTTGTGGGATGACTGCTGTTAGTGTCATACAAATGAAGCTGAATTGTTGCTAAGTAAATCACTATAGATCAAAGTGCTTTGTGGTCAGAGTACTGTGGTTAATTTTTTTTTTCATTAAGTTTTAAAGAGAAGGTGAAGGGTTGAAGAATGAAACACACCAAATTTGACATCTATGATGTCCATTTACATTCATGCACTTCTTTAAGCATCTAATCTGAACGATTGGGTGCAGCAAAGCATAAATGGGCAAATGAAAAGCGAAATCAATTAATACTTGTTTCCGATCTATAATTGCCCGATTCTTCTGAGCCATTAGGAAATCCATAGACAAGTGTTCACTGGGAACCTGAAGTGTATTGTTTTTTTCATGGCTTAAAAATCCTTATTTTCATATTCAGCTGAGCATTGAGTGTCCACAGGACCATGGATGACATTATCCTCTGACCTTAGGTGTACTTGGGGGATATTTTTGCCTTCCATTTCCCTCTGAAGTATTGAACTTGTGTCTTATTCCTCTGTGTGGCCCCTACTGCATACAGCAGCACATGGGTAATCTTGGGCAGGATAAAGGAATGTAGGAAATATGTGTTGCTGGATAGGATGACGATAAGGAAATACATAGGAAAAAAAAAGGCACCAGTTTTAGTTGTACAGTTTGATTTTATTTATGAAAAGTTTAGGCATTGCCATATTGAAATTTGTTTCTGAATAGTGGAATGCATTCTGTAGATATGGTTAGTGATGTAATAGCTAACTAAAAATACCACAAACTAGGCTATCTCTATAACTTTAATATATTATCTTGCATTAAATTAATATATTAACTGATATTTTCCACCAGTGCTAAGGATGGTGACTAAACTGGAGAAAGAATAAATATATAGTGTTATTCACTTGATGACCTTTGTGATTAGATAGGGGAGAGTGTTTGTAGAAGCACCAAATTGAATTGAAGGGAATGGCTAAATCAAGTTTTTATGCATGAACATTATAAATTCTTTAATAGCATCTAATTTAGGAAATGGCCTAATGCTGCATTGCACTACATAACTGACCTGCATTTGGGCTGAGATAGATATGCTGTGTCACAGCTGGGTCAGGGAGGTACAAACACCATCATCCCTTCATGTTTACTGGTGACTTGTTTTTGTTTTTTGATTCCCTGAAGGAATGAGTAGAATGAATCAGCAAACACTTTCTCATGGGAATGTGTGTCACCACCATCATGCATGAGGTGAGATAAGTGATTTTAAGTCTTCAGTGTTTCAGTGACTAAGGAAGTGCTCCTGGGTTGTTTGGGTCATGAGGGAGGAGAGGAAAGAAAGTGTATTCAGTACTGTAACACAGCATCAGATGCTGCACCATACTGCTGCCCTCCCTAACTGAAGTGCTAAGCAGTACAGTTTTTCTTCCCCTTTTTTTCTTCTTTAAAAATGATGCATTTGCTACCATAGAATTCAAATTCATGGCATCCTGCAGTCTGGAATCTTTGATCTTTACTTTTTAGTGTTGTAATCCATTCTCAAGCCTCCTGATACATGTCAAGCTCACTCCAGTGACAGGTGATTATATAAAAATAGTAAATGCTCTGAGTGACTGAATTCTGCCACAAACTCTCCAGGGAGGACAGTAGGGCAACCTTTACAGCGTGTTCTTGAAATGTGAGTCATACTGAGATGCACCACGCAGAAACAAGGTCCCAGGAATAAACCTGTTTGTGCAAAGCTTCAGGCTGTCCCTTGTAGGATACTTGATGCCTTCATCAAATGACAGCTTGAGACACTTCATGGTTGTAAAACATTCAGCCTCTTCCATGCAGAGTTTGCACAATTGCATTTTAATATTCTATTGTATTTTAATATTTTATTGTTTTGGGACTCATTCATGTGACTGAGGCAGAGGACTGTGAGTTTTGGGCTCTTGAACCATCCATTTTGGTTGTGCATTCTACAGCTTCTAGGTAGTGATTGGGTAACCTGCTTCATTCTTCTAGTTGCCAGTACATTGCAGATAGATAATTTCAGCAATCCTAGTGTCAGATCATTATGAACTAGAGAAACTCAAGTTTTAGAATTAAAACAAAAATCAACTTCCTGAATGTTTTACTAAGTATTTGTGAATTTTTGTGATAGATAAAATTCCTTCATAGTTCATTATTTATCCAGTCTTTCTAATGCTCTGCCTCATTACCTGCATTATTTACATATACATAAAGACTTTGTTCACAGAAGATGAGGATGAAGGTAAATAATACCCTACATTTGAATAAAGTACCACACATACCAAATCAGTGGTGTTGGTGACTTTCTACTTCTTAGTACCATAAATAATTACAGAAGCAAGAAGCCAAATGGCTTCTTCCATGTCTGATTGTAGCATTTTGTAAGCAATTTTGTCTTTCAGTGAAAAAAAGTATAAAGTTAATCTGATTTCACCTGCAAAAAACATCGAGTCACCTTCCTTTTCCTATTGGCAGTAAAAAAGTCCATACATATTTGATGAAATACAAAACCAATATCACATTTCTTCTAGGTTTGGTCTTTCACTCTCTCCTTTAGTCTTAGTGTAAATGGATGGTCACAAATGTGGGGAGATTTTTTTTTTCCCTTTGTGGCTAATGTCACCATTCTGTGTCTGGAGTAACATTCTACTTCCAGATGCTTCCTCTTGGCCAGCGTCAAAACACTGGCCTCAGTTGTGTAGGGACTGAGTTCTTGGAGAAGAGATTTGAGATGTTTTATTGTCTTTGCTCTGTAAATTAAATTCCTGCTGTCAGTGTATATTTGGTCTTTATTAGTTAGAAGAGAAATGAATAAAACCCTGTCTCACTTGAACTGATAATTGATCTCAATTTAGATGTTGATTTGAAAGGTTCGTTGAATCCTTTGACAAAATTTACAGAGTACAGTATATTGCTTGTGGTGGTCTTTTAGAATATGAGAGATTTTTTTTTTTTACCATAAAGTTATTCAGTTGCAATAATGATGAGAGTGATAGATTTTTAAAGAATCTATCCTGATTTAAATACTAGCTTGAGAAAAATTGCTACTCTTTGTGTCAAACTAAAGAGCCTTATTCATTAAAGAAACTGGTTTTTCCTCTGTAGGCTATATTAAAGGTTGTGTATAAAAGTGTATAATACCCTAGAAAATGCATCTAAGATGATTATTTCAATGTAAATTCTGTGCATGATTAATTTACCTGGCCAACGGTGTATACTGATAAAAATTTTTTTTTTCTGGTACCAAGAATCAAACTCAAGACCTTGAAATTCCATTTTACTCAGTTATTCCTCTTCTAGGCCAGGCAGGCACTGTGCCACTGAGCTATATCCCTGGTCTGTATACTGATAAATCTAATTTGGAGCTATGCCAGAATTTTAAACCATTTATCTATTTTTGGTTTTTTTCCCTGTTTTTTATTATAATTGTAACATGTTTATTATTACATGTTTGAAGTACAGAATTATTACATTCATCATGGGGAAAGGTGCATCTACATAGCACTTGGTAATTCTTTTTAATTTACCTCCCCTCCCCTCCCCTCCCTCCTCTCCCCTCCTCTCCTCTCCTCTCTTTTCCCTTCTCTTCCTTTCCCTTTCCTTCCCTCAATCTCTTTATTCCTTTCCCCTTTGCAAAATATCTATCTCCTTGTTGCCTATTATCTTTTATTTTACTCATTAAATTATTTACTAGTTGAGTTTCTCCAGTAAGAGAAACCATATAATACTTAAGAGTATGTGTTTGATTTATTTCACTGTATATTATGGTCTGAAGATGCATCTGTTTTTCCACAGATGACTCAAATTTATCCTTCTTGAGTAGTACTCCATTGTGTGTGAATACCAGTTTCTTTATGCATGAATCTATTGATGGATTTATAGGCCACTTTCAACCTTTAGTTATTATGAGTTGTGCTTCTATAGATATAAACTAATGCCTATGTCACTGTTATATGATGTCTTTCACTCTTGGGAGGATACCTAGAAGAGGAATAACTGAGTAAAATGGAATTTCTGTTTTTTGAGGGATCTTCTTTTCCCCCTGCAGCCTTGCTAGTGTTTGTTGTTTTTTTATTTCAGTGAAATTTTTTGACTCAGTGAAGAACCCTGATTGTCTGTGTTAAGGGTACGGTAAGAAAATAAAACCAGAGCCAAGCTGAGTAATACACAGATGGCTGGGGAGTCAGTGTCTCCCAATGGGTCCTCCTCCGACCCGCCAAAACAGCCACTGGATATTAGGTGTAGACACTGACAGGTGAGGCTAGGGAAAGATTCCAGTTCAGTGGAAGACTCAAACTCAAAATGGCGTAGATGCTCTAATGCTAAGAAGGATCTTGTCCTGGATTATAATCCTGGGATGACTCAAGTGGGCATTGATGATCTTATGCAAAGAAGAGTTAATGGGAAATCTCAAATGGGTGATACTGATAATCCCAAGCCTCCATTTTATCATCCTTTAGAGAAGTATGCAAAATTAGCCATTGTGTCGATCCCCAAAACCAAAAAACAGAACAAAACAAAACAAAATTAGCTGTTGTGAATTTGTGGTCTCCAACAGATGGCCATTCTTTCTGGAGTGAGGCAAAATTTCAGTGTTGTTTTAATTTGCCTTTCCCTAATAACCAGAGATGTTGAACATTTTTTTTTTTTTTTATGTATTGATTGACCATTTGTACTTCTTTTTCTGAGAATGCTGATTCAGTTTCAGCTGCCAAATTTTGGATGGGGTTTTTATTTTGGGAGGTCTTATTATTTTTTAGTTCTTTATGTATTCTTAATATAAGTCCCTGGAGAAATAGCTGTCAAAATGTTTTTTTTGTTCTATAAGTTGTCTTTTTACTCTGTTGGTTATTTCCTTTGTTGTGCAGAAGCTTTTAAATTTGATACACTAACATTTGTTGGTGCCTAGTATTATTTCTTGTGCATTTGGGTTCCATTCAGAGTCCTGAACTGTGCCTGTCTTCAAGCATTTTACTTACTTTATTTTCCATTTGATTATGTGTTTTTGTTTCAATATTAGGTCTTTGATTCATTTCAATTTTTAGATTTTATGAAAAGGTTTGTAGAGTTTTAGTTAACTATTTTATGATATGCAAGTCATGATTCAAAAATTGCATGGACTTTTAAAAGAAAAGTTTATTACGGTAGAATACATATTGCCCGTTGCTTTGAGTACACTTGAATACACGGTGAGGGCCGTTGTTCACGCCCTATCTGAAACAGTTCTGTAAGTCCTTTCTCCTGAGTGTCTTTGCTGCACTGTCCTGCACCTTCAGTCAATGCACAGTGATTACCTTTCATGGTCATTTTCACTCCAGGAAGAGCCAGAAGTTGCATGGAGATGGATCTGTGGATAAGGCGTTGTTTTTTACAAGCCTGCAGTTCCACTGCATGGCACGCAGCTGCAGCTGTCCTCATTTTCTTTTTTATCATATATTGTAAAGACACTGAACTGTTTTGCTCTGATACATTTTTTTAAGTTAAACAGGCACTGTGGTTTTTATCAGCTCCTTATCAATTATTTTAATCGTTTAAGAATATTCACAGTGATACAAAAAGGTGCTTTTTCTTTATTTGTACAGAAAAAATATTTTAAGTGATTTTTCCTTCATTTTAGAATTAACGTTCCTTGTAGCACACATTATTTCAAATTTCTTTCCTTGTGCTAGCATATTGTAAATATTTTGTAACAAAAATTAATGACTTGTATTCAAAATAGTATAAAATAAATGTTAAGTAGTGAATCCTATCCAGTAGTCATTGGGCAGGCATATAATTAATTCATGCCAGATATTGCTGTAAATCCCAATAGATAAAAGTAAAAGTAATATTATTTAACAATCTCTTAAAATTTTATGTGTATATGCATGATTTTACTTTCCTGTCTCTTCCTTTTCACAGCAACTTTGTGAGGTAAAATATTGTTTATTCCATATGCAGATAGGAATTAGACTGAGCCCAGTGAATTACAATAGAAGTGTGTAATATAATTGATTTATTTTTGGTTCCAAAGGAAAATAAATGTTGAAATGTCTTAATAACTGACAATTACATATTTTGACTAAACTTTCCAAAGCACCATTTTTAGAATACATAGAGATTTGCTTAGGCATAATTACGAATCAATGACTTGTTTTTAGAATATCTAAGTGATTCTAGATATTCAGCACCTAATTATTCCTTGACATTACGAATTTTGACAGTTTGAGTCTCATTCTGGTCTATACTAGTCACAACTCACAACTGCTTAGTAAAATAGTTTGTATTAAGGCCCACATACCTTCAATTAAATCAAAATGTATTTGACTATAAAGCTTATAAGGAAAAGATAAACCAAGTGGTAAAAATGTATTTATTAACCTTTATAACCATGTCTAATATATGGACTTGAAGAGAATCCAGTAGATCAGAGATGCTTCATTAATTTGTGAGTTACACCAAAGTCACATATATCCACTAACTCACAGAAACAAACTCACAAAGGCACAAATATAGATAGTTTATCATTGATGGTTGAATTCTGGAAACTTGGATTAGAAATTTGGATGCTTTATTCAAGTACAACATATCCATAATAGACATATACAAACATTCCTTGTTTAATGACCTGCATGTTTATCAACTGTTCATACTTATGACCATGGCTTTGCTATTTTGGATGGATAAGCTGTCTTTTTTGTACATTTCTGTACATCTTGCTTATAGAGCCTTAGTGTCTTTTATTTTTGTATAGTATCCCTTCTTTATACAATACTTTTGTCTCTTGTTGATTGTACTGTACAGCACTGTAGTTTTATGCTCTGTTGTACATTATAGTACTGCATATAAGTTATTCTAATAAAAGCAAAGTCATCAAGTTGACGTTTCCTTTGACTTTTTCTTGTGAATATTGTAGTGTACATATTACACACAATTCCTCATTTAATGATCAATTCAATTGATGACCCAGGTACATGACAAAACTGGGTCATTAAATGAAGAATGTCTGCATTTATTTGGAATATTTGTTAGGAGAAAAATTAAATACAGAAAGCGAGAACATATTTCCTGTCATAGAATAATGTCATACTTCAAAAAATTCAATGCAACTGTTAAACTAGTGTGTAAACAGAAAATCGCATGACCAACAGGCAGAATAATGATTTTATTCTGTGCATAATGATAAATGCAATTAAACAAATTGAATTAATATTGTCATACTCTCAGTGATTACTATCAGATGAGTCATACTACATTTTACAGTCTAATTGATTATAAAATCGTTTGCACAGAAGTATTCTGTAAACATTTTACTATATCACAAAGTAGATAGTGATAAAATGACGTCTTTAGACATGTCTAAGTATTAAAATAGTTGTTACTGACATTTTCTTCATAAGCAATGTGTACCCATATATAGATGATGATCACGTTTCATACTTCAACATTATTTGTCTCAAAGAGCATCCGTTTTAAACTAAGGCTGTATAATTGTAGAATTATGACTTTTTGCAATGAAATGATATTCAAAATATTCTAAGAATTAGGTTATTTGTTTATTTATGCATTAAGTAACCTTCAGATAAGCCAAGCCACAGCATTACCTCTGCTTTTACTTGAATTACCAAATGTGACACAGAGAAGAATTATAACTGGTCTAGTCTTACACTTGGAAAGTTCCTTTTTAAGAACATTTGTCTATATTCATTTGTACAGATTAAGTTTTAAGAAGGAAAACAGGCAGTTATTCAGTATCATACAAATCTTTTACTTATAAAAAGTGTAGATCTCCCAAACAACTATGATATTCATACTTATTTACATCTCAAAAATATATTCCTATTGTCTGTTCTTCAAAAACATAGAATTATCATAAGACTTGTAATTCTGTGCCTGGATGTATTCCCCCCAAACTGGAAAGAGATGCCCAATGTTGTGTATATGCTTGCTCCTAGTAGTACAATTTCCAGTAGCCAGAAGATGAAAACAACCTCAATATCCATCAGTGGGGTATCACACAAAACAAATAAATTATGGCACATGTATTCAATTGAATATTATCCATAGACAAAAAAGGAAAATTTTAAATTTTTAAAATTTAAAATTGTGTTTTTTGAATTGAAGAACTGTAAACTTCACAAATTATTGTTAGTATAGTAGTGGAAATTGTTAGATTATGTTTAGATCATTGCATATAATTTCCTTTTTTTCCTTTCTTTGTTTCTCTTTTGCAATACTGAGTATTGAAACTAGGGCTTTGTGTATGCAAATACTCTAGCAATGAGCTATATCCTCAGCCCTTTTTTTTCTTTTTTTCTTTTTCAAGATAGAGTCTCCAAAGGGCCCATCTGGCCCTGAATTTCCAGGCTTCCTAACTTGGCCCTTTGAATAGCTGGGATTGCAGATTTTCACCTCCTTGCCTGGCAATTTAAAATTTCTTATTCAATGTAGCTAACATTTTACACAAGGTAAATATCACTTAATTTAGAGAATTCTGACAATTTGCATTTCATAAACTATATAGAGCTAATTGTATTTGCTGATTTGAAGTCTTCATGAGAATTTTCACAAATGGAGCAAGGTCCGTACATGCCCTTGTCTGGGATTGTACATTTACTTTTAGCCTGTATTCCATCAGGTTCTTTATATGCATTATTTGTTTTTTTTGAAACAACTTAAGAATGTAAGGCTATTTTGCCTGTTTAATAGTTGAGGAAAACAAGGTTAAGTATTCCAGTAAAAAACTGAGCGTTTGACTGATCTCACTCAGACTGATTCAAAGCTAATTCTGTAACCACTAAACTCTAGCTTTGTCTAAATCGATTCATCCCACGAAAATGAGTTAGTGTTAGTTGAGTCAGGGTCCTATTTCCTGTCCCAAACAGATGCAGAGAAAAAAAATATGTGGTTTCTTTGCGTACTGGGAGAGGGAATTTGTTAGTAGATTCTCTAAATGTGACGTGCTGATATTCATTCATTGGCATAATAGGAGGACATTACTGTCTTCTTATATAATTAAAACATTAAATGCTTAAGGAAGCTTGACACTAATATCTAATATTTAATGTTAATGTCTTTTTAACATTAAACTGTTTACGTTTTCATGTTTAGTATACATTCCTCTGTTGAATAAATATTTACTGAGTTCCTAATATATTGAATATCTACATTCCTGCCCTCTACAGAGCTCGCATATCAAGGGAAGACACATGGTAAAAATATGAATATTTAATGGGACGGCAGGGAGCGATAGAAGTGTTAGGGAGACACCTGTGGCAAGATAAACTCTGAAAAGCATGTCTGTGTGCTGTATCACTCACTGTGAAATGGACTAGAGACAGAAGGGAAGTGACAGCAGTTCAGGAGCACTGGGAAAAAAATTCTTCCAGGCGTAGGGAGTGTCCTAAGAGATGAAAATATGTTTCAGATTCTTGCAAAAACAGTAAGGGATCAGTCTGAGTGGACTGCATTCCAGGAAGGAGAGTGAGAGGAGGAGAATCCCTAGAGCCAAGTGGTGCCAGGTTTTTTTTTTTTGCCTTTATTTTAAAAAGAAAAATAAGCAATGAGAAAGAGTTTCAAAACAGTGTAGTAGGACATTTACAGCACTGGATACATTGCGTATTGGTGTCTTGTAGTTATTCAGAGTACAGAACATCGGCACAGTACCTTGTCTAAATCATGTTAGCACAAAACATTCTTTGTAAGGAACAAACAGAAGCTAGCTGTATAACTACCTTAACTATCTTGTATATACAATGTTTTTTTCCTTTTACCCATTCTTCCTTTTGTAGATGATTTTATTCCTACTGAGTTGCAGTCTCAGGGGTGCTTGAGCAGGGGAAGGTACTAATCAGATTTGCGTTATAAATACAATTGCTCTGAGTGTTGTGATGAATGGACTCCTGGCTTGTGGAAAGAGAGGAATGCAGAAGACATCTGAGAAGCTTGTGTAGCAGTGTTTAATCTCAAGGTGGTCTTTAGCCCAGCAGCCTGGATATTACCTGGGACTTTCTTGGAAATGCAAACTTCCAAGTCTCATTTCCAGATGACAGCCAGGTGATTAATGTAAGCATTGATGTTTGAGAAACATTGACCTAGGCAAGAAGTTGGAGTGGTTTGAGATAAGATAGTGAGAGGAAAACTGTTAGTAAATGGTGGGGCACTGGATTAGTTTTAAGTTATGATTTTCTGATGTGTTACATGCAGCTGTGAGTTAAGGGAAGGATAAAAGATGGTATCTATCACTGAAAAAGGGAAAACTGAAAGATTATATGGAGGGCACAGAAGTTGGGAATTTGGTTTGAGACACCTGTAGTCATGCCAGGAAACAGCCGTATGTCCATGTCTGCAGAGTGGAGATTAGGGCTGGAATTATCAGTCTGGAAACTGTTAACATAAAGATGGTTTATAAAACCGTAAGACTAGATAAGCTCATCAAGAGATTGAATAGTAAAGAGTGGATCCCACACTGAAGTCTAAAACAGTTCAACACTTGGCCTCTGGAAGGAGAGGGACTTCTAGAAAAGGACTCTGAGGATGAGGGGCAAGTGGAGTTGTAGCTCAGTAAAGAGTAGTGTGTCCAGGGGCTCTGGATGAGAGCTAAGTGTAGACACCTGATGCGTTTGTAATAACATTGCTGCTGTATTCGTTCCTTTCCTCCATCACACTCAACTTTTCAGTACAACCTAGAAACAGTATGTGGCATTCTAGCATCTTGAGAAATAAGCGACTGAATAACTGAAAAACAAGCATTTGCTTTATGTGAGAGTATTACTTGGCATTTTAGGACTTAGATTTATGCTTCGGGGAAGGCGATTTCCCAGCACTCCCTGGCCTCTGGGTCATCTGCTTTTTTGCACACGATTACTCACCTAAGCACTATAGGTAACTTGGGTGGAAATCCTTGCTATTATGTTTAATGTGCCTTTCCACCTTCACTCCTTAGTGTTCCCTCCTTGCTATTTGGATGTAAATATTCACAATCTTTGCTTTTCTTACAATCCCTTCTCATCTGTCTCTGACAAAATTCAAGTGCATTTTTACCAAGGAAGAATATTTAATCTACATAACAGTTTTTAGCTACAGAGATGTGTTTTTGATAGATAATCTGAGGAGAAGCAAGTGGAACCCTTGATGTTTTCTGAGGAACTGATTTGGCAAATCAGATTTAGTATATTACAATCTATTTTCTAAGCATCAGGTAAAAACTGAGAAGCAAGTGGATGCACTCATTCGTCAAGCCCTAGGCCTTTATTTGAAGCACATTTGCTTTGCCCAGTAGGTTAGTTTTTTAAGATTAAAGTTTAGGGTCCCACGTCTAAGCCAGTTGGTTGCACACAACCCTTGGTGGAACAGTGACTAGGAACACAGAATAATATACTGCAGCTTAGTCCAGGGGCAACTGCGACTTGTAGATTTGTTTGCTTTATATAATTTAAAAGACAAGTCACAAATAGGTGCTTCTAGCAGTAGATTAAAAATTTAAAAATGATACCACCATGTCTATAAATTATCAATAGTTGGTAAGAAGAGTTAGTTAGATTCTATTAGTTAGTTTGAATAGTTGGTTAGGAGAAAGAGTTTGAAAGTACTGAGTTTGTGAAGAAGGTTATGGTGCCATTTCTCCATCTTGTGTGTATAATTGAAAAGGGGGAAGTCCTGAGAGGTGGGAGCCTCAAAAAAGTAGGAGCTTCTAGGAGAGAGAAGTCCCAGCAGCTACTTAACCACTATCAGTTTCTTATCAGTCAATCAAAAAATTCATGGCAGCAGTTATATTCAATTCAGCTCATTAAAAAGAACCTTAAAAATTCATTTTGCGCACCACCCGCCCTTAGGCAGGAGAAGAAATTCAGCCTCTTCAAAAACCAGGCAAATGACTCATACCATGAAATATATTAGCATCTTCCCAATACTCTCCCCTCCCTTTTTTTTTTTATCATTTAGATAGTTCTAGCTACTTACTGTTATTGACACAAAAATGTTGGTAGATAAAAACCATTTTAACTGCTATGTATGACTACTGTTTAGAAGTGAAAGATGTGTGGTACCATACTGAAGTATCAATGTTCCAGTTAGACAAGGACAAATATGCTTTAGGAGGTAAAGAGGAGAAGTAAAGCAAAGTGAGCTGCTGAAAATATTCACAATCTTTGCTTTTCTTACAATCCCTTCTCATCTGTAGATGGGAAAAATTTGGGGTGTAGATGGGTGGGTATTCAAGAAGTCACTTTTACCCAGATGAAGTGTTTCGTGATTCTAGAGGTATCTGAATGTGTTAGAAGCTTTTACACAGAGAAGTGATCTAACTAGAACTACACATTAAGAAAATAATTGTACAGCATCTCGTGAATGAAATCTGGAGTGGTAATGGGAAGATGAGGAGATGTTAGAGTAGTGTAGTCCAGGAAACATGGGGCCCTGGTGGCAGGGTGACACTGGATGTTTCTGGAGATCAGAAATCGAAAGGAAGTAGAGGGTGGATTTGGGAAATGTTGGGACATGAGAAAAAGGGGTTGGCGATGGTTGGATGAGTTTTAGCCGCAGTGGACGACACCAGTGGACACAGATTCTATGTTGTTGACCACAGGGGTTTCAGAGAGTGGTTGTGGCTAAACCAGAAATAATAGTCCCTTGAGAAAGAGCAGATTTTGAAGGAGAGGAGGAGTTTAATTCTGTACTTGTACCTGAAGCATGTGCAAGTAGAAATGTCAGGGTGCCATTTATAAATATAGACCAGAGATCCAGAAAGAGATACGGCCTCAATTGTTGAAAGATATGAAATGAAGCTGGATCCTTTTAGGTGAATTTATATAATTAATATTCTATCTCATCAAAGGAAATTTTAGACTTTCAGTAATACATAGCAAAAAACAACACACAGCTTTGATCCGCAGGAGAACAACAGTTCATAAAAATTTCCTTGAGCAAGGTGTGTGGTAAGAGCTCTGGGAAGAGTCAGATATTATGCCTACAACAGCAGATGCTTCCATGGATGGGAGCCATGATGCAGTGGAGATAACCATTTCCCTTTCAAGCATGATATATGTTTGGTCTCTAAGGGCAGGGTTTCTCATCTGAATATCATCCTCCCTAATTAGGAAGCCCTGAAGATCATCACCTCAAGACTGTTCAAACTGAAAAAGCAGTCATAGACACACACGTATTTTATGTCCAGTAAAAGTCACTCTCGTTGACCAAGTGCAGTTAGTTATCAGAGACTTACCTGTTAGCTCTACGCAAACACTGCCAACAGCATTGGTATTCAAGACAAAAGACAGCCATCAGTGTAAATTCTTGTCGACTATGCAAGGTGTATCTTTTGATCTTTTCTGAAAGAACTAGAAAATTGGATGGTATTTGCAGGAGCCTTTCAGCTGAGAAATGTCAATAATGTAATCGTGTCGAGACCAGTACATGGAATTGACTTGTTGGGAGATGGATTCGTGTGCAAGGATGAAATGTGTATCTGATTATTATATAGAACTGAGTTTCTGCATCAGAACCTGGGTCACCGGGCAACATCAGGAAGCAGCATTAGGAGAATATGATGAATCCTCTGAGCAGATTTCTGAGTGGCAACTCCTAATCTGAAGTTTTCAGAAAACAGAAAGAAATAAGAAAGTAAATTCCCTTCTGCCATTTGCATTTGTAATGCATAACCCAATTTCCTCCATTTGGTGGAGATTCTGCTAGCTGTGAAATCAACGCAGGTCATTCCATTTCCTCCAGAGTGAATCATGCTCATTGTGTGCTGAATATCTACAAGCTGCGCAAGTAGGAGTTTTAGGTCTCTTTTAGGTGATTTCTGTATGTGGCAGGTGTGTCTATGTCATAGACAAGTTGCTCCCGAAATGTACAACTGTTGGTGAATAAAACTGTTGGATTTTGTAGTTTCTTATATATATTTTTAAATTTTATTTTAACCCCTCTTATTTGTTTGCTTGAAAGTGTAAGGAAATATGTTTTTCCTTATCTGTTACTGAATTATCTGTGAATAACTATGAGGAAGATGTATTCTAGGATCCTAGTGACATTAATTTATTTAATGTTGGACTCCATCTTCATGAACAGAACAAATAATACCAGATAATCATAGTATTTTCTGGCAAAATAAATATATTTTTATTTATTAATGCATAGATCAAGGAGTATAAACAATTATATTTATCGCATTTCTTCTAGTTACACTAGAATATGGATTTACATATGCTTATGTTATATAAGACATGTATAAAGTTGAATATGCAAATCAGAAGTAAAATGTAAAACATTCTACTTGTGTCTGGAGTTTAAATAACATTAGTTATATTCTGCAGAGCATTTGCAACATTAAAAAGAAGTCTGAGCCATTGGAGATTTGAATTCGAAAGGTGGATGTTGATAAAAATAAACATTTCAGGGCCATGTGAAGTCTGCAGCAAAGGTTATTGGATGTCATTTATCTGGGAGAAAGGGACAGCAAGACCACAGAGAGTGTGTCTCTTTCTATAGTGCTCAATGCAGAACAGAAGCAGGACACCTTGAATAATTGCTGT
This sequence comes from Hydrochoerus hydrochaeris, assembly GCA_004027455.1. Classification (NCBI taxonomy): domain Eukaryota; kingdom Metazoa; phylum Chordata; class Mammalia; order Rodentia; family Hydrochaeridae; genus Hydrochoerus; species Hydrochoerus hydrochaeris. The sequence continues at coordinate 89,242 of PVLA01000096.1, forward strand.
CTTGATCTCTACTATCAAAATTTACCATTTTAAGTAAATTATAAGTAATTGAACCAGGAAAACAAAATTTAAAAACTTTAAAACATTGGAAGAGAAATCTGTATAGAAGAGGCTGTTCTTCTACTCTTGCTTCTGTATTAAACAGAAGTTTTACAGCTTGCCCCAAGTCACCAAAAGAAGAGGAAACTTCTTTCAAAGGAGAAACTTAGGAATATAGTTGTATCGAAAATCTCTTGCTCCTAGAGAGACTCCAAAAAGAAACGTCATCCCAGAGGCTGTTCTCTCCAATTTAAAAACATCAGCAAGATGAAGAGTGTTTCCTACTGAGGAAAAAGTGGAGACCAGGAGGTTCATTGAAACCCCAGATTGAAAATCATTTAGAGAATGGTAACAGGCAAGAGTGAGGCTGCAGTAAAAGAGTCAGAGAATGTAGATCTGCCAAGCTGTACAGTCAAAGTGGGTGGCAAGTGGGATAGAAGCCAGATGTGGCCCTCTGGACAGGTATCCAGGGCTGGAGAGTGGATTGCTGAGGACATGACAGAAGCTTATCACATAAAATTTGACAAGAAGAGCTACAAAGAATGAGAGGCAGATTTACTGTAGCCCAAAAGTTAGTATTGTCTAGGGATCTGAGTGCCTACAGAATATTGTAATAGAGTTATGAAGTATGAGATTCCTGTTATGCGTAGTGCGTGCATATGAATAAAAGGAAATGAGCACCTACACAGTAGATGTGCAAGCAAATAGACTCCATTAGGTTTTTAAAAGAGTTATATTAATTTTCTCTTCTGATTTCTCACCCTGCTAAATGGGTATAATTACAGTGGGATGGGACTGACTTATGATGTTGAGTTAATGGTACATTATTTCTTTTCCAAAATTAGTTTTGATTTATATAAACTTTTTATTGGATAAATATCCAGTAAATATAAGCTGAGTTCTCTATTGGTTATTCCTCTGTCTATTCCATTTCCATAAGGAAAGACATGGAGGCCTGTAGTGAGGTCTATTAGCCCTTTGGTGCTACTGAATCCACTGTGTGGACAATGCTCTGGCTCTGGGATTTGGGTGTCTGGAGTTCCACTGGAATGTTTGATCTGCTCCAGTCTCTGAAATCTTGCTTGCATTTTCTCTTGACATCTGAAGAATGGAGTCCTCTCTTGCTGACTACCTCTTGGTTGGTACTACCCATACTTTTTGAAACTTGGTGGTTGTTTATATCTTTCCAGCAACTCAGGTGGCCATCCATCAGTCCAAAGCTGCAGGATCCTTGCTTCCAACCAAAGTGCAAACTATGTGGCTTCTTGTTTCTTCTTGTTTGAACTTCTGAGACCTTGATGTTGCATATTAGACCAAAAAGCCAGGATAAGTTTTCTTCCTTGAAGTTCAAAGAGAGAAAATGCTCAAAACTCTCTCGTTTCTATTTCCTCCTCATTTCCAGAATACTGGGCAAGAGTTGGGAAGCATCTGATAGCCTCCTTCCCTACTTGTATGCCTGATTCCTTAGCACAGAAGGACATGGATTGTCCTGCTCTGTTGGACTAGATCTATGACATGAAAATGTTCTCTTCCAGAGAAATAAGTCTTGAATTCTTCCTGTAATAAACCATAATGCCATCAATGTTCAAGTGTTGTAGATCAGGCATTATCAAGCATTATCCTTTGGTTATACACCTGCAGGAGAATGAATATATGTTTTCCTCACCTTTTAGAAAATGTTTTCTAAATGTTCTACAATAAATAGCTACACATATATTCAGAAAGAAAAATAATATTTCACAATTACACAAAATAGCTGAAACAATTTTGGTTTTACTGCTTAAAGAAATACCTCTTATTCCATTAAGAGATAGAAGATCATGCAAGTTTTAACAGACAGTGATGAGTGAGAGATAGGAGAAGAGCAGTAGTGGTGAGATACGAAACTGGAAGTTAAAACATGGTGTCCGGAGCAACAAAGGGAGTTTGCAGAGTCTCTGGGTCAGTGCTCTTCCAGACAGTCATTTACAATGCAGACAATCACAACTGGAAGAATTTCAGGAATAGAAAAACTTCATATGTAGAATCACCCCTGGGTGTTTTGTTCACTGTCTACTGTTGATCTTCTGTGTGTGCTGGCTAGATGATCATACCAACTCCTAAGATTCCACATCACCACTTAGTTATTGAAAGAGAGCTTTATTTCTTCAGTGATTTAAGGTCATCTGTTCATAACCTGCCACTGGGGAACAGTGGGGTGCTTTTGGGACCCTCTGGCTCCATAGTATCTCTGCCAGTTCCCTTCCTCAGGCCACTGCAAAAATGAGTAACCACAGGAAAACCCACGTGGTTGCTTTGCAAGCTCTTGGACTCTTCTACTGCTGTGCTTTGTAGCTTGCATTGCACATCTCATCCTAGAGAGAATTCTGGAGCTACTGTTACATGCTTCCACATTTAATGCAATAAGCATTGGTTCTTCTGAAGAAACCTCTTTGCTTGTAAGTTTCCAAGTAGTGGGGCTAATATCCTGTCTGCTTATGATACTGGTTCCAAGAAAGACATTGCCTGTCATTGATTCTGTGTGAAGAAAGGAAGAAACACTGTGAATCCACTAAGGAAAGAGTGTACAAGAGGGAAGAACCATTCCTCCCTGCATCAGGGTCACATGACTTCAAAGAAAGGAACAAAAATATTTACTGTCTTGGTACCGTCTCTTTAAAGGTAGTTGTATGATAGTGTACAACTGCAGATACATTAGGCATTTAATAAACTCCAAATAAATATGGGTGGAATGAGACTGACCTGAGTCCTAACAGGAATTTGGAAGTGACTTTATCTATATAAAAACAAGTTTGTGATCTTATTCAGGATTTTCTAATATTTTGACTTGTTCTATTACTCTTCAGGAGGTAACTGTCATAGTTTGTTCTAAATAAATATTTCTCAAGGGTATACTCGAGTGGCTATTAAAATTTTAAACACCTTTTTAAAAGAAATGCACTGGGGTTGGGGATACAGCTCAAAGGCACAGCATTTGCCTGACAAGCATGAGGTCATGAGTTCGATTCCTGGTATCAAAAATAAATATAAAAAGTTAATAAATTAATAGAATGAAATAAATGCATTGCTCTGCAAGTACATATTTAAGTCCCTGAACTTCTTTTGCCCCACTGATTTCTGCTGAACAGTGTAAGTATTCATTTTTAGGTGGAAAGAGAAATCAGCACAGTCAAAAAATCAAAGTTAGAATGATGAGTATTTTCTTACATGCTTCAAAATTTACTACCATCTCTATGAAGATATTTCATAAGTACTAAATGATGTCAGTAGATTTTGTGTCTTAGTAAATATAATTAGTAAAATTGCCAACTAGAAATTTGGTAAATAAAAATAAAATGTTTTTTGGCGTGATCACCACATACAGGAATGAGACTTGAAAAGGAAAGTTCATGGCATGTATGTTTCCTACGGCTAAACAGCTCGCAAAAATCATGGCGAGACTGGGTAAGTCAATAGCTTTTAAGACTTGAAGGAGAATTTGTTGTTTCCATTTCCTATGGAGGAAATACATTAATAAGGTTTCTGTTCAGTGGGGATTGTTAGTGCAACATATTGCTGAATGTGATATTTAGGAGCTGTTTCCCTTGTATTCATCTATTAATAGTGAAGGGATAGTAAATTTTATGTATTAAGCAAAACAGTGAAATACCTCTGAAATTTAAAATAACTTCATATATCTCAGTTGTCCTGCAGGCACACAAATACATATACATATATATACATATATACATGTGTATGCATGGATACATATATACATGTGTATACATATATACATGTATGTGTATATGTATATACACATATATACATACATATACACATATGCATATATACATATATAGATATATATACATATATACGTATATATGTACACATATATATGTATATATGTGTGTGTGTTTATATATATATATATATAGTATATATATATATATATATAGTTTATATATATAGTTTACACAGATGATCATATTGCATGTTTTGCCATGTTTGGCTCTGCGTATTTAATGAGAATCAGTGTTTACCTCTTCTCAGTCTGTTTCTCTGATGCAATCTGTCTCATTCTGTCCATTACACGTTTGTATCATTTCTTTCTTCATTTCTTGATTCCTCTTCTTTTCTTAGCCATTTCTTTGCTCTTTTCTTCTCTGTACTTGTTTTCCAGTGTGGTAACTCTGTGTTCTTTTTCTACATCTTCTCCATCCAGATCTTTTTCTTTCCATTGCAACCACAGCTGCATTGCCAGTAGCAAGTACATATGTGGTTAGTTGTAGTTTCTGCTCTGTCAGTAGTGGACCAGCCTGTTTGACTGTCATCTGCATGTCTTTCTTGGGACCTTTCACAGCTGACTCTAAGTTCATCCATCCAAAGAGAAACCCAGGATTTTTCTTTCCTAACAACCTACCTGACATAAGTACTAAGAATCTTCTAATCTGTTACTGACCAAGGTATTCATTTGACTCTTTCTTTCCAATGCTTGATCATGTAGTGTCAAGTTTGATCAATTTTGCCTTGCAGATCCCCTCCCTATTCCTCAATCTGTCATTTCCAAACCACTTTCATATTGCTTTGATGCTGAACTCAAGCATTTTACTTTTCAATAAGAACAACTCTATAGCGCTAATCACACCACCTTGTATCCAGGGTTCTTTACAATCCTTGTTCTCATTTGCCTACCAGCTTCAAATATGATTGCTTTTAAATCAATCAACTAGAGACATATGAGGCTAAATGTTTGATTACAACATGAAAACTAGGTCTATATTAATGTCGTGTTTGTTACAGTTGTATTTTAATGAAAAGTAGATTGTGCATTTTAGAGGAACTTTTAATGTAATTACCTTAAGAGAACAGAGACTTTAAAAAGGACTTGGCATTAGGAAAGTGATCTCTGCTAATGAACAGAAAATATATGTTAGTGCCTTCCATCTTTTTACCTGAGAGGTTCTTACTATGCCTCCTTTATGTACATTCATTTTTCTTTGAATCATACATCAGTTAAGGCATTGGCCATATAGAATTGTGTAAGCTATTTCCTATATGTAAAATCCTAAAGAAACTTTAAGTCATTGAGAAATACATGAAAACAAGTTAAAGGGCTGGGCGGCATACTTCCAACATTGCAAGTTTAGTGTTAACAAAACAAAATGCACTCAGCCAAATTCTGATGGAGCAGCATGTCATCAACAATGACATTTCTAAAGCTGATGTTACTGATAGGGGTTTTATTAGTTAATTAAATGTGTGCAAATTACATGCACTGTTGCAGATAATGTAGAAGAGGACATGCATGCTTCGTTGAAGCTCAATTTCCTTTTCAGAAATTATCACTGTATTAAATCATTTAACTTTCTAAAATAAGCCATCTGAAGTTCCCTAATATTTTTTATTCTGTATTGCGGTCCATGTTTTACTAAGGTTAGTTTATTCAGAGTTTGGTTTTGGTAAGCCTTGTAATAATTTTTGCAGAATATAAGGGAAAGGAATCTCATTCCAATAGAGCAGATTTCCAATGATGTGTAACTCATTTATCTGAGTAGACTTGAAATACGGCAGGGACATTGAAAAGTTTAAGCAAAAATTTATGTCATATTTATACATAGGCAAGATTCCACTCTCTCAGCTTTTCTATCCCTTGCATGACTTTTGCTCTGATTTATGGATTTCTTTCTGCTAAAATCAAGCATGTAGTCTAAACTCCCAGTCTGCTTTCTAATTTATACTGTTTGTACGCCTTCCAATTTTGAATTTCTTCAATTATTCATTCAGCAAATATTGACTGTCTCTCAGATATGGTGGACACTGTTCTTGATGCTGGCAATGTGCTGGTGATTACAAAAGGAACAGTGTCTCCAATGTTGGGACACTTATCTGTGCTTTCAACCTTAAAATTTCATCATCACCAAAAAGCATTTCATTGCTTAGTGGATGTTGCAGTATTGTAAATTGCATTAAAAAATAACTCCACGTTCAGAAAAGCAACTATAGGAAATTACTTTTAAAAATACCACAAGAGAGAAATTCACCACTTTTGAAGAATGACATTAATTGTCTAGCATTTGCCCTGATGCTAAGGATTGAGCACCACAGGTATAAGCAAGGAATACTCCAGATTTCTTCCTGAGAGGGAAATTTATATCTTCTCTTTCTTCACTTTCCATGTATTGGTCTTGTTATAGGTTTGTCCATTTCATTGCTCTCTCTGAAGATCGAGCTCTTCCTTCTATCAATATTCTCTATTACATTTCTGTGTTCTACTCCATTGATTGCTACTCATTTCTTTTTGCTTCCTTGCTCTGGGTTTACTAGTTTGCTCTGATTTTCCAGGTTCTTGAAGTGATATCTTAGATTATTGACTTGAGACATTTTCCTCCAATGTATGCATTTAGTGCCATCAATTTTCCTTTCAGCACTACATTAGCTGTGTGACACAAAAATTGGCATGCATCCTCCATGTTCTTTCAGATTAATGTACATTTTAATCTCTGCATAAGCCATGCATTTAGTGTGTTGCCTAGTTTCCAACTGTAGGGAGGTTTTTTCTGTATTCTTTTTGTTGATTTCTAGCTTGATCCCATCGCGCTTGCAGTATGCTTTGTATATTTCTAATTCTTTTGAATATATTTGAAGTTGTATAACCCAGAATATGACTCATCCTGGTTTATGTTCTGCATGTAGGTGAAAAGAATGCATATTTTGCTGTTCGTCACTGTTCTATACATGTCAATTAGATATTTAGGTGGATAGCATTGAGTTCCTTTGCATCTGTGTGTTTTTTGTCGAGTTATTCTATCAGTTATTAATTGAGGATTGTTAAAGCCTCCAGCTGCAATTTTGTGACATATCTGTATTTGGTGCATACACTTTGAAGATGGTTATGCCTTGTTGGTGACTTGACTGTTACCATTGTATAATGTCATTCTATGTATTTAGTCTTTTTCTGTCTTTCTTTGCTTTTGCTCTTGCTACTATTAAAATGCCCAGTTTTGCTTCCTTTTGACTATTGTTTGCATAGTGCTGGCTGGAAGTTCTGTCTCCCCAGAGGACCTCCACTGGCACTATGGAGGTGGAAGGGAAAGCTTTGTTCCTGCTGATGGTGACAGAGACCTTTCTGTTTCCTAGGATTTCTCTGATAATGCATAGTGGGAAGAGAGAGGAATTATACATTAGTGATGGGTGGGAGAGGAAATGTGGGCTCTTCACATGGTCACTACTGACATTACGGATTAATCTCTAATATTATTAACTCACTTTAGATATAAATGGTCTAAATGTACTGATTTAAATAAGTTGAAAGAATGAATTAAAAAGCATGATCCAATGTTATGCTATCCACACAAAACGCACTATAATCATAATGATATAAATTTGTTGAAAATAAAGGGAAGGAAGATATGTTATGAAAATGTTACCAAAATGACAGAAGTGATTATGTTAAAGATAAGTCCATCATCAAAATAATAATTCTGAGTATACCCACATCTATAGTGGCACATTTTCAGAACTTCTCCATTATGGCTTACCTCATGTTTATATTTTGAAATGCAGGGATGAAAACAGAGTTTTTTTTCAACACAGTTGTTGTAGTCAGGGGTTATACAGAGAACGATTAGAAACAGGACATAGAATTTATAATATTGTTTATGATTGTCACCAGAGTTAACACAAGAAAATGCAGGAAATCTATCCACAACACCAAAGACAGAATATTTGGCCAAGGGCCTGAATCCCACAGCAGTGTCCCACATGAGTCCAGATGAAGACCCAGAGCTCATGACAGTACCTCCCACGAGTCCGACTGGAGGTCTAGAGCCCACAAGAAGGACTCAGGGCAGTGTCTTTTATGGATCCGTGCTGGGAAGGCCAAAAGGTCAGTGGTAGAAGCCAGGAAGTCTATGCCAGCGGGGTGAAGGAGCTGTGCTGATGGGTTGAGGGTTCTACACTGGAGCTGAGAAGTCACACTCACAACAAAGACCAGGGCTGTCCTGAAAAGCACCACAGCCATCCTCAGCGACACGGAGGCCCCGAGCTCCTCTGATGATAAGCACAGTTGAGTACATGCCAGGAAGCCAGTATGACGAGTTCATCCTGGAGACCAAACAGCACATCTTCCCCTCTGGAGCCAGGAAGCAATGCTCGATGTGAGGACCAGAGCTCCTCCAGGAGAACATTGGCTGGAACAGCAGCATGTAGGAGATCCCACAATGCCTCAGTGCATTAACGCACCAAAGCACTAACACACTAACATGATAGCTTCTCCTTCTCCACGTCTCTGTTTATGCCAGTAACCTTCCTCAGGTGAAACATCTACGCCCAGCACCATGCTGATGTAATCCAGCTGGCGTTAAGTTTACCACCAGTTTTCAATCCGTAAGAGCAGTGCATCATTTTTAATACAGTACTATAGATAGCTCCAGCATGTAAAACTTTTAATAAAAAGTACTGGTCGGTGATAATCATGCTTTGATATTCTACCTTGTGCAGTCTTATAAATCCAAAGGCATGCTCAATTTGTTCACGTTTGCTCTTATTTTAATAACATTTGAATGGTTTAAACTTTTTTGTCACTTGAAAAAATTGCCAGTGCTTTGCAGAAATGTAAAAGAAAATTTTCAGAAGTTTTAGTCCGCTTTTTAATTTAAAAGTTATCTTTGTTCATTTTACATCCTTCCAGATAGTGAATTTTAAGCAATCAGTTTCCTCCAGTGACCGAAAATACCCAGATTGACAAACGATTATGCAGTTTGTGTCACTATAATATTTTTTTAAAATGCCAAGAACCACAACCCCTCTCCCCAAAGCATCAGGAGTTACTTTTGTAGTTCACTTAAATGATACACTTTCTTCTGTCTTTCTCCAGCATCCCTTCAGTCGTGCCCATAGCTTTATGGGTAGATGCCTTTAAATTGTGGAGGAGACAGTGTACAATGTCACATTCATTATTCCAGACAGTTGTCATCATACTGAAATGAAAACTCTTTTTAGAATTTTAATTAAAATCCCAGAATCAGCACACCCTTTGGATTTCTAGATAACATAAAGATTTTTGAACTATCTGGAAATGCTAAAATTGTGTACAAATAACTCCTCCAATAAAGGGACTCCTCCAATAAAGAAAGAAACTTCACAAAGAGCCTACTGCCACTGTACATTCTTTATATGATAAACATAGAGCAAATGCTTCCAATTTAAATTCCCCCCTTTGTTTGAATAAAGCAGATTTATAAAACAATCTTATAATGTGAACTCCTAGCTAACACATTAGGAACATTGATTTAAAACTTATATTCCTTCAACAAGAGAAAAATGACAGATTTTTTAATTAAAATAAGATCATAGTCAATACGGAGATATAATGTTAAATAATCAGAAATCCAAATAGGATCGTGCTCTAAGGGCAGCTAATTCAGAGGCTTTCAGGACTAGGTATTATTAAAATTGGGGTTCCAGTGATGAGGAGAAAGCTGCCGGGGAGACTGGGCAGAAACTCACTCAGTCTAACTCACTCATAGTAAATCATCAAGGATTTTGTTAATGGAACAGTTTGGACTATAGACAAAGTTTCATGTAAAAATAAAGAATAATCTTGGTTATTGTTTCCTAAACACATTTCCTATACAGATATCCTTAGCTGGTAATTATTCTTTTGGAAACATGAGAATGGCTCAGTATTTTATAGTAATCCTGATATCTGAATTACCTATTTCAAAGATGCAGAGATGCAGGTAGAGAGCACAACTATTTGGGGTCGATTTTGACTGAGAAAGAAACCTGGCATAGCCTTTGAGTAGGCATCCTGGAGCCTGGCACAGACACCCGGGGGATTACAAAGGATTACATTAAATGAGCTTAATCAGCCACATCTCGTTGAGTTTGGGTAAACTACTAATGCACTAAAGAGAGAAAATTGTGGCTCTTATTATCAAACAACATGATTTAGGTGACAGGAAGACAAATTAGCCAAAAAACGTTTTACCGGTGTTAAAGTGTAATAAGTAGCTTTATAGAAAGGTCACATTTTTTACTGTCTCTCACAATTCAACATATCACTCCTGTTTGATATGGATCACTTAACATTTGATTTATCCTTTAACTCATGCAGGAGGTAGAAGGAACTGAGTATACTGGACAAACAAGACAATTACCTTCTAGTGAGGAAGACAGACAATAAACCAACAAATGCATAAACTGTCATTCACTATCAGGTAGCAATAGAGCATGAGGGAAGCTGAAACACCAGTGTGGACAGGCGGGGAATATCATAATGCTCTGTCACATGGAAAACTAAAAGCTGGTGCGTATGGGCAAAGAAGACTCAGAAACAGAAACCCAGGTAAATCTAATGCCATTAGAGTTCATCTTGATTCTTACCTAACTAAACCAAAGACCACAATTGATGGTTCCCATTCCCTTTGTTCTATTGGCCAATTAACCAGTTTTGCTGGTGAAATTTGGGGCTATATCAGTCCAAGACTGAAAAAATATTCCTTTTGTTGAGTTATTTAACTGACCTATTTCTGGCTTGAGAGAAACTGACTTACTCTGGGACTAGATCGATGGACTTTGATTTTATATTTTCATTTCTTCCTTCATCTGCTCATCACATGTGTATACTGGATGCCTGATATAAATGCAGGGGTGTATAGTGGGCATTTGACTTGGACATAGACACTGTGTGCATATAGGTAAGATATACTATCTACAAGGCAGAGTTTCATACACCTTAAGAAACGTGGAGGAACTGCCTTTTATTCTGAGGAAATGGTTCATCGGTTTTGAGTTTGTTCCATCTTGCTTTATGCCAGTTCCTCTTGGTCTGTAATGCTCGATTAGTGTTTCAGCATTTCACATGACTCAAGTGCCAATGTGAAGAAATTAATGAAACAGTCTCTCGTTTGGGTATGCTTGTGCAGTGATATCAACCAGCAGGAGGTTTGGCTGTCATTCACTATCTGAACTTCAGGCAAGCTAACTGTACCTCACTTAGCCACAAAGGGAAAATTATGATTGGATACTATTTTAGGTCCTTTCCAGTATAAGATCAGGCATATTCTGTTGTTTGTCAGAGAAACACAACAAGCACAGACAGATTGAAATGTAGTCATTTGCTTTTCATTTTGCCTTTCCTTCTTTCCTTTGTAAAATGTGAATTCAGATTCATCCTGCAAATCAATGTTTTCTATCTAGTGATGGGGTCTATTAGGATTTCACTTTGGTTGAAATCTTAGAAAATGAAATATATTATTGTTAGTAAGAAAGATAGAAAGCATGCCCATTAGGCTGTATCTAAGAGGTAGCTGTTAGGATGCAGATAATGAGAAAATCATTCTTGAAGGACACTCTAAACCATGACTTTACTCCAGTGTAATTCTGTCGTGACCAGACAGATGGGTGACTATAAACAAAATATCTTTCTATTCCCTTCTGAGACATATACGGGGCAGTCCTTCCTTCAGTGCTGTCATGGAGCTGCATGCAATTAGCTACAGAATGTTAGCCACTCTGCTGGATGCAAAGCAACGTGTCCCTCTGTGGAATACAACAGTACAAAAGTAACATTAAGCTTATCAAGCAACGGTATTTGGGCAGCGTGGTGTCACACAAACCCAGCTGTTGGTGCTGGTGATTTTGTTTTTCACTGGACCAGATTTTGGGGGGAATGTAATGAATGGACAGGCTTATGTTTACTTTAATGAAACCCAAGTTAATGGTTGGGTCTTTTCATGTCCACTTAAATGCAAAGGAGCACAGTTCACATCATAATAAAATAAACACACCAATATACAACCTCTTCACTTCTCTCTGAGCCTCTGCTTCTCGAATTAATAGCTTCCTAGTGGGGAATGTTTGACATTGTTGCTAAACTCTAAATGGGGATTTAATTCACAGGCAAATTTTCAGTCGGTTTATATTTTCACTTTTAATTCCTCTGCCAACTGAAAAAGAAACAAACAAACCAAGAAAGAATAATGAGTGACTCATAATGACCTCTATGTTGAATCCATGAGACTCTCTCTGTTGTTTGCCCCATTTTTCTTATTAATGGGTTCTCTCTATGGTACTCATGAAACAAACAAAAAAAATGTAGGTCAGAATGAGAAAATGAAGACTCTGAGGATGAGTAATTAAAAAAAATTGGATGAACTCAACAATTTTATGTTAATTGTGTCATTAATTCCTGATTTATGATTGGTATCTCTGTTCAGTTAAGTCTGAGGTCACTTTTATGTGTTTATAATTAGATAACATAAAATAAACATCCTTTTGGCCTTTATCTCATGTCTTGTTTCTATAAACTTAATCCAGTAGCATCCAAAAAATGTACACATTCTGTTTGGCAGCTATTGATCAAGCAGTTAGATTGCTAAGTGACTTTAATATCCCAAGCCCTGTCCAGTGACTTCAGAAGACAGAAAACAAATTTGCTACCATCTCTTCATAGTGTTATCTTGGAATCTAATATTGTAGCCGACACAGAGGATATTACCTATAGCCTGTGGATATATTGATGATTATTAATTGATTATTTGATTCTAGCACTGGATGTTGAATCCAAGGTCTTCACACTGAACTTCCCAGCCCTTTTTAATGTTTGGTGTTGAAACAAGGCAATCAGTAAGTTGATCCTTCTGCCTTGGTCTTCCAGAGTGCCAGCTTTATCTTTTAGACAATGATTCTTATTAATTAAAAGTGAAGATTTTGATTCAGTGGATCTAAATAAGAACTCTGAAATGAATCTTCTATTTCCTGACTGATTATACTAAGCATTGGGAGTTGGAAAGTTCTTCAGTGAGGAAAATACTTCAAATATTTCTGAAGAAGACTTTAGAGAACATCTGTCTATTCCTACAGCTTGTTAGTGAAAGCCTGAAGATCACAGAGCAAGTGATATGCAAAACTAGCATCAGGAAGTCTGACTGGGAATGTCTTCCACGTTCAGACACAATTCCCCATCCCTAGAATATTCGAGAAGCTGATGAGTAGCACAGTTGTTTAGTTGTCTGCTGCTCAAGGTGTCTAGGTGACTGCCGGAGGGGTCTGAAGGGGCATTTCCTCAACTGCAGCAATCAGTTGCTTCCTTATGTTGGCCTTGTGAGTGACCCAAAATGTAATGAGTAGGAACTGGTAAGACTGAGTCATGGCAGAGAAGAACGAGAAGGGCAGGAGAGAACTGAGATGTGGCTCAGCTTAGCTGTAACTAACATGGCTTTGCCCCTGTGTCAAAACCTGGTCTTGATGCCATTGCTCTGTAGTAATTTTTGGTCTTTCAATCCCTTCTCATTTATTTTTAGAAGTAGGTTGAATAAATATAGTAAAGAAACAGTGAATTAAAGCAGTGACCAAATACTATTGTTTTCTTGACTTCTTTCTGTTAAGTATGAATCTGACAATCACATTATTTATTTTATTGCTGAAATATTATCTGATAATGAATGTCAATTTCAGTCTAATTTCAGTGTTACTATATAGAAAGTTCTTCCTAATTTAAAGTTAACCCTATGTCCAGAATCATGAATCATGTTGTGATGCTTTTGGTCTCTGATTTTCTCTCTAATTGTCTGTTTTTGAGGAATACAGTGGAAAGAAGTCAATGCTGATACAGTCATTAATAAGCAATTGATTCTTCCATCAATCTGCCCCTTTAATGCTGCATGGCTCTTTGCTCTTTGGAATCTGTGTTATTCTGGTCTTTGTAAATTTAAAATAGTTTCTCTAATATGGCATCAAGCCTACTTAATTATTGATAAATTCTTATTGTCCTGATTATTCTTATGACTCGGATATGAATGGCTTTAAAAGTCCAGGCACTATTTCTGGAACTCATAAGAGTGAACAAAACAAGGGTTTGCAGTGAGGAGAACTAGAAGCTGCCTCTGTTTTAGTAATGTAATAAGACAGCAAAGCTAGAAGAGGGAAGAGTGTTCCTCTAACATAGAGCACTGCTGAAAGGTCTGCTATTTGCCAATGTTCAGAATGAGAATTTCTATCCTCATCAGCTGTACTTAAATATTAGACAGCGTGATATGGTTAAATAACAGGCTATGGCCGAGTGGCGAGTGAGTCTGGGTCTTCCTTGTCCTAAAGCCCAAAATACACAGGGAGAGGGCAGTGTGGGCTGCAGTAAATGCTTCTGTGTTCATCCTGCCTCCCTTTCACAGAGGGAGTGAAGAATGGCTCCTCTCAACCTCCTTTCCCAGGGCAGCGGAATCGGAGGCCCTGCACCCAGTCGCCATCCTGGCTGAGCAACCTGTACGACATGAAGACAGACAGGGGCTGCTGGCAGTTCTCTTTGCTTCCTTTGGCCCTGCTTACATGACGGCTTCCGGTGCCAGGCCGATTAGCTTTAAAATGTCCCTTCAGAAGTTGGATAAAAGGAGAAGGAGGGCAGAAACGTGGTTCCTCCCTCTTTGGAACCTCCCTGAAACAAACGAAGAATTCATCTGATGAACAAGAATTTTCCGTGTTCATGTTTTTAGAGTTAAAAAGTAATACAACGCTTAGAACAACTTTCTCCTTTTTCTTCTTCTTCCATTGCCTCCCTCTTCCTCTTCCTTTTCCTTTTTTTGCACTTCCTTTTGTTCCTGCTCTTTCCCTTCCTCTCCCACTTCTTCTCTCCTTGCCCTTTCCCCTTCTCTTCCCCATCCTATTGTCCTCCTCCTCCTCCTCCTCCTCCCCCTCTTCCCCCTCCTCCCACTCCTCCTGTTATTGTTGTTCTTGTTCTTGTTATTGGAGCTAAAACACACCAGGGCTTTGTGGATGCAAATCGTATACTAACTACTGAGCTACATACACTCTCAGCCAGACCTCTAAAAAAGTACAAAAACTTCAGAGATGTGTGTGTGTGCGTGTGTGTGTATATATATATATATATATATATATATATATATATATTATGATTATATAATAGGCAATGGACTGTATCATGCATAGCAGGTTCCACCTCTGGATATTTGGCAATAGATGATGCATTGATGACTTTTGGTTCCTTTTTTAAATTTTTGTATTTTTTGAGGGGAGAAGTTGACAAAGGAAATAGGTTACAGGCTATGGAGCAAGCCAGTAGTGCTTTCCTGGGCGTACTGACAGACACTGTCTACCCACATTTCAAAGCAGCAAGAGCAGACACCCTTCTGTGGGACATTGGTCTCTGCCTGGTTTATTGTTTTCTTAAAGAGCAGAACTAAGAACAGTCAAGATAGAATGGTCTGTTTTCACTAAATTCATGTAGCCCAACTTCTTTGAATCACAGTAGCCATTTTCTAAGGCCTGTAGTCATTAAAATGAGTAAATATAGCTCTATGCATAAAAGCACTAATTAAGAAATGCATTTGAGATTGGATGTTCATCATGAAGCAAAATCTGGTTTACATAAGTAAATTTAAGAAACTACCTTAGTTGTTGGACAGTATCCAAATGAGTGAACTTCCTGTAACCTTTTGTTTTGTCTTGTTTGTGTTCGCTTTTTCACTAGTTTATTTTGAAATGTAGCCTTCAATTACTTTAATCCTTATTACACAGATAGTATAATTGTACAAGTGAACAGGCGCACACACAAACACGCACCTGTACTCATACTATTTTCTTCCACAAGCCTCAAGCAGCCTACAAGTAAACAACATAAGTGAGCATTTCTCAGTAGCTCTGAAGTGCTGAAAGCCACTTTATATTTAGGATTAGGATGGGTAGGCGGAGCACCAGACCACTCCCAAGTGAATATTCCATGACATCCTAACCCCAAATCTAGGTGAAAACCTAAGAAGTCAGGAATGCGGACTTTTGATGAGCACAATCAAAGAGGATAGGGCGCTCTGCTTCCTGGCCAGGATGGATGAGACAAGGATGTACCAGTGTCCTCAGTGTCCAGAAAGGAGCAGCAAGGTGAAGATGGTCCTGAGCAGTCCTCAGGCTGGATTACTCCTGGAGTTTGCAGCTTGTTTTTATGAGCCCCACGGGGGTTAGTTGGGAGGGTTGGTGGTACAGGGACAAGGGTGGAAAGGACATAGGCCTGGTTTAAGAAAACTGATAGAATAAAAAGGACTCCATCACTTTATTGCTCCCTTTGCTGTGCTGCTTCACTCGCAGCTGTAGGGTAAAATTCTCAAGAAAAAATGAGATTCTTTGTCAAAGCTTATTGTTGCATGTGTGTTTGCTGAATGAAGATGTGGAGTTTAAGTCTTCCGTGGAGGCCTTACTGTCATTCTTCCATTTAAAATAAGAGATAAAGTATTTGCGTTATCTCAAGAGTGTGTAATAAACAGTTTCGTCGGGAACCCTCTGACTGAAGTCTGCTTTTCAAAAGCTGCACCTTTTGTTACAAAGGAAGAATGAGGTAGATGGAAAAGTTAATCAAATATGTATTTTAATTCTAGTAAATTGGTTGTATTTTCATGCAGAATAGCATTTTCAAATGAACAGTTTTGAAACAGCACTGTAGATTTAAACTGTATTCTTTCTCTGATTTGCTTTTTGTCTTCACAATGACAGTATTGGTTTGAACATTCTAAGGTATTTTAAAAACCCATGGTGGACTAAATAAGCCTTTGAAATAATGTTTTAAGCAAAATATAAATATGATGACATTAGTAATTTTTCCCTAGGTGAAGGAATGAACCTAATTATATATTTTTGAAATAAAAAATTACAAGTGAAATTATTTGAGTATTTAATGGCCTCTTAAAGCCCTCCGGATAAGTGTGAGACTTTTTAGCATCAAATAAAGTTAGTAGCGCCAACTTGGTATAGTAACTTGATCTTCTGGTCACTGGCTTTTGTCTTGGTTACTCTATCCCAGCGTAGTAACTGTGTTGGAGCTCTTTGCAAGCATGGCCTTGCTTTGCTCCGTCTGGAAACAATACTAAATATTCAAAACTCAGTTTCCGTAGCACGTGTTCTGTTCTATCTCCTGACTCCAGTTAGTTACTCTGTTTCATGTTCCTTTGATCTTTGGAAAACTGTGATGTTTTGCCACTTGTCATGCTTGATTATCATGTGTTTAAATGTCTCTCTCTAAACTCATTCTAGTCCTTCTCTTGTACAAAGAACATCTTGCAGTGCACTTGTGTTATCTTTGCGTGAAATCCTTAGATAGGTGAGTTATCAATATAAACCCTTAACCATAATATGGGAAGATTAAAGAATAATATCTTATATATGGTTTTCAATAACCAGTGCTCAAGAATAACATTGCTATGTTACCCAAAATATGTCTTTTACTATATGGCAAATTAAATCTTTATACTTTACTGTATATCTCAGCCTCTTTTCATTGAGGAAATGACCTTGTCTATAGTATTAGACTGACAGCTACCCGAAAGTGAGTGATTAGTACATCAAAAGACTTTGTGTTTGAAATATATAATACAGACTAACTTCAGTTGATATGTCTTTAAATTTTATATTGATCCTCATTAGAAGTCTATTAATTTGGAGTGAGTGGAAGAGTGAAAATGTGTTCAATTTTTAGTCCAGTCGATTTTTAATCCACACTGTACCAGTAGATCCATTTAAATTTCTTGGAAAATTTTTTCAAAGTAATCAGAAATAAATGAAGAAATAAAAGCAAACTGTCATTTTTTTAAAGTTATCTTTATACACTCAAATTTGGAGAATCAAGGATTCAATCTTTCAGAGGCAATTTTCTTTCCTAAAATAGATAAGATTTCTCTGAGTAAAGAATACAATAAATCCACAAAGGATATCCAAATAGATTGTCTTTTTTAGTTCTCTTACTCTGTTTTTTTAAAAATTCAAGTGTGTCTTATTTTTTAAGCAGTGGGGAAATAAATATATGGAGCTTTTATTGGTTTCATATGCTGTGTCTGTACCATGAAAATTTAGTGTCTGGTCTAATGCAACCAAAAACGATGTCATCATTCCTCTAAATGATTGGTTTACATAATCAGAGAAACAACCAGTAAATGTAGCTTTTCCTTATAGAATAGTTGAACAGTTTTTAGTTCTGTCACAAAGAGAGGTCTTGGGAGTTTCTGTCTGTCCATCTGCTTGTGAGGAAAGGTAAGGAAATGCTGAGTGGTATTTGTAAGTGGGGAAATGCTGGCAAACAGTTACATGTTATTTGTTTTGAGTCTATAGGAGAAAGCAGATCTCTCATTATGTGGATTAGTCATTTAAAGCTACAAAGTTGCTGATGAGAAAAAATAGGGGGAAATTACATGTAAGTTTTAACTCAGTGAAAGGATTTTTGCTAATTAAATTAGAAGTATAAGAGATAATGAGGGAAATATATTTCAAGAGACATATTAAAACAGATTTAATATGACATAAATTATGTGAGCCAATCACTGAAATACAATGAAGACCAAAGAATATTAGGGAAATAGGCTCAGGATAAATTATGAATATATTAATATATATGGTACACTTTGAAATAAAGATACCAATTTCAAATGTCCAAGATCATATGAATGTTCTAGAGTATGACACAGGGTGAGGCATAAAGAGAGGCTAACTCATTAAATTGTTCTTCTTGTTTTCAAAAATCTGGAAAATGAGAAATGCATTTCCTCTTGACTTCTTGGATAATTGTATTGAAGGTTTAGAAAAAGGATTGTGATTTGAATCCAACCAGCAACCTTTGTGGGGTGTCAGTAACCAGAGATGTGTGTGAAGAAAGTGGCCAGTTATGGTCTGTACTTGAAAGTATGAGAATTAGAGTGTGGCTGTTAGGACTGGCATGAAATGACAGTGAGGGAAACTGTTGGTGACATCAGTACTCTGTTTTTCCTCTGTTTTCCTGTTGCATTTTTTTCTGGTTTTGTACTTATTGTATTATATTTTGTTGATGCTGTCAAAGTGCCCCATGTAATTTTGACATATACATTCATTCATTGAACAAAAATTTATTAGTCAGCAAATCCATGGCCATTGATGTATCTCCAGGTGGAAGTGTAGTTTGGAGTTATTAAAGACAGTCTCTAAAGTCGCTTTACACACAGAGTAGCATTCTACTACACTAAGACCCAAATACTTTAAATGTCTCTTTGCAGACATTTCTTAATTTGAAAGTGCAGATTGTGGACTGGTTTGAAGATTTAATTTAATAGATGGTGGGAAAATGAATGAATTTTATACTAAAGGACTTACAATTTGTGAACTTTGTATGTTAGCCCTAAGTCATTTCACATTGTAAGTGCTGTAGACTGGCAAAATATGCTACAGTCATCTTTCGTATCTGAGGTCACAATTTACCCAGTTCTTCAGGGTTTATGGTGTCTTTTTTTTCTCCAAGTAGTGGACTTTGTGGTCCCATTTACTCATAACAGACAGCTTACTAAGAGAATTTCGGATGGAGTTGTTTATGATGCTATTGATTTTATATGGACATTCTACTTTTCAAAATGAGGAGACTTATCAGAATGCATTGTCTACTATACTTCATTCTAAATTTTGATCATTGATTCTTTAAACTAATTTTCAGGAGTCAGTAAAATGATTGGCTCATTCACAGCTCCCTGAAATAAAAATGCAGCCTTGGTTGCATTGCTTTGGTTAGGAGGGCATGTGAGTAATGTCTTGCACTCACACATTTAGAAGATGAAGCTTGTTTTCCCTCTGCTCACACATCATGGAATCACAATGATGGAAGAGGCCCTATACGTCATCTAAGTCACTTTTCTAATTTCACAGGTGAAGACACTGAAGGGCAGAGCATTTTACTAACTTTCTCATTGGGAATTCAGGAGGAAATACCAGATGCAGTTTTCCTCACATTTAAGTCAGGTGTTTTTCACACTGTTGTGTTTCATTCTTTCATTGGTTCATTCAACCTACTGACAGGTATGTTTTAGTGCTTCGTATATGGTGGTCTACTAGCAAGGGTGTAATAACTTGATTAGAATCTGTTCCCTTTTCAGATCTTACTCAAGGGCAGTAATGAAATGCTTGTTTTTGGGAAATGGACACATTGTCCAACTTGACTTTTTAAGTGACTTTGTAGATATGTATGTTTTAATAAGACATGTATGTTTTAGAGAATTCAAATGGAGGAAAAGATTTCCACTCATGCGAAGTTGGGACAGGATCATCAGGAAATCTTCTAAGTGATGTTTTGACTGATTCCTTACTAATACTAATTTTGATCACTGTTGTAATTCAACTTGACCATAGTATGAGTATCTATTTACAGAACTGTAATCAATACTGAACTGTAGTGCTTTTTGATGATCTTCAATCTTACAGATGATGTATTAGGCCATCATTTCATGTTTCATTCTTTATGGAATGTTGTGATTATTGATTAGATATTAATGTGACAAATTATTCATTTCAAATTAGGATTATCACATTTAACTGAAAAAATAGACTTTAGCTTTTTTTCAGTAGATTTAATATATAATTCTTCATAATCTTTAATGTAGACTTCTTTTAATTCAGAATTTATGAATTTGATACTATAGAATAATTCATTACTGTATTACCACTTAGCCTGTGATTCTGTGAGAAAGTCACTGGTAATTGTGCAATCATAATTTATAAAATAGTACTAAGGAAAAAGAAGTATACAATTGGTGAGCATTATGTTTCTAGAGCTATGTTGGTACTAAAATAATTTAATAAAGACATGAAAAGTGCTGTGTATTTTTATGTCTTCAAAATGGCAGTATCATGCTATTACTTTCATTACTGGAAATAGCATTTATGTATGATCTTATCTCTCTTTGTACACTATTTCTAAATGAAATTACTAATGAAGCTAAACTTGTCTTTGAGGTTATCCCATTTCATTTCAACATTGTGTACATATTCTTACTTCCCTGGAGCTTTACATTTCCTTCATCCTCATATTCTTTACTGGTCTCTCAGTTTCCTTTAATTCTACACAAAGTTTGGTATTATATTTTCAGTAGTACAGATCAGTGTAGAATTGTGGTCTCTTGTTTAGTGTTGAGAAACATTTTTGAGATTCTGGCTTAGATCATTGGAAAAGTCTACCATGATCAAACATTCATATTTGCCCTGGCTATGGGCTGGGGAGAAGTAGACTTTGAACTTTTTTATGTTTTTTTTTTTAATTTTTATTTTTTGGTACTGGGGCTCAAGCTCATGACTGTGTAATTACAAGGCAGGTGCTTATGCCGCTGAGCTAACTCCCTGGCCCAGCAGTAGACTTTTTGAGATTGTCCTACAAGAATCTCACCAGGGTATTTGATATCTGTTTAACACTTTATTGATTAATTACTCTGAAAAAGAAATTTTTGTTAATGTACAGAAAGAGATTGTTTCCATTTTGACAGTCTTCTAGTTCCTACACCTTGTAGATAGCTTAATAGTCACCCTCTCAGACACTATTATTCTTTTTAGTTAGCAAGAGAAAATTGAATTTTTCTCAGTCATATTACTTAGAGAAGATCTGCTTTTTATCCTGTAAATTTTACCTGAGGTGTCATGCAGACTAAAGATATGTATTATTATTATTATTTTGTATTATTTTTAATATTTAGCCTGAATGTGCTTTGAATTTTCTGATTTTTTTTTCCTCTTGAGAGTTTTTTTTCTTAAATGGAGGTTTCTGTAATTGTGTTGCATGTTTATGCTTTTACTCTTTCTGAATGTGGCTGCTTATCTTAATTTTGCTTACTTTACAGTTGATGCTTAAACAATATTAATATTAATATTTATATTTATATGCTTGAGAAACTAATGCTGGCCAACAGTTACACATCCTAGCCTGGTGTTTGCTTTTGTTTGTAAATGACTGAGATGTTACCATTGGAGTATGAATTATTTTAATTAATTTTAGATTTAGATATCAAGCCATTTGAGAAAAACAAAGACAATGTTAATAACAAAATCTATATGCAAACATTAGAGCTCTAAAGCACATTTTTAGGCTTTGTTATTAAATATTTGCAAGTGATATTTATTCAAATACCTATGGGTTTTTATAAGTAGCTACTTTCTCTTTAGAGAGTAGCATTAGTGAGCAGAAAATCACAGGTGATCTGCATAAAGGGATCTGTTTTAATGTTGGGTCACGTCTGAAGCATATGAGAATATTTCATTTTAGGCATTTTAACCACTACTGAGTGTAACCGAAGAGCCCCCTTTTCCAAAAAGGCAAAGAAAATTCTGGTTATAGGACTGAATAGATGAATGTTATTGTACTTACAAAGAACTCACAATGGAATTAATGAGTTAGCATATGAAGTATGATCTCTACCTACATGAAGACCCAGAAGGACAAGATAGCTTGAGTGTAAAGGTGAATGATTCTTAAAAAATTCTGAGCCTATGATTAACTCTGCATATTGTGCTAGATGGAATAAGTCAGCTATTAATTGTGTATTGAGTTTTTGAACCTAGGAATGATGAAAAAGATGAGGAGAATGGATCTACAAAGCCTGTGAGCATTCTCATGTCGCAAAAGCAGGCATGTTGGGAATTGTTACTGGGCACCGAGGTTAAAAAAATTTATCCATGGTCGTGAGTTCAATTCCTGGCACCAAGAAAAAAAAAAGTCCTTGTTTGTGATAAAACTGTTTTCCTAATTTGAATTAATAGTTAATTCACTCAAAAATATTATTTCTTGCTGACTTTGTGCTGGAGAATAAAGCTCAAGGGGGATAAATGGACATGGTAACTTTGTCCACAGAGATTCTTTTCAAAGAGACCTAACTAAACAGATAATCTGAACTAATATATCCAGGCATGAGCAAATCAAGTAAAACACATTAAGGGATAATCAATGTTTAATGAAAAATAACATGGAGAGGTGGCAGTGGGCGAAAAGCATGAAAGGAGAATGTGAAGAAAACCAGTCATTCAAGGAGTTGGGCTCTGAATTTGACTTGATTCAAAAGCTGAGGGAAAGATGCTGGGGTTGAAGGAGAGGTGGCTGAGGGAGGAAAGCAGAGGAGACCGCAGTGGCAGAGGCTGGGAGAGCCATGCCACATAGTTCTTCATGAGCCACAGCAAAGAGTCTGCAGCAAAGCACTGTGAAGACACAGGTGAGTTTTACACAGGAGCAACTTGATCCATTTGATCTGTGCTTTGAAAAGACCTTGCTATGGGCAAAGGCGTAGGAGCCTGAGGAGAAAGTAAAGACACTGTTGGCCAACTGCTTATGGACTAGGAGCTTGGACAATGGAAGAAGCAGTTGGGGTAGAAAGGAGTGGATATGTCTCAGATTTCATCTATTCACTCAACAGTCTTAAAACCACAGTGAAATTGTTTCAGAAAATGCTTTTCAGTTCATATTTACTGTTATGGGGTCTCCCTTTCCCAGCCCCTAAAACTGACTTGCACATTTCAGTGGCTGCTTTTTCTGCTAGTTCTTCCTAGGTTTTGCTTCTAAGAACAATTCCCCTGTTACAGTGGTGATGAACGGATGGCGTGCCTGCAGCAGCGGCACACAGAGCCCTGTCAGCACAGGAGCCACGCCCTGGTCTCCCGTCGGATATTCAGGTTTAATTGCAGTGTTGCACTTTGTGATAAATAAGTGGGTTTTGGGGTGCAGTTTGGGCTCTTGGTCTCCAAAAGGTTCACCATCATTGCTGTATTTTAATCATAGTTTGCATAATACCGAGTCAAGCGGAATTTTATATTAGATCATCATTTAGGTCACTGTCGTTTGTGTGACCGGCTGAATACTGGCCAGTTCGTATGTCTCAGCATAAGAGACTAGAAGTTTTATTATTCATTTAAATCCCTGACTGTTGTAGATGTGTTGATACTGAGAATGTATTCTTCTTTTCTGAGTAAATACCTGAAGAGTTCAAATGGCATTTAGTGATGAAAGCTGCATTGTTGCTTTGGTGGCACCCTAAACACATGATGCATGCTGGTTAGGTGATCCAAGATACAGGGGGAAATGAACTGGCCACTTTACTGAGAAAGCCCACCTTCCTCCAATACTCAGTCAAATGCTATTATCCTTTTATTACTCTGTAATTTTGAGGGCAAGTTTAGTGAGTAACTGTGGAGGCTATTAAGAGCTGTCATGGAAAATTTATCTGTCTTTAAATGGAAGGTAGAAACATTACTGCAGAAGCAGTCTTGCCTCGATATGGATAATGCTCCTCTTTGAGCTTTTTAAAACGATGCTTATGGTTTCCTTCTATGCCTCCCTGGACCATTCTTACACTTGCAGTGGTGATCCTACCTTGTTTCTCTTGTCACGAGTGAAATTTATGGGAGAAGCGTGGCCCATGAGAACCAATCTTGTTTCATGTTAGGGACTGTCTACACTTACAGTGTACAACTAGGTTCAATATTACCTCGCAGAAAACATGGTTAAATTCACTCAGCTCTTTAGTGCACTGGAGGCCTGGAAGGGGCCACTGACCTCTCTTTTCTAGCCTTACCCTGGGCTTGTGAGGGTGGAAGCACGGTTGGTGATCAGGAGATACAGAAATATCTGAGTGTTTGAGAAAATCATCGTGTTATCGTCCTGTGATTGCTACAAACAGTTACCACAAACCTGGTGTGTTGAAATAACAGAAATCTATCTCAGCCTAAAGGCCAGAAATCTATCACAGCCTGAAGGCCAGAAATCTGAAACCAAGTATTGACTTGGCTGTGTTTCCTCTGAAGAGGATAATCCTTTCTTGCTCCTTTCATTTCATGAAGACTGCAGGCATTTCTTGGTTGTGACTGCATCTGTAATCTGTGTCTCTGTTTTAACATGGCCTCCTTCCCTGTGTGTCCTTCTCTGTCCCCTAGTGGGGCATTCTCATTGGATTTAAGGACAATTGTAACCCATCATGATCTCAATGAATATGTAATTTAACTGTATATGCAAAGCGCTTCTTTCCAAATAAGAACACGTCCTGAGGTTCCCAGGAAATTTAACTACACTCCCTTCAAATACAAAACAGTGGCATGTGGGTTTTTCTTAGTTCCAATTTTACCAATTTTTTAAGCAGTCACTTCTCAATGCTATTTCTTAGTTCATAGGATTGTTTGAAGATCAAATTACCAGGCATTTTTATATATGTTTAGTAAGGGAATAGAATTCAATAAGGAAGGATTTTCATCTAATTGTAAAATGCTATTAAGAATTTACTCAACTGAACTCTTGCAAAGAAGCCTTTGAAAGAAATTCGTGTCCATTGGCTCTTGGACATAGAATTAGTTTCTAGCTTGAGGAATGATTGCGTTTTCTCTATTTAGATAAAGTTCTATTATTTCTGCTTATACTACTGATTTGGTTCAGTCTCGGTTCTGAAAAGTATATAGCTCTTGCTATGGAACAGGAATGCTGCCAACTTTCCATCCAGTATGTGATAGGTTCTATATCACAGGAGCCCTTCGCATTAAATATTATTGAGTTTGAGAGATGATGATGGCGACTCGCTCAAAGTCCTGTCAGGGTCAGAAAAAGCAGTGAAAACAGAAACAAAACAACAACAACAACAAACCTCTGATTCAAACCCAGGTCTGCTTGACTCCATTTGACATGGCATCCATGTGTTGATTTTCCCTTGATTCTCTTTCAGGATGTCCCTCCAGGGTTTAGAAGGAGATTTCTCCAATTGAGAGCTGCCGATTCAGTGTCTCTTTAAGCCCATGTCCTTGAAACCTCAGATATCCCTCTTGTTTTTGATGTACATAATCAAGGAGCTCGCCCAATAAGGGCACAGGTTGTGCCTGATGAGGGTTAAGTTGTTTCTCCAGACTCCTGGTAAGTAGCTGCCAGCACAAGCAGCTGGTGCTAAGTGGGTGAGATTACTTGCCTGTGGAACATCTTCCACTTGCTGTGTCCTTCTGGAGGCTGCATCTATTCAGATGTGAACCTAGATCACCCAACACACCGGGCAGAGAGGGAATCTTGCTAACCTCCGGTGTGATTACCAAGTTGGGCTGTAGCGTCAGGTTCAAGTAATTTCTTCATAGAACTGCTTTCCTGACCCTTGTAAAGAAGCTAGGCTGTCCTCACCCACTTCATTATGCCTCCATCTGTTGATTTTACTGTTTTTATCAGAGCCCCTATCACTACCTTATACTTCTTATATGTTTATCCATTCTGTTGTTTCCTGCTACTAAAGTATAAGTTTCATCACGGTAAGAACTTTGTTTTTCTTCTATATAGCCAGCATCTGGGAGAAAACTTAGCACAAATATTCAAAGAATGTAGGAGTGAGCGAATGAATGAATATGCCATGCTACCATGGAGAAACCAGTGATTCATACATATTTTCTTTTACAGTTGATAGGAAATTATATGACTTCACTGATGTTTTACATTAGTATTAGTGTTAGGATATCTATTGGACAACAGTATTCTCATCTGTTGTAATGATGACATTTATAGTTACAGTTCAGTGAGATTCACAAGAAAGCTGAAGGAAAATCTTAAAACTGTAGTAATAAGAAGGCAATTACTGCTGTTTCTGGGAAAATACTCCCAGAAACAGCAGTAATTGGACAAAAATATGTAAAATTTATAGTGAAAAAGTATAAATATATATTTATACATGTTTATTAAATACATATCTGAATTTTCATTTTCCCCTTACTAAGGCAAAACCACACAATAGTGTCACATTATTTATTAATAAATATATAATACCAATAAAAGAAAAACATGCAGGATCAATTGTTAAACTTCTGTCTTACATTACAAGGCTGGGCATGTGTATTGACATGTCACCATCAAATTTCCTTAAATACACATGTGGGTTTCTCAGCATAGAAATGTTTAAGGGGATGGTGATCCTTGTTTGCCTTTACTATCACCAGTGGATTAGAAGAGTGGTAGCCTGCATCCCTCAAGGGGATCTCTGACATGATGAGAGGAGAGACATGTGTTTCTTTCCCCAGGAAAGGCCTGGATCTCATTATAAGGAAGTTTAAGAAGAAGGGGTGGGCAAAGGTGATGAGCAGGGAGGACAATACGGCTGATTTGGATCAAGAAAACAGAACTGAGATGGGACTTTCAGTTTCTGTTCTTTTCCCTTCTTTCTTCATAGAAGGCTTCACTTTCCGACTGCCCTACAGGGTTGAGTGCAGGTTACTGATGCACGGTTCTGAGAGCTGCAATGGAGGGGGAGGGTCAAAGCTCTGGAAGTGGCTGGGGGAAGAAAGGCGTCTTTAACTCACAGCTGCCTTCTCTCTCTGCTGCTGGTGTGTTTCCGTTATGCCATGGCTTTCTCCTTTTCTGAAGTGGACCTTACAGAGACCATGAGAAAGGTAATGGAACCATCAATCCACTGTAGTCTGGAGACCCAACCAAGCTCCTGAAGTAGCTTTTAAGACTTAAAAAATCACTTCAAAAAGGATCAAGCTTGCCAACTTTTAGTGTGTCCGGATAGGACTGGAACAACACTGGCCAGGTCCAAGCAGAGGCTTGAAGGACATTAAAGGCAATTATTTTCAACTTCTGAGGGTGTCTACTATGCCCATCACAATATTCAGACTTTTAAATTTATGCAAAGTTATAGATGTAGATACAGATGCTTGTGTTTTTTGCTGTTGTTTTGTTTTTCTTTTTCGTGATGAGTCTTGATAAGTTGCCTAAACTGGCCTCAAGCTTACAGTCCTCTTGCTTTAGCTCCCAAGTACTGAGATTTTAGGTGTGTACTACCATGCCACGCTTACCCTGTGTACTGCTGTTTTCTTCTTCAGAAGATTGATCTTTATTGTCTTTTAAAGATATATACCCAAAGTAGATTCTGTCAAAATGCGATATTTTGTCTGCATGTATGTGTGGGTTTTTGCCTCCCACCCTTTGACTACTTTGATTCATTTATTTATTTATTTGTTTTTTAATATTAAAGGCGTTGTCCCCCAATTCTTTTTCCTGTCCACAGTCACTCAGGTCCCAACTACTTTTACATGAACCCTGTGGAAGTTCACCAGAGCATCTTGATTCCGTTGGCTTCCTCTTTGGGACCCTTTTGTGGTTATTTAAGTGCAGACTAGGGTTCCCTCCTCATTGAGGAGCAATCTCCTTTTCGTGGTTGAATGTCTGGTAATCCAGGAAGGACTGTAACCATTTTTGCTAAGTGCTAGATCACCAAGTTTGTTCTAACAATGTAGGCAAAGGACAGTGAGTCTTGGAGTAGTGGTGATGCGCCAGACATAAGCCATTATCTAAATAAATAGCATCATAATTTGGAACTATTGTTTCCAAAATCTTTTTATATATATAAGATAATCTGTTTCACCTATACTACTAGTTTATCTTAGTTGAAAAGAAAGTTTTGTGTTATTAACTGTTTCTTTTGGGAAGAATATTTTTGGTGTATGTCTTGTACTCAGAGCAACTATTTAAAAGATAATAAGTGTATCATTTCATACTCATTATTTTGTTCTGAAATTTTGCTTTATTTTTGCATAAAATAAGAAAAAGGCGATGAAATGCTATTCAGAGAGGGAGCAGCCTCTCCTACAACTCTCATAACTATCTCCTCATTCTCAACATTAGTATAAATTTAACTTGTCCTTTTTCAGGGACATAGTAGTCCCTGAAAAAATGATGCTATTATAACCACTGTCATTCCATATAACTGATGTCTACCTGGATCAGATTGATTATGAGTCTTGATGACAAATGCCAAATACTTTTGGCTTCTGAAGAGTAACAGTATTTCTCAAGAATGCTTTGGTTTTCCATAAAATGAATCCATCATTTCACATTAATATAATTGTCTTTTGGATGCAGTATCACTTTGTACATCACAGGTTTTATCTGGATCTAAATTTGAGATACTAAGATAAGCATACCTACATACACATTGGTTAAGGAGAAAGCATTTAATTATAATTTAATTGGCATCTTTTGCAGTGATTCTTTCTGAATCTCAACTTTTCTACTGATTCTGCAACCCTGCAGAATAGGCTGCTCTTTTTTTGTTTCCTTCCCCACCCCCCCACTTTGAAGGCTTAGTGGCTTATACGAAAAGGCCCTGCAGTGGCTAGTGTGTTTCATTGGCTGCGTTTGGTCTGGCCTATGAGTTATGGCAGATTCTTTAATGTATTTTTGTCCTTTTTCCTATAGATGGACCCTCATAGTGTTTTGACAGTTAAAAAGAATGGGAGATTATTGAGCATCGAGTTTCTCAGCTGCTCAGCTGTATTTTTTGAGCTATATATCAGCGAAATTACCCAACTCTCTTACAGAAGGTGTTCTGTTGCCAGATGGTACTCTGCGGGAAACAACTCCTTCATTTTCTTACATCAGGATTTATAGGAAAATAGAATAACACTTAGATATGGAAGAGTAAGATTTCTCTGGAAATCTTAAAGTTGCAACCATTCCCTCCTTTTTCTCTGTCTTAATTGTTTCCTGTTCAATTAAGCTGATAACAAAATGCCTAACTGCTGTTCAATAAGTGAATAGCACATTCTTGGCATTTCCCATTGTGCTGCCTCCTCAGAGGCCAGATTGAAAGGTTCAGCTGCAATTGCACCATTAGCCCAGCAACTGCAGCCAATCGTTACCAGTGATTTTTGGTCCCCGTAATTGTTTTTTACTTTATTGAGCTTATCCAGAAATAATGAAACTGCATCCTTCCTTTTCTTAAAAGATGTCCACACAAAGTGCAGTTGCTATTTCTTCTATAAACTCATCAGCATTGCCATAGGGAGTCCTCTTAGTTATTGATTTTTTAGGCTAGTTAATAGATCTCCTAATTTGCAGAAATACCCCAATGCAAGATTTTAACAATCAGAAAATTACGAAAAGAGAGGTCCCAGGGGCAGGGGTCCCTGCTTCTGTATGTGCTTCTGGCTCAGTGTCACACTCAATCCTGGATATAGTGAAACCAGGTGATAGAGGGGAAGAGAAAGAAAACACGATTAAATACTGGGAAGTGCTTCCTTCCTGTGTCCCTGTTCCAAATAAATGTCTCCCCATTTGAATTAAATGGGGAACTTTTCAACAAATGTACGGAACACTTTTTGCATGAACTATTTTAGTGGTTACTTTAAAGTCATGTGCCACAGAATGAAGACTGTGGTCTCGCGTCTCACTTAACCCACTTGGAAAGATGTATGTGGTTAAATTTTCTGTTTTACCATGGCTCAAATTCTAAGCCTGTATGTTTTAAGTGGAAGTTAATTTTTTCCCCCCCAATATCCATATTGTCTCGGCCTGTAGTTCTAATGCAGCACTCTCTTGGAGTTCAGTGCCTAAGCTTCCAAGCTGCCTTATCACTTCTGGCTAATCACAATTTGTTGGAACTTTGTGAACCACTTAAGAATATTCTCATTGCCAGATTACCAAGTATTACAGTAACAACATGCAGTTGTGAGATCTTCTAGAATGTTAGTTTGCTACTGACTGATTCATTCCAACTCTTGAAAATATATGCTGAAGATATTAGAAAACTGATGGACAAAATACGGATTTAGCCTTGTTCTCTCTCATTTTTTTTAAAAAAAAAACCTTTTATCTATTTCTAAATATCCTCCATTTTCTACACAGAATTTATGATACTTTTTTTTGTCACTTAATGATCTTTGGTATGTAGATACTGTCCCTAGAGAATGTCTTACCACATTTTATGACGTTCTCTGCTAGGGCACACACTTTCTCTTCATCTCTCACCTAATTAACCCTTATGTCATTTTTATTTAAGTGACCATCATACTTTGAACGTCACTGATGTTCTTTACTCATGTTATTCTGAATGGAAGCCCTGTCACTAACTTTGGCAAGTATATGAAATTGCTCCTGCACGAAGGATTCTTTTCAAATGTTACTACTTCTGTGAAATTTAATCTCTACTCATAGTTTGACTTCATTGGGAAATATTGATTTCTCCTTTATATGCTAACATCATTTTATGCATATAGCTGTCATACAGGTCATGGGATTTTATTATCAGCATACGTTTACATATTTGTCTTCCACATTTGATTGTGAGTTCCTACAGAGAAAAGATTCCTTATATCTGGCTTAGTACCTTATACATAATAAGAACTCAATTAATGGTTACTTAGGTAACTGGGCTAACATATGCCTTTGCAATTTTGTGATTACTGCTTTTATTAGGTTATATGTGAGAAAAACATTATTCAAAAAAGGTATTTGGTTATTACTTCAAAGTCATTGTTGGCCCTGAAAATTCTTCTCTTGCATTATTGGTTACCTGATTTTTATTTGTATAGAACATAATTAAAAAGTTAATGGAAATACTGTCTGTGTGCTGCTTTCTGCATGAAATATCCTTCTATATTCAAATTGATGAGACTGATAGGGCCGAAGGATTTCACAGATACAGATACACAAAAAAAGGTTCAGATGATTCAAACTAGGGTTATGGTTTAAAAAGGTGAGCACTGGAACCAAAACCTATTCTTCTGTAGTGCTTTTTGGGTCAGTTAGTCGGCACTTGAAGTATCACTGTCCCCCGGTTTCATTATTGTTTTTGTATTGATGGAAAATAAAATTTTTTACAAATCTTCCCAGCTTGAAGAAGAGAACCATATGTTAGATCAACCCCAGGGGATCAGTGTTTGAGGAATATTGTCCTGGATGATGCAGAAAAGGAAGATTGGACTTTGATCCCTTTTACATCCTGGGAAAGCAATGTGACCCCACTACCTAAATTTGCTTATTTCTAGAGCTAAGCACACAATGATAAAAGTCATATCAAGTTGTTGTATTTCATCAAATTCTTAGTAATGAAATATATATTTCTTACAGAAATTTTAAACTTAAAATATATAAGAAGAAAAAATTTATTATCCATCAAGAGGAATCTACTATAAACATCTTAATAAAACTGTAAGCTCTGGAACCCTGCTGCCCGGGTTTAAATGCTGTTTTTGTGACTTGCTAGCCTCTGCTAGGCTAAGGACAATGGGAAAATTACCTCATCTTTCTGTGTTCAAGTTGTAAATATGAATGAACAATTTATATTTATGTGTCTTTGTGAATGAGATGGATGATATTTGGGGAATAGATTCCTAAAATTATTGGATCAAATAGCATGAATCTTTTAATATTTCTTTTCCAAGTAGCTTTACATCGGTGCAGTTCACATATCATACAATTAACTCATTGGAAGTGTACAGTTTTGTGCATTATTTTACATTGTTCTAGCAGTATAACAAAAGCTCCACTTTTGTTACATCAACACTTCTGTTCTTTGCCCTTTTTTTTTGGTAAGGCATCTCTATGGGAAGTGGTGTCTCATTGTGGCTTTTGTTTAGATTTTCATGATTAATAATGTTGAACAAATTTTCAAGTGCTTGTTCACATGAATATCTTCTTTGGAGCAATAGCTAGTCAAATTCCTTGTCCATTTTTACATCATTTTTACATTTTATTGTTGTGTGAGTTATTTATCTTTTAAGAAAATACTTTCTAAATCTGTGTTTGTAATTTTTTCACCAAGGAATTAAGTTTTCTTGAAGTTTTGGTTTGTGTGCCATCTCCCTTGGTCGTGGAATTCGGGCTCATTAGGGATCTTACTGCATATGCCGAGCGCCATTACCCACCAGACCTTGTGCTCAGTGGTGGGATATTTGTTATGAACGATTTTCAACATGATCCACAGCCTGCAAATATCTGGCTTCTTTCTGTTTGTCACAGTCACATTTGTGTTTTCTTTTTTCTCTTTTTTTTTTTTTCTGCTCAGGAGCTATTTCTTTACTTTAAAGTCCTTCTCAGCTTGGAAGGATGTCCTTTGCCAAGTATAATTATAAGGTATTTTGTGACCTTGTGCAGCGTGTGAGATGTATATTCTTAGTACAAACTGACAGCTTTCCTAACACTGTAAAATGCTGTATCATATCTGAAAAAAGAGTAAATGAAACCAACGGTCTTAATATCTTGGATGCACTGTTGATTCTGCCAGTTGTACATTTATCCTTCCTGGGTTTTCTTCTGCGTAATTCTGTACCACTCCTTTGCAGCACTTCAAAATAAGATTGTGGACTTGTTGTTACTGTGCTTATTCCATAGCACAGGAGGGAGATTACAGTTAAGAGTGCAAATTTGGTAGAATAAAAGATTTGAGTGTTGTCAACACAAAGAAATGACACTTGAGCTGATGAACATGCTAATTACCTTGGTTTACTCATTAGAAATTATGTGTGTACTTCATCCATATGCCTATGTAAGGTGTATGGATTAAAAGTCAATATTGGGAAAGGCTAGACTGAGATAATAGCTTTTTAGCATGTTCCTAATCAATCCCAAAATACACTGAAACATACAGTGAATTTGAAATAGCATCACCAGAGCAGGGGGGGAAAAAAGCATATTCATAGAACTACTAATAGGAGAGATCAAGTCTACTGAAGCAAAAACATGTATGTTCCTTTTACTTTCTGTAATGTCATCTGCAGTCATTTTCTATTAAGCTTTGCTTTTGGGATTTTCGGATTAAGGAGTCATATTTAGATATGGGCAGGGCTAGGTCACTGGAGCTAGTGCCACATCCAGGTGAGCTGGGGTTTGTTCTGGAGGAGAGCCTTAGATCAGGTGCTGTGCCATCATGTGGATGGAGCCGCAATTGTTAATTGATGGAAGCTACTATGCATGGAGCTCTCACTCATTTGAACCATG
Source organism: Hydrochoerus hydrochaeris (assembly GCA_004027455.1). Classification (NCBI taxonomy): domain Eukaryota; kingdom Metazoa; phylum Chordata; class Mammalia; order Rodentia; family Hydrochaeridae; genus Hydrochoerus; species Hydrochoerus hydrochaeris. The sequence goes on from PVLA01000096.1 coordinate 122,759, forward strand.
CACTTTGCTAAATACCTGACCTGGTCATCTCATTTAATACTTCCATCAACTTTGAGGAACTCCCTGCGCAAATTCCCAGTGTTGCAGGATGCAAGGAGGTAGGAGTAGGATTGAAGGATGAGTGTGTCTGGAGCAGAGCTTGTGTGCCTGTGCATTTCACTGCACACCAGTGATTGTCTCAGCAGAGAATGCTTTTGTCTCTTGAGCCCCACCTGTTGCTAATGGCATTCCTCATTACTGGTTTCTTTTTGATGTTGTTACAAATCATCATCTCAGGCTAGAAAGAGTAATAGAAGAAACTTTGCTCCAGTGGCTACCTAGACCAATTCCATCTCTCCATCCCCACCAGCACACATGAGGATTTTCTGTCATGCCCCCTGTGGGCCCTTGTATTTATTTCCATCTCCTGTGCATGTTTTTAAATAGTCTGGAAGAATGTCTTCTGTGCTGTGATTTTTGATTGGAAAGGCTATGTATTAGTCACTTTCTCATGGTTAGGACAAAATACTGTTGCCCACAATTTATTTTGGTCTATGGCTTAGTCCAAGGCAGAAATGGCAAGGTGGAAGGGAATGGCAGAGAAAAACTGTGTAACTCATGGCAACCAGGAAACGGAGTGAAGGGAGGACCCATGGTCAAGAATGTACCTATCCAGGCCTAGCCAGGCCCAACAGTGTATTAACTGGACCCACTGTTGAACACAGTGTCCCTCTGATACAGTCACCTGCTAGACCCATAAAACGTAGTTGGGGACAATTCCGATCTAAATTATAACAACTTGAAATTGCCAAAATCTGAAGGAGAAATACAAAGTGTATGTATATTTTCTTCATCTTTCTCATTGCAGTTTGTAATTACACTCTTTTTTTGTTTACTTGTTGTCATACTTTCCTCCCCAGTTCTGCAACCTACATGAGTGTGAAGGCCATAGCTAACTTGTTTCTCTCTGTAGCCCCAGTACCTAACATAACTCCTCACAGACGGTGAATACTAAGCCCACATGGACTACAACAAGTCCAAAATGAATGTGTGACAGCTGTCAGAGAGGTCACCACACAGCAGTCCAAATCCAGGCTTCAATCATTATTCATAAAATTCCTGGACACACACTAAAGGCCAGCTAAAGTGAACAGAAAGTTTCAGATGACCTCAACAGAGAAGAACGGTGGCCTTGACTCACAGGTCAGGCTCCTTCAGTTGTTGATTGTATTTATATGGGAAGAAGTTACTTCTCTAGAGGTAAATCCGAGCCTTAGTGCAACACTTGTACTCAAGTTTTCCCCAGGTGTGCAAGTGCACCCTGACAGAGGTATTGGGTGGGCTTTGCACACATAAATGCCCCCTCACTCATCTCTCCCACACCTCCTCAGCTCCTCATGCAGTTGGGGACACCTCACTGGCCACCTTCAACGGCGTGTGTATGGGTTTCTGTCTCCTGGGAGGACTCTGTGTGTCCTACAAACTGGTTTAGCTCCAAAGGAGAATGGTTCGTGGCTAGAACTTCAGGAGTTTCAGGTGAGTAGGATGCCGGTCAGCAGTAATGCAAGACAGACCATGTTTATGCAGAGAAAACTGAAAGATTTTAGGACTGACTGGATCAAAGCTGACTTGCAAGGCTACCTCAGGCAGGAGGAGCTACTGCTGGCTATCTGGAAGAGCTGGACTCCCTTGCATTTTGTAGCTCTTGACCTTTCCAAGCTGACCTCTTTCATCTTGTGTGTCCTTGTTTTCTTTTTCTCACCTTAGGCCTCTGGTCTTTTCATTGCCAGGTATAACTCTCCTTAATTTGGGCATCTGACATTTTGTGCTTTCTGCCAAGCCTGCGTCTGAGTTTCTACGATGATCAGTCTCTCAGGGAAACTGATTCTGATTCCTGATTTTGTTTCGCAGTTTTGTTTTGTTTTGCTTTTCTGTTCTTTGATTCCATGGAGTTTGTTGCAGTAGCATCACTGGAATAGTTTGAGCCTTTTACTCCATGCAGGAAGTTCTTTCTTTCCTGTTTTCCTTTTCTTCCTTTCTTGTTCCTTGCTTCCTTTTTTCTTCTTTGTTGCTAGTCTCCTGCACGTTTTATTGAATTCAACAAAGTACTGTGCTAGATACTAAGAACGAATGTAGAAGAGAAGGAAAGAAGGAAAGAAATAGTATCCTTTCTCGTGGGAGTTATATCCATTGGGAGTGCCAAGAATTAAAGAAATACTCATGGAAAATAATTGTAAAGTACAATAATAGCTTTGTGGAGAAAATAATGATCTCGCTGAAAGAACCTAACAAGATTTTGGTGCAGATGCAGAAATGTGGACACATTCTAAAGTAGAAATATGTCAGTTTGGGTCTGGAAGATAGTAGCCTTTTGATGAGGTTGTAAATAAGCAAAAGACTGGGAAGGGAACACACTTATAAGGGCCTTAAACATGACGGTACCTGTAATATGAGTGCTGGGATAGGATCAGAAGGAAAAGAGTGAGTCTGAGGTAAGCCTGGGAAAACTGGCAAGATTGTCACTCAAAATTAAAATTAAAAACAAAACTGCAATACATGTAGCCCAAATGTGAAGGCCTTTGGTTCAATTCCCAGTACCTTAGAAAGGACTCTAACCATCTTAACTTCCCTTTTCCTTACTTTTTTCATCCTAGGAGGGTTCAGGATCTAACATAAAATAAATAGAAATTATGTAGCATGGTTACTGCCCTCTCCTACTAGCATTTAAGTATTATGAAGACCGAGAAATGGTGTATGTGTGTGTGTGTGTGTGTGTGTGTGCGCGCGCTATGTTATCACTTCTCTGTCCCCAGAATCTAGAATATCATCTGGCAGACAAAAGGTGAAGTCCCTCACTCAAGTCTGGTGGAACTGGACACCACTGAGGGCAGTGAGCCAGGTGTAGCCAGGCAGAGCCAGGCTTATAGTGGCTGGGAAGGAAGTGGAGTCCCGGCCACTGGGGTCACACAGGACAGCTCTGGATTTAGATTTTACCCCAAAGTGCTGTGGAAAACATTGCATTAAACCCGAAATAGGACAAAGTTACTGCCTTTTCTTTTTCCAAGAGCAAATTACTGCAATTTCATTTCTTATTAAATCAAGTTATGCTAGGTTGCACTAAAAAAGTGAAACTGTTTCCAAACACTAGTATCTACTCTTTATCTTGTATTATTAGAAGCCAGGGTGAGAGGGTTTGTCACCTCCTCTACCTAAGTGAGTAAAACTTGCTGAAAAATCAGCTTCTGAGTAATCTTTCTGCCTGTTCTTCAATGGCATTGGCTAGTTCATTGTGTGTGTGCATGTTTTAAAGAGTTATGTATGTGTATCTAATTACTTATCTACCTCACTTGGGTTAGTACTCATTAACAAGTAACACTAGTCAGGGAGAATACCTTTCCTTATTTTGGACAAGAGCAAATATAGAATAAGGTTGTAGAAAGGAAACTGATATCTGAGTGTCTACCATATAGAGTTTACATATTTGTTTCATGTAATGCTTATGAAACCTTTTGAGAAAATAGGTTGTATCTCCCTCTCACAGACAAGAATGTGAATCCCATATTGGTTAACTAACCAATGTTTCAAGATGAGGAAAGGGGAAAATCTTGATCAGTGAGAGCAAACCTTTATAGCTTTCAGTGATGATGAGCTGCTCACTGCAGCACACATGCCACAGGTTCACCACCCCTGGTGTACATGTAAGGCTGTGTGTTCCTAGGACTGAGTATTTAGGGCATCTTAATAGTCTAGGAGATGTTTTAACACCTACTGGAATAACAGTGCTAGTAAGGAATGCAAGTATGCATGGAACCTGGGTCTCCTGATTCCTGAGCCATTGCTATTTTTCCTGCCATGAGATACTATGTCAGTTGCTGCTTCTAATTAATTCCCCCAAAGCTGAGCCAGCTTCATAAGTGCTAGGGCGTCGCGGGAGAGAGCAGGCTACAGAAGCTCAGTGTGCGGAACCCTCCCGACCCAGATGTGGAGCGTGATCTTTCCTCCTCTTACTCTTAACAAATGATTTTCTAATCTGTAAAAGGAGATCCCTGTATCAGAGGCTCTCTGGGGTTCCTTTTATCTCTAGCACTCAATGAAATGTAAAATTAACTGCATTTGATGCGGGAAATATGTGAGGTCTGGCAAGCATCTGAGGAAAAGGTTGTGGTCAGGTCTGCCTACATTTGGGCTCATGCTCTTAGCACCTCGCTGTCCTCACGGTAGCATTGTGTGCCTTGTTTTCCCCCTAGAAAGCTCTCCACATGCAGAGGAGGTTAGTGTATACTGGTCAACCAGTATACCTTCTTTGGGCAACTGGATGGAGCCTTTTCTGTGTTTGTTTCACTAGGTCTTTTCTTGGGGGATTGCTTCATATGAAATACGTGATCTGAGAAATAAATCTAAGCTCACTCATTGGGCTCAATTCCCAGTGTAGTGGAAGTAGAGAATTTGCTCCTAGACAGTCTGTGGCATCTCGGGCACTTGGACCATGGAAACTATGTTCTTGAGAATATGCACAACTCAAAAAAGAAAACCATTGCTTTGACATAGTTAAACCATTGCTTCAAAGGCAGGTGGGGCCTTTTTATCAGCTTAATCAAGCTAATTGTTCTATGTCTCCAAATCTTTCCCTTCTTGAACTGAATGTTCAGTAACTTAACGTGACCTTTGTGGTTGAAAATAAACACATTTAAAGGAATTGCACTTGTATTAGATATATCTTTGTCTTATTGTATCCTTCTTATAGGAAATTTTACTACATTATAGAATAGTGATAGTTGTTGCTATGGAATCATATTAATATTTTCTAGGAAAGGATGGGGTTTACTTTCCTGGGAGACAGCTTAGATTTCTCATGGGAGCTAATGGACAGGATTATTTCCTGTTACCTCTGATTGCTGAGTTCCTTTTAGGCCTTTGTGCCTTCTTACAACAATTAAATGTTATTTTTGTTTTGAATGTCATTAACTTCCACAAAAACAAAAACAAACACCAAGAATGATGAAGACTGGAGTTCTGGGATTTGATATATGTTGGAGGAGAGCTAGAAGGGTCTGAGAAAAAGCAAATCAAACAAACTTTCAGCCATCATGAAGAATCTATAATTAAGAAAGCCTGAAAGGGAGGAGCAGACCACAACAAATTTTGAGTGAAGCTTTTCCTGATGGCAGTAGTTGGAATCAGAAAAGTGTTAAGTCTTTACATTTTTCTAGCTTTCCATATTGCTGTAAAGAATGTTACTCCAATTAATTTTGTAACATTAAATTATACAAGAAGAGGCTCATTTAAAATAGAAATAAGCATCTTAAGACCTTTTGTCTAGAGAGGCAGAGTTTGGGTAGATTCCTTGCTTAATTGGCTTCCATAATTGCATTTTTAAGTCATTTTTTCTTTTCTGCCAAACATACTTGTGACAACTGCAATGATTTATTATTTTCAGGAAAAATTTCAGAATTCACTTAAATCTTTTGTGTGGTTATTTTTCTGATGAAGGTAATGAAATTCCTATTCTCTATATTTTTCCATATGATAAGAGTTGGGGCAAAATTGTAATAGCTTGGTGAAATCCAATAAATGTGATAATTAATTAATTTTATTAACAATAACATTTCTGACAGTTCCTAATTTCTTTTTAAAAATATTATGACATAGAAAATATAAAGCCCACTCTGACTAATAACCTCATTAATCGACGACTGGAAGAGGCGAGTCACAAGACAAAGATTAAGGATGGGAAGATCTTTAATGAAACATGAAAATTAATAAGGATTGAGAGAAGCCAGTTCTATTAGAATGGAGTGCAGGTTTGATTTTAAATGCTTTCGTATCACTTGGGTTTATTTTTATTCAGGACCAAGGGGTTTCATAAATTAGCTGACTTGAATTAAAGAAGCAAATACGTACAAAAGAAGAGCTGGGCAGAGATGTTGTTCTGCAGTCTAGCTTGACCTGCCACTTTCTTTGTCCTGCTTTACAATGGAGCTCAGTCTACATGATATTTTTTGCCTAAACCCAATGTGTGTATCTATTTCCTGGCACTTGTACTTTAATTAGGGGAGCTGAGGTATTATTGGAAATACTGTCAGGATGAATGCAAGGTATGGGGTTCAAAGATGGGTCAGATCCAGCAGTGTTCTCTGTTGAGGAATTGGAAGAACTAGGATTTGCTACTAGCTCTCTTGTGGCATTAGACAACGCATTTCACCACTGGGGTTGGTGATTCTTTCATGTTACTAAAGAAATTTTGGCTCATTATTTTCTAATGTTCTTTTTATGTACAACATTCTAAATTTTTGCTATAACTCCTTTCTTCTTCAATAATTTGCTCATGAACACTGGAGTAGGTTTTCCTTGAATGAACTAAAGTGTTACTTTCATACTATTCCTGAATCATAAGCAATGAAAGGCTCATTAACATCTTACTGTCAACATATCTATGTTTTCTACTTGGCAAAACTGATATTTGTTAAAGTTAGATACTGATTACAGTCAAATAATATGCAGATACATTATATAAGTTAGCTATTGCTGTGTAACAAACCCCACTCCAAATGCACTGTCTTTTAGATCCACAAATTTATTATTATTATTATTATTATTATTATTTTACTGCAATGCTGTTGGATGACAGGGTGGCCTCTCCACTAGTTTTACATGGTTTCTCATGCTGCTGCATTCAGCCAGAGGCTTAGTTAGATTGGAAGTTTAAGTGAATTTACTCATATAACTGATAGTGGGTACTGGCTGTTCAGATGGGACATCCCTTCTTCTCCCATGGGAGCATCCAGCCCCCAGTGGGTCAGGCCGTTGGCTTTACATGCAGTCTCAGCACAGGAGGCAAAGGCACAGCTGCAAGCTTTGTGAACATTAGGTTGAGAATTTGTGTAGTGTAGATTCTCCTGTATTCTATTGATCAGTACAAGTCAATGACAGCCCAAAATTTGAGTGTTTGTATAATAGACATCACCTCTTGATGGGAACCGTGACAAAAGACTTGTGATATTTAATCTATTGCACATAGACTATCATTTTTTCCTCCAAAGTTTATGCGGCATGATCAATTGAGACACTTTTTAGGCTGGGTTGTTGTGTAGCCTTAGAATCCTTTTAGCACTGTACTCTGGAAGCCACCACAAATCAATATGGACTGCCACATGAAATGAGATGTATCTGCCGCCTGGACTCTGCAGTGAGTTGGTGGTAGAGTCTGGATGGACAATTCAGACATGCCTACTCTTAATCTTGTCTCCTCACTTTTGTCAATTCATTAATATTTCTTAGGTTATTTCATTTTAGAAATGCCATTTACTTCAATAACTGACATATGTAAAACATGCATCCATGGAATATTTCTATGTAAAAGGAGAAGAAGAAAGAAAAATTGATTAGGGGAAACATTTTATTTGACAAATTTAGGTAGAGTTTACACATTTTCCTTACACTTTTAACTTGTTGGAAGATCAGAAAGTTTTCATTTTACAAAGTTGGGGAAAGCATCGCCAAGTCACTGTATTATGACTGAGACCATTGCCTGACTTTGACCTTTTATAATAAGTATTCAATGTCAACTATCTGATTAAATTCTAAGAAATTCAATGACAATAAGCTGCATTTCTAAAAAGACACATTTTCTTTGCTTCCAGACTTACTTACACAAGGAGAAAGACCTCAAGTACAGGCAGTTGTTTGAATATGGTAATTGGTAGAAAAGTTGACCAAGTAGAAAATGGCAATACATCATAGTAATAGAAGATGTTGAGATTTGCCTGTGGTTTATGTGGGCATAATGGTTCAGAGAGTTCTGCATTACACCAGAAACGCTGGATGACAAGGGTTTTGTCTCACTCTGCTTAGATTCTGGAGGTGACTTTGAGCAAGTCATCATAACTCATGCAGGATTTGGTTTTCCTATAAAATGGAGAGGTATGTTCTGGATTACACCTTACAACTTGTACACAGATTACTTACCTAACTGCAAAGATGTTTTTGGAGATTATTCTCACAAGATCGTGTACAAAGATTTTTCCTTCATCTCTAAGTTACAACACTAAACAAATCTGCCTGTTTTGACAAACCTATTTTTCTGCAGCACTCAGTTTTGTTTTAAAATTAAACCTAGGTTTAGGGGAGGAGGTCTGTGGAGAGACACTACCCTAACTATATTGTTGTCTATGCAAGGATTACACCCACACAGTGTACTTTATCACTCTAAATGGCTGGAAGTATATGAACTAACTAGAAGTGTAAATGATTAGCATCAACTTCAAACTGTGTTTTGTAACGTATAAAACACAGGCTTTTATAGAAAAGCCTAAATCTGCTGCAGTCTTCGAGTAGAAGAGTTGAGTCATGATCCAGGGATGACTGGATTAGCAGGACATAGGTGAGGTGAAAGAGACCTGAGAAAAAGAAGCTCCATGTAGGAGCCATTGTGTGCACAGAATCATGCAGGAGCCATCTCCTTTGCTGACCTCAAGGGGTGTCAGTGAAACCCAGACTGATTATTGGAGTAAAATGAGCAATGTCTTGAGATATATGCAGAGAAAGCAATGCAAATCTCATTTGAGTTAGTGCATGGTAAAGAACAGTGAGAAACTGGTGCTTATTGAATAAAAAGTGGACAGTGATATAATCAAATAAAAAAATAAGTAAGACATGGTGGAATTATGCAGTCCAAGAGGACCAAAGGGCTTTCTAGTGAGAATCTGAGAGGGGGCTGAGTGTTCCACTCTGAACTGCAGCTCTAGCACAGTGAGTAAGATCAGAAGGTAGGAGGAGTGAAGTTCCATAGAACAGGCAATGACGACTGTGTCTGATGGGGCAGTGAGGCTGATGTGGCATTATTGAAGTCCGCCTCGGACAAAGATGGAGCTATAGAAATACAAAAGTCACGTATTTGATTATAATGATATTTCTCAGTTCTGTGAACCCTACTTTGTTTAGGTGCCATTTAGAGTTAGGTAGTTACCATGCCGGCTAGCATTACTCTACCCATTTGGCGATACAAAGAATTTAATTTTCTTTATTAATCTAAAGTAATTCTGAAGGAACAATAATCAATAAATACTGACCTTTGATAATTATTATACGGTAAAGGAAACAGGACCTGATTTTGAGGTGTTACAATTGGAAGTTATGCCTAGAATTAGATTCTGGTTCCATCTTTAACTAATACATTCTGTCTGTGCCCTTGATTCCCATCACTAGAAAGAGGAGGCATTTTCTAATCCCAGTGTGGTATGTGCTGCTTCTCCGGTGTCATGCATTCATGGTGTATTAGTCATCTTTAGGTAGGTAGTATAATGAATTAGCTGAGGCAATTAACTGGTAAACAGAAAAATTTTATTCAGCTCATGGTTCTGGAAGTTCTGGTAAAGACTGGATAGTCTCAGTGCTGTGGGACAAATGCTTATCATTATGGAACTTTTGATGGAGCAAATGTAACTACCTACATTGTAAGGCAGAATACTGAGGGGGACTGAGAGTAAGTGGAGTCCCTAACTCGTTATTTAAGGCATGTACCTGGTGACTTAAAGGCCTCCCATAGGGTGCCAGTCTCCTGAAATTCCACAGTATCTCTCAGTAGCACAACCCGGGGGACTAAGCCTTGAAACACATAGACCTTTGGAGGACCCTCATCCAAACCATAGTACATTTGCTGCTGTGCCCCAGTGATTTCAGATGGGTGTCTCATCATTTTAACATGTGATGCCAGGTGACATGAAATGGAGCTTTTCATTGTCCATGGTATAACCAATCACAAAATAAAAAAAAAAAAAAGAATTATTAACAAGGTGCTCTATGACTGACATTTGTTGAGGTTTTATTATGCACCAGGTTCTGTGCTGTGCGCTCTGTAAGTAATATGTTAATGATTACATGAATGGAAACATCTTAAGAAAGAAGGACAGTTAAAAAAAAAAGGTGAAATTTCAGATTCAAACTGGGGGATGGCATATTGTAATTAGTTGAAATATTTTAAGGACATGGCTGTAAGAGATTAAAAATTAAAAAATTAAAAAAGAGTTTTAAAAAATACAAATAAAACTCACCTATCTGTTTCCAAGGGCTGGCCCATGGTGGTACAACATCACCAATTTGTTTGACTGCGTGGGGTTGATGAGCGAATTTGCTGTGGCGGCGCTTACCCTCCGCTTACAGCTTGAATTTTCTTTATTATTGGATTGAACATCTGCTGACCTGTTAACAGATTCATTCTACAGTTATTCACTAGACTCTCTGGACTAGGAACTTTTAATTCCTAACACAAGGATCAGAGGATGATTCATAGATTGCATTTTTCTAATACAAAACCATCAGGTACAGACTACACTTCTTCGAACTGCTAAATAACAGGATCTTTTAGAGAGCATGTCCATCAGTACTTATTCACCAACACTAAACAATAGGGCTGAAATTCATTACCATTCTTTCACAGAGCTGAAGCTTTGAGTGTATATCAAGCAAAAGAGTAGCCTTTAATCCTGTTTTACAAATGACGTGATCACAGGTACTAATAAGGATATCATGGCTGCATTAGGATACACCTGCCTGAAGGAATATAGACCAGATATTTAAATAATTACTTCATTGTTTCTCTTGTTAATACTTTGAGCAAAGTCTGGTGATGACAATACTAGTGAACTGTGGCAGTTAGGATACAAACATACTAAAATAAGTCAATGTTTCTTGTAGTTTTTAGGGCTATACTAAGTGGAGCTAGGTAGTATACTAAGTGAATGGATTTTGTTTTTCATTTAAAAAAAGCAAAGCCCTTATGGAGTGCTATCCTGGAATTCCAGGATATTCACTGAATTTTTGGCTCAAAATAAACTTTCTAAACAGCAATTATAACTTTCTTCTTAAACTTCCTACAGTGACAAATCTTTCTGCTGCAGCTGTCACCGGATTAGTTCTTTGGAGGTCAATTTTTTTTTCCTCAGGAGAAATAATACTTGGTTGCATCCATAATAGTTCTATGCAAAATTAAGCTATGGGAATTTGTCCAACCCAAGCTTGCAATGATTAACTCCATATATGTTAGTGTCAACTCCTGCCCTTGAGGTTTTCCCTACTTTTCATATTTCCCATGCCACATAGACACCTATCTGCCACAAATGCTTTAACCTTATGCCTGTTGATACTGGGTATCAAACTATTGCATTTTAGTTTAGGTTCTTCAAGAAGGCTGGCTGAGTCCAAAGCTTATTTCCATCTCTTGATATCTGACCAGCAGGTGAGAGATTAATACAACTGTTAACATAACCCTCCTTTTGTGGTATTTTTGTCAAAAGACACCACATCTGCTGGAGCTAAGGAAGGGTTCTGCATCTGTCTGTGCCCTGCTCACCTCATTATTGCTCCCACTGTCAAGCCAGTGTCCCACATGGTCTGGGCACAAGCATCACTGTGACAGTGTCTGTCCACATCCATTTATTCCCAGAAACCAAGGCAGACTCCTCAGCCTCGCTGTATGTCATCCTGATTATCTTAGTGACTGGAGGCTTGAGGCGGAGAATGAAGTTTTTTGAATACCTGCTGGAACAGAGCCACTTAGTGCAGTGAGACCAAAGTGGGCAGGTAAGAAATTCCCAGAGAGGGGACGCACTGCTCATACTGTGATTATCCCTCTTATTATTATTCTCACTGAATCAGTGTGATTCCCTAGGTACGCTACTAGAAGTTTCTCCTTTAAGGGAGTTCCAGGAGAGATAACAAAAGTGTACAGTTCAGTGTTGCCTGTTGACCCAGCTTCTGTACTGCAGTGTTATGAACAGTTCTACCCATTTCAGACACGACTTTACTGAAACCAGCCTGCACCAATACCACTTTAATACGTGGTACCACACCTTGTATGGAGAGACAGAAATAAAGAATGAGTCAAACTCTACTTTTAAATGGGTGATTACTGTCGCCTTTACTGTATAATTGGTGTTCAACTTACACCAGATATTTATGTTTCAATGCCCAAATGAAAGCTATGTAGCCACTGTCTTGTCAAGCTAATTATAATTTTTTAAACTTTGTTTATAATTACCAAAGGTATCACTTAAAAAATCTTTAACATATTGTTGTATTTTTATAATACTATTTTCATACAGTGAAAAAGCAGTTACCTTAGGAAAAGAAATGTGTTTTCAAAATAAAATCAAGTATTATATGTAAAATAAAGTAAGATCCAAAGGGCAGACAATACACTTGGCTAACAGGCAATAATGCTCATGTGTGTGAGAGTCCTAGTGCCAAGTTTTACTCTCGTATTAGACCTGCTGAAACTAACAAACTATAATGATTCTAAAACAAAAGATTTTTTCATAATTCATATCTCAAAACCAGCCTAGATCCTCTGTATAAGAAGCATATATTTTGAGGTACTTTCATTTCTATCTTTACGCAAGTATGGAATATTTGTATGGGAACTGGAAGTAAGTTTTGTTTATAAAGATAGAAAAAAGAAAATGTCATTGGTTATAGAAGAAATCCATGTTTTTTTTGACCTGAGTTTAATTAAGAAAACATTAATTTTCACAGACAATATTGGATTTGTTTAAAGTACTGTGAGGAAAAACACATTTCTTGTTCAATGCACATGACCCTATGTGATGGTGTAGGATTTTAATAGGATTATAAAAGAATTGAGGATGTTTTCCAAAATGTAAATTACAGATATGTCTTTAGAGTGTTTTCCTTTATTCTGTTTTTCTCTTTAAATTCAATTCTTGAATTTTTCAAAATAAAAGTGGTCTAAAATAATGAAATACATACTATTGAACAATTCAATACATAAATAAAAAGAGAAAAAATTACCCCTTGCTATGTTCTTTAAACACCCTCTTCCAAAAGCACATATAGTAAAAATCAAATCAATTTAGGGGTGACTCCTCTGAATTTCTTTCATTTAAGTTAACTTTATTAGGACAGAGGAAAAAAATGCTAAAAGAAGATACTGATATTGGCAAAATCTCCACTAAAAAGAAGAAACTCTCCTTCTCTTGCCAAACCCTACCAAGAATTAAAAGATCAGCAGTGCGCTTTTAATGAACAGTCTTCTGCCAGTACTTCTATAAACCATCCCTACAATGGCGGGGGACAGGGTTGACAAATAACATTTGGGAGGTTCTCATAACCATGTCAACTTGTATTTGTGCCCCTCTGAGCTTTTTGTGTTCTCTTTTAGGTTGTTCAGAGTGCTTCTCAACTTCCCACACCCTGTTTATTCTCCCCTGCCAGCTAAGATATTTCGTTTTCCATAAATTCTACCTTGTTGTCCCTACTAAGGGGGGTGATATTATTTTTATCTTTCTCTGTGCTCTCACAGAGCCTTCATATCCTTGTTTAGTATTTTCATTGCAGATGTTTATTTTGCCCTCTTTCTCCAGGAATACAAAACTGTACACTTTTAGCAGTCCAACGTCTGTTTCTGAGAACTCAGGATGGGGCCATTACTCATCTTTATAGACCCAGCGTTTGACCCACTGTGGGTGTTCAGGAAATGGTTCACAAGAGAATAAATAGTGCATACTCTGGGGTAGCCAGAAGTATTTTTGGATGAGTCTCCTGGCGGAAATATGGAGAGTTCCTGGACAGAAGAGATCCTGGACTGTGGATCAGACAGGTGATTACTGTAAGATATGAGGAAAGACTGGCCAAAGTGTGCTGACGGGAATGGGAGGTGGGCCAGAGGGTACAGACTTTATTGCTTTGGTGTTTTCTTATATCCCACCCTGCCCTTTATTTTATCTTTTCCATGGAGTGGTTTCTTTACATTAAAATTAATTTCACTTTTTGGCCCATGTGTTGAATAATGAATGGCCACAAAACCAGAAAACAAAAGGTTAAAGTGGAAAATTGAACCTGTCATCCCATTTGTGGACATAAACATGGTTGGCATCTTATTTGTATTCTTGTCAAAGAGTTGGGAGACAATATAATAGAATGTTTACCATCTCAAAATCTGGTCTTGTTATGGAAAACAAACTGAGTATTGGGAGAAACGGCACTGATGAGGTTTAAGAGGCAGTTTATTATTCCAGTGAACTTGACTGGGACTTTTTCCCAAAGAGTCAGCTCTATCTTGTGGGGTTCTGGGGCTCTGGAGGTGTAGGCAAGCGGGAGGTACAAAAGTAAATTTGGCACATTATGATTGGAGGGACTTTAACCGTTTCATATCATAAGGCCACCAGTTATACAAAGCATAGGTTATACAGAGGAAGAAATGTCCTGTTTCATTTTAAGCTACATTGTGAAGTCATCAGTTAGACAAGCTTACACAAAGGAAGCAATGTCTTGTTATCAGTCTTGTTTAGACATGGACGTGTCTGCCTAGACTCGCTGGGCATCCTTGGCAGGTTTTATCTAAATTTTTATTTGCCCTGCAGTCTCTGTGTTCAAATTCTTTCTTTGTTTTCTGCTATGTGACTTCAGGGGAAACAGTGCTCTCCATTTCCTCACATACGAGGTGGGGATCACTCTATACTCACATCATCAGGATGTGCGAAGGATAATGGAAATTAGTATTAAAGGCATTAAGCCCAGTTCTGGAACAGAGGACATAAATCCATAGGCTGCTCGTATGTGAAACAAGCATATCCATTTACAAGCATGATTCAGAAATAGAAGCTCTCATCCTTCTTTGTAGTACACATTTCAGTATTCATTTATAATAGGATTTATTTTAATTTTATCATATTTTTATGAATAAAAGTATAATATGTTCTAAATTAGGGTATTTATTTTAAAGATATAATAAAAGCATCACGACATAGTTAAATCTTTGTGCAAATCTTATATTAATATCTGTGATTAATTTTCAGAAGAGGCATCACTGGGTCAAGTATTATAATGGTTGATTCACTGTGTCAATTTGAGACTCAGAAGAGGTCCAGGGTCCTCACTCTGTAAACATTCTGAGCAAGAAGAGGGCAGGGAGATGGTGTGAGTGTTATACCCACCCCAGGGCAAGTAGCCTTCTTACAATGTAAGAGAGGAAAAGAGGATTATTTCATCCTCCCCTCTTTTGTTCTTGTTGCTTTGTTGTTTTCCTCTGCCTTGAACTGTTGCCCTCAGCCATGTGATCTGACCTGGCCTTGGAGCCAGCTGAAACCTCCACAAACTGAGCTAAATAAACTTGTCCTAATTTTGGGTGTTGTGCATGTTGTCTCAGCAGGGAAAGAAAAGTAACTAACACAAATAATATTTATAAGATCTTTGATACAAACACCAAATTACTTTCCAGAGTATGCAAATGTTTGAAGAGCTTTGCATAGGTGAATTTTATAGTTTATTTTAGCTTTCTTTAGGACCAATGTAATATGGGGGAAAAAAGATTTTGTTTTTTTCTTACATTTATTTGAATAGTGGAGAATACGGACATCTTTTGTAGTACTTTTGGTCATTACTATTTATTTTCTTTTTTGTAAATTGTTTACTAAACTTCTATTGGCTTATCCATCTTTTTGTATTATTAATATGAGAGAAATCCAGTTTTCACTTGGGAGGTGAGCAAGTTCAAAGAATCTAAAATGACAGCATTATGTATTTGATATATCAAGTTTATCAACATCAAATTAACTTATACAGTTTTTTTCTTACAAAATGGCAGCTTTGGGTGGTTTAACCTAATAATTTAATCTTTAGCAAATTGCCAAAAAAAACCTCAGGAGATTTCCTCAGACTTACTTTAATTTTAACATTTGGCTTATGCAAATTCCATCTGATTCTTTTGAATCATACTTTTTTCCTTGATAAACTGATCTTATTGAGCTCCTAGTAGGTACTTTCTACTTACTGCTGTGGGCAAGAGATTTTGGATGCATTTGCCAAAATGAATGACTTTGTTTCATTTACCAACAATTGGCGAATAGCATTATCCCATTATTACACCAAGTAGTACAAATATTTTAATTGATAGCCATGATGGATCTTCATTTAATAAACTCTTAAACTGCTTTGTGTTGTAGAATTTGCATAGAACGTTAAACCATCATCACTTGGCTTCCAACAGGAACCTGTTGAAAGACAGAGCAGCTCCCTGTTCCTACAGAGGCACTGAGGTTCTTTTGAGGTTAAATGTGCCCAGAGGCCAGCAGCTAAAAAACTGCAGAGACTCTCCCATAGCCCAGGTCTTCTGACTTTGAGTCTAGTGCTTTTTTCTCTGCTCCTTGATCACTGAATCAGTTGACCTGGAAATATAAGCCTTCACCTTTATCAGAAAAATAAAGCCAGTGGGATTCACATCCTGTTGAGAAGTAATAATGTGAAGCTCCCATGTTCCAATGATCTGTTTTTGTTGTGCCTGTGTCTGTTCAGAAATATGTTTTAGAACTTGCTGTGTAAATGCCATTTTCAGTTTTGCGATGGAAAATGAAAAACAATGGCATGGGAAAATGTTTGTTTTATTTAATATGGATTACTTTCAGGAGGACTTGCTTCACTTTCAATTGATTTCACAGGGTTTTTGTTGTTGTTGTTGTTTGTTTGTTTTCAGCTACATAGCCTTGGGGTAATGTCAAGTTACTCATAAAGAAGGAATTTTAATGAATGCCCATGGAAAAGGTACTCTCCTTCTCATTTATTTCTGGTGTATTTCTTTCACTAACTAAATTCTATAGCTGGTCTCTGGAGCACAATGTGATACTGAATCGGTTTTCCATCACTAGTTTCAATTCTTTCTTGAGCTCCCATACCCAGAAAGTATCATGCAGAGGATCAATGCACTTGTAGTAGAATATATTTGCTCAGTGACTTACTGTTCCAAGCTGGCTCTCTTGGGGCCGAATGATTTCCTTCATGAAATAACTGAAGTGGGGCAGTGAACAGGGCTGTGCAGCATCTCAGCATTGCTTTTTTCAGAGTTTATTATCTGTGCTTACTATACATATTTATGTTATCCTGGGGAATCAGTTGATATACATATGGCATCATGATCCTTTTTACTTCTTCTACTCCTATTCCCTCCAATCTTTGTCCATCTGAAGATCCCCTTCCCATGCCTTAAATTTGCCAAGATAATTGAAAATTTAAACAAAATTTAAGAGGAGAAAGCATAATCAAATTGTTTGTGGACCTTTTTGAATTTACATTTTAATCTTTTGTTGCACAAGACAACATTGTTAAATGTATAACCAGTTAAGAAATCGTACTTGCAAGAACAGATTGAAACAGAAGTGAATTTAAATAAGAGATCTACATATGTATGTAAATCTCTATACTATGATTAGGGGCTAGGTGTTTTTTTTTTCTGAACAAATTTCCCTTTAGAAGGCTTTTGAAAGAGAACAATTTCTCCAGTGGCTATTCATTTCTTTTTCTACTATTAACTTTTACCTGATGTATTATAGAATCCTCTCCCACACTATAAGAAGAGATATTTTGCTTGTCAAACATGATTCAACATTCATCAACTGCATTTGGAAATAAAAACTATAAAATATAGTCTGATTACTGGAGGACTCCCAATTTTCTTTTTGAAATTTGCAGTGTGGCAGAGCAAAAATCTTTGGAAATTAAGAGTAAAAAGCTATCCACATTTTTGTAAATCTGGTCACAGAATAAATGTAGACTAGTCTGGTAGAAAACACTTAACACTGATCCCTACATAAAGTCCACAGTATGAACAACATTAAAATATAAAAAAACTGTACACATATGTTCTCTGTGTGATTATTTAAGAGCTACCTAACCAAACTTAAAAAAGATGGATTCAATTCTTGTGACTTGAATGTATGTCCTTGAGCTTTTATGGCTCTCTTTCATATACCTATGTACTTGAAAAATATTAGCATCCTCATATATCAAGTATATTTATGGCAGTTAAAAGAGTTAATTCTGCAGTCTGTGACAAAAAAACATGTGAAAATGCTTTGCATCTGAGTCTGAGCATTTTTTTATACCATTTTGAATACTACTTTCTTTATCATCTTTGCTATTACTGATCTGAGTGCTTGGAATATTTATCTAAGTGAGAACTTAGATAAAATCTAGTGAAGTCTAAAGAAAACATGCTTTTTGTTTTTGCCTTTTAACTGAAAGTTTGACATCTTCTCCAAAACGATTCTTAACACAGCAGAAGCTTCCATTAGCCACAGACCTCTGAGGTTCTTTGATGGAGATCCACGTGTCTCCTAACAGGAAGCTGTTCCTTTGTGACAGCTGCCTTACTTTGATGACAATGCTCCTTCTTTTTATGTATTCACTTTTAAGCATAGTAAGAGCTGTGTTTCCTGTTAAACATTACAAATTAAAGTAAATATAAATACCAGCAGATCCAGTGCTGTGAAGCTGCATTCCCTTCTACTTCTATTATGTTGAGAGGGAAAAGAGGATTGTACAAGTCAGAGGTTGTAAGAGAAAAAAGTTAATTGTTTCATTAAAAGTGAATGTGAGGCTACAGCCAAGGACAGCTTATTGAATAATGCCTATTATACACCTCTCCTGACACAGACACACAAGAGAAGAATATTATTTTTGGCCAAATTTACCACTGTAGAGGAAATACTAATATCCATTGAACTAGAAAGTAACATTCTGGAAGGATTACTATGTAGGCAACATCAACATTTTTGTCAAAGTTCAGATGCATTTCCACCATGCTCAAATAATGATAGAAGCTGTTCTTATCTATCCTAGTCAAAGGAATCATTCTGCCCTTTTATGTATAGCATAGTTTCCTATTTCATGCCAGTTGTATAAAGATAGTCAGGAAAGGAGGAATGGTTTGAACTGAGAGCTGATGGGCCACCAGGGGAAGGAGGCATCTATGTCAAGTGTGCAGAATGACTTGAAGTGGAAAGAATGGTGAATATGAGAGTGGGAGAACTTGGTGTAGGGCCGAGGGATGGCCATGACAGCAGAATCAGGGGATGTTGGAAAGAGATGTAGGAATCAGATCTCAGACCTGGAAAACCAGGTAACAAGTTTATAGTTCTAACTGTAAGGGAGAGTTCATAGACTGAAGCAGGAAAATGATGACTGAGGTTCATTTTAGAAAGATCAACCACGAATTTGCTGTTGATGAGGAAGAAACAGGAGAGGCTTTTATAGTTGTTTGAGCAAAAAATATTTATCTGGTTATTATTCATTTGTTCATCAACATAAACCCATTGAACTACTACAGCCTGCCACTGTACTGTTGCAATGGTGAGTGTACCAAGGATGTTGAGGAAGGGAAGGCTCTAACTCCCATAAGATTTGGACCTTAGTGGGAGAGCCCGGTACTGTTAAGTCCTATGGAGATAATAAAAGCAAAATAATGCAATGGGAGTGGGATATCTGCTTGCAGCAAATGCTAAGGTCACAGTGAAGCCTGAATGCCTAGAAGAATCCAGACACAAAGTGCTTTTTATAAAGAACTTCCAAGCAAAGGAAGTACCAGGTACAAAGGTGCTAAATAAGATGGTAGCAACGTTGGCATAAAGGACAATATTGGAAGCAGAGGGACTAAGCAAAAGGAAGGGTCTCAAAGTCTTAGAACACACCTGTGGCCTCAGCATACAGGAGAAGGTACCTCCTGGGAGGTGGCGCAGCAAGTGGGCATTAAGCAAAGAGTGACATAAAGACTAAAGAGGAGTTATGGTAGAGGTATGTACCATTTGTTGGAAGTTCTGTGCTCTTCTCGGAGTTGTTCACTGTGCAAAGTAATTAATCAGGAACTTCATTTTTGTCTTCAATCTGTCTGTAAATGACAGTACTGCCTGTTGGTGTTCTTGTTATAGAATTGTTTTAAAGAAACTACTAGTGATGATGATGGTGAACAATTATTTTTAACACTGCTACTGCTAAAAATAAACAGAAAATCCTGCATTCTGTTAGAGCAATTGGGAAATTACTCCCACTGTTTAAAGTTGAATTGCTCTAAGTGGTGTATAATACAACACTTATTGAATGATTTCAATGTCCCTAATGTGCAGGCAAATTTGAAATCACTCCGGTGTCTAGTTTTCTCCAGTTAATATTCCACTTAATGGGAGCAGGTGGAAAACTTGAAAGAGTGACTCCAATGGCTGTCTTGGTATTGTTTGAGCATACAGTTGTTTTGACCAGGAAATGAAAATGATTGTAAAGGAAAGTTGTTTTTCATTAGCTTGAAGACTTGTTCCAGAACTGTTATTAAGGTGAGTGTTAAGTGGGGAGTGTGCCATTGCTTCATACGCACAGCGGATGATTGATTTCCTCAGCCTAATAGAATATTTTCCTACTAAACTCCATGCAATTACATTATAGTTGCAATTTTCAACATTACATTTTAATAGCATTTTCAAATCTCTTTGTTATTAATAAAGTTAAATATAATCAGAAATGAAAATCTGCTGAAAAATTTGCTCTATCACTCTTCTGTTGGAGCTCTCATGTCTACTTTCCCTACGGTTGTTGACAAATACACATTGTTAGGTTGGATGGACACTTCTTTCCCACACTCATTTTGCCTCAAAAAGACCAAGATAGTTTCTCCAAATGGAAAAAGAAATCTGTACAACACCATCAAAATCTGAAATCAGCCACAAAATTCATTATTTGGGATTTTTCATTTAGAGAAATGGTGGTAAAGATATGCTCTGTTCACAAGTGAGATTTTCTCTGTTTAAGCTCCTAATGTATAGTTTGCCTTTAAAATTGGATCACTTCCTTTGCTAAGTCGAACAGATTAAACACTCACATAAATACTTTCTTGATAGTTTCTTTGCCACTGTGGTTATAGGATATGTTTAAAATCTGTGATTATTTTTTTTTAATTCTGAGGGATAAAATAAGAAAATATTAAGATAAAAAATCATCTGTACCATCTTAAGGCAATATATGGTATGTTTCCTTTCAATATTTTTGCTCAATGTGTTACTCTTTTAATTTAATATAATATAATAAGTTTTGAAGATAATTGAGCATATATGAACAGTTTTTCAGTACCAAAACAAGCAGATTTAGTTGGCAGGTCATTCTTGGTTAAGGTTATAATTAGCTGGCATTTAAAGTATTGTTTTCAAATGTAAAATAATATTCCAGCCCTCAGGTAGCCATCTAAAATATAACTAAATTTTTGAAAAGAATTCTCAGAGGTATTCTCACTAAAAAGTTATCTGATCTCAACTTGAAAGTTGTGGTTAGTAACATGAAAGAGAGGATATGTTCACACAAATTAAATGAAGGCCTTTAAACACGCAGAGTTGAGATTTAATTAAAGACTCTTTTCCATATAAATTTTTGCTAAAAAGGCAAAATGGGTTGCTTGGTATGTGTTTTATCTAACTGCTGGGAGTTAGGAGTGGGTAGTGGTTACAGACACACACGTGGTAATTGTGTCCACCCAGCTGCATATTTATTAGCTGGGGGAAAAGGGCAGTCACTTAACCTCTTCAAGAATCTCAAGATTTTCATCTGTAAAATAATCAGAAATGGTATTTAGCCATTTTGGTTTTTTTAGGGAATAAATGGGATAATCTATACCTTGCAATTTTCTGAGACACGGAAACAAGTTACCAGGCAGTTGTGAATTTTTTTCTATCAGGCAAAGTGTATTTAGCCATACATATAATTATGTACAAATTGAGAAACATGTTATCTAAGCAGGACAGAAAGTTGGAAAAGGGCTAAAAATATCTTAGGAACCCACGTCTGTAAAGGAAAACCTATGTGAATCTGAATATAGAGTAATAATACGATTTTATTGCTTAATATTAGAGGGGTGACCCAGAAACATTAAATTTCAGAGTTTTTTCCTTCTGCTTATGTCCAGCTATTGCAAATGCAACCATTTTGAATACTCTATGAAAAAGTAACCTGAATTTGAAGCATCTTAGTGCTTCCAGTTGTTTTTAAATTTACTTAACCGTGCTTATTTTTTCACTGGCTGCTAATTTATTGTGCTTGGAACTGATTGTCTCTTTGGGAAATTTCTTCCTGAGCATTACTTTCACTGGCCCAGGAATGCCACGCTGCTATCCACATACTTTCTGATATTTCCTTGACTGATGGAACTGTGATCATTTTCTCTTTTGACCTTAGAAGATAATGAGAACCGCCCGAGTGCCCTTTTAGTTAGATCAATAGAAAGAGCTTCAGTGTATAATAGCTCATTAATAGAGACAGCTAATGGCAAACTCGGGACAGTTTATGTAGCTGACAAACAAAGCACCACCTGTATTAAAGGGTGGACACCCCATGGGCCATAGTGATCAGGCAGACAAAGAGAACTTCAAAAGCTGGGAGAGATCTGCCCCTGTCCCTGAGGGGTCATCCTGTCTGTTTTTCCTTTCACTCAGAGCCCTTTAATCTAATCCCATACTGGATT
The DNA here is from genome assembly GCA_004027455.1 of Hydrochoerus hydrochaeris. NCBI lineage: Eukaryota > Metazoa > Chordata > Mammalia > Rodentia > Hydrochaeridae > Hydrochoerus > Hydrochoerus hydrochaeris. The sequence continues at coordinate 145,017 of PVLA01000096.1, forward strand.
CCCTGGTAGAAGCATTCAGAGATGAGTATCTGCATACAAGGAGCTCTCTTGGGACTCACACTTGCCAGGGAACAGAGAAGGAGGGTTAGGCAGAAGGAAGAGTTGAACTTTACCATCATTGCCGCAAAGGTCTGAGCCGCGTCATCGTTGAGGGTGTCTGCAGCAGGCTTGGCCCTATAAAGCTCTCCTACATTGAGGTGAGCAGACCAAATCTCTGCATCCCGGAATGGACCAATTTTGGGGATCAGGTTGCTCCTCATTTAGGCCCTAACTGCAGGTAGAACAGCTCCCTGCAGATGGAGTCAGATTCTGGAGGAGACCCAGCTCTGAGTGGTCTGCAGCTGCCACCACTGGGTGTGGTACAGATGGGTTGGGAGATAGGTGAATTAGGGTCCCTCATCCTGGAAGGAGGGCTCTGTACAGCCACCACCAGCAAAGCAGAGCAACCTCTGGGACTTGGCCCTACATTTCCCCTAACTCTAGAAATCCTATAAAGCTCTTAATTTAGCAACAAATGTGATAAACAGTTACATTCATAAATACATGTAATATTGAGGTTGCCTTTGCTCTTTAGTTTTATTTGTTGTTCCTTATGATAGAAGAAAAACTGTCTAGGCTAAAGACCTAGGCTTGGTCTTATTTGTCGAACACATTTGTTGGATTATTTTATTCCAGGTTAGTTTTGCTATTGAAATTTAGAATTAGGAAACTTGATTTTTACAGCATAATTGTAAATGAAACGGAAAAAGGTAGATGAGATGGACCGTGTGGATAGAACTCTCAGGTACCTGGAAGCACGTAGTCCTCCCCCAGGAAGACAGAGTCCTTTCCCCATAGCTGCTTGGACCTGGGGCTCGGTGCATTTTGACCACCGAATCAGCACCAGGCCCTCCTGATCCCAGTGGCCAGTGGTTAAGATGAATCTCTCACTTTCAGGACCAGGGTAAGAATAGAACAACTCACCTTGCGTGCAAAATTTAAGGAGTAATTAAAGACATTTAAAAAAAATTAACATTTATTTCAATGTAATATTTAACGATCAAGATCAATATAAAAAGTCCACAGTGAAAATGATTTTTAAATTTTAAATCAATACAAAAAATATTTGCCTTTTTCTTTGGCTTCTACTGTGGCTTGAATGGGCACTGGCCACTTTTGCTGCATAGAAATAATCAGATAAACCTATTTCCACTTCCATGGGTCTGAGTGAATAAACAATTTCAAAAGACCCTCAAACCTATGCGACTGTTTCTTATCAATTCTAAAAACATAAGAACGGAAATACATTTACATGTGTTAGTTCGTTGTTGACCAGACAGACCCCTGGGAGCTGGAGCTGGCATGAGGGCTGAAGAAAATGGAAATAAGAACAGGATCAGAGGACTAAATGTGTTTCACAAAATAATCAATTCAGGGGCCCAGCCAGTGTTCAAGTCCCAGAGTCACAGAGTTTAAAACCTGGGAATCAGTCCTGGGGCCCAAGCCAAGTGGCGGGGGTGTTAGTCTGACCGTGTTCCAGCGATCCCTGAAGAGACTGTGTTGTGAAACCAGTGTTGCTTTGCCTCTGTTCTAGTGACTGACCTTGCCAGTTCTTAACTAAAAATTGTAAACCGCTCTCCATTCCCTGTGTAATAAATTCCACACCTCTCGATTCAGCATCCAAGCTCTCCATGCAATAGATCTTTCAACTCTTCTTCAAAAAAACCTTTCACCAAAACTCTCTATGTACTCTATCCACTCACCTGAGGCACAAATGCCCTATGTCTCTCAGCTTTCTGATTTTTTTCTTCTCTGATGTTTCTTCCCGAAAGCATGGATACTCCTAAAATAAGAATAATTGTTATCTCCTCTTTGACTCTTTACACCTCTCCCACTTTTAGCTGAAGACAGAAACTTCCTCCTGACTTTGAGCCTAATGTATGCCATGTAATATGTTTACAACTCTCTCTCCTAATAGACTTTTACTTGTTGTTTGTTTGTACTGATTAAAAGTATGTTAAAAAGAAGTGTTCATATAGTACTTTCTGTAGTATCCATAGCTTAGGCAATGTCCAAAGTGTTTTAGATGTGATATTTCACTGGATCTCCATAAATTTCATGCAGTCATGCTATTTTTTTCATGGTATGAGGATTTATGTCATTATTTTACATAGAATAAGCCAAGGCTTGGTGACTCTTCAATGCTACATGAGCCTGTATGTACATCTTTATATCACTAGTCTCTAGCATAGCATTAAGCCCCAGGACACACAGTGGTTCAACAAGTAAAGAGCAGATACATGCATGGTCATGCTTGGCCAGGACAAAGAGAAAGGAAGATTTCTTGTGTCTTCCACATATGTGGATGCATACACATGGAGATTTGCAGTCATTTTACTTTTAATAAAATTTTATGTAATTGGTATTTCTACAGAGTAAAACTTATAGATAGATGAAATAGTTTCTTTGCAAAATAATTATTCATACCAACAATAACTTGAGCTGTGTTCCACTAGAATTTGATTAATGCAAGCGTAGCATATGAGTTCAGTGATTTTTTTAGGTCTCAACCTCATGGCATACAATTTTCTGGAAATTCTTGTAACTGTATTGGGATTTTTTTTTTTTTTTTTTTGTACTAGGGATTTAACTCACGACCTCATGCTTGCCAGTCAGGTGCTGTACAGCTGAGCTGCATCCCCAGCCCCTATTTTTTCTTTTCTTCTTTCTTTTTCCCTTTTTTTTTTTTTTGTCGGGGAGGAGTGCCCGGAAAGGAACTCAGCACCTTGCGCTTGCCAGGCAGGCACTGAACCACTGAGCTACATCTATGGCCCTTCTTCCAACTTTATTAAGTTGATGTCCCATCATATTTCTAAAAATGTCAAAATTTATTGCCCTTTTTAATCAGGAAAGAATGTATACAGGATTGTAATAGAAAGGCCACTCTACAGAAGGTGTGTGTGTAAGTACTTATCAGCCTTTCAGTAAGACTTTACACACTCAGCAACATTGTGGGAAACAATAGGCTTATTTCTTTCCCAGGAAGCAGGTATTAAAGTGTGGCCGTATGAAAGAGAGAACTCTGTCTGCCTGGACGCATCAAACAGACACCAGTCTGTCTCATGCTGTTATGATTTATCCAAAAAGCTCAGACACTGGCTTTGCTTTACATTCCTTAGGGATGAAAATCTATATTCTCTTCACTGTAATATCATCTGTTGAAAATGTTCACTGTCTGAAAATTTAAAACTTTCCTCTGGAGGTGGATTTATTTATTTATTTATTTTACTTCCTGGCCTTGGAGACAAATAGAGGAAAATTATCAAAGTGTAGTGATTAGCACTACAGAATGTTTTCCTACTAATACTCTTAAATATGATGTGCATTAGTACCTCTGTGATCGATGAGGATACTTGTCATCCTTAGTCTGTCTCTTCCCACATTTTTTTGTCATGTTTCTTTAAGAGTCCCAGAGAATTTCCTCTGGAGCCCAGTGTATCCAGCGTGTTTCTCTAGCATGAACCCTGTTTTCTCCCACTCAATTGTATAGCACAAACTTCTATGTACCATTGGGTCAAATAAAACATTTGAACGTTTGTTCAAATAAAACGTTTTAGGCCTAGCAAGCAAAAAGTCGCCCATTTTTGCCAAAACTAGACCTGATTCTAAGTCACTGTACAGATGAGAAAACTTGAGGCCTAGATGTCACACGTTTGATTGCTCGTGGCAGAAAGAGCACTCATTAGGCCAGGATCTTTTGCTCCTGGCTTTCATGCCTTCCACCCGCAGCTGAGAATCCTTCACCAAACCTCACCACCTGATCTATAGCAGTTGAACTCTTCCTTCGATGATGGATTAATTGGAATCTCAAACACTGCCATTACACAGATAAAGGAGGGGATCTATTTGCTACAAATTACCTGATCTTATTCTGCCAGTGAGCAAGCTGAACCTCCTTTTACTCTAATTTAATAACTTTTATGAGATTTAGTACTATATTGCTTATTTCTATGAAATTTTCTGTTTCTCAGAGCCTCCTTAAAAGGAAAAATAAAAATCCCCCTAATGAAATTCGTGTGTGTCTGCTCCATCCATTTCCTCAGTACTGCAGGCCCAGAGGAACATTTCTACTCGAAGTAAAGTGAAAACTTGGCATTGGTTCCTGGATTAGTGATGGAACCACAGGTGAGGGATAAAGGCGCTGTCTAGGGGACTTGTTATCTGATAGTCCAGTGACACAGGGAAATGTCTCAGCTTCTGATTATTTTTTTCAAACTCCTGATAATTGCTTCCATCCTTCCCTTTGCTCTCCTTCTGTAGACACACTGTCAGTCCAAGTGGCTGGTGATTAAAATACTTGTTTGTTATTCAGGAGCACATCATGATAGTAGCCCCTAGGCATTCTGAAATGAGGGTCTCAGCCTCTGTATAGGTAACTATTTTATTAAGAAGAGAAACAAACAGTGACCTTGTAGTTGAATTCTCAATACTTTTTTTTTTTTTTACCAGTCAACATTGTGTGAAAGTTTGTGATAGTCAGGGTGGTGTGATTCCTGGGGATGAAGGCACAGTCTATCCATTGTGTGCAGGTGTCTTGACCATACAAAAGAAATGATATACAGGAGCATCTGGGAGCTGGGGTTGTGTGTGCTCAGAAATTCCAGGCTACCTGTGGAAACAATTGCTGGGTAGTGCACATTATCCACAGGCTTATGGTATGATCAATATGTGAAAGCTCCAGGGCTGCTTTTTCTTCCGAACAATACCGGATTGCCAGCTTGCTAATAAATATTCTTAACTCCACTATGCCTTGGGCAAAGGCTGCAGTCAGGAGTGTTGTGGGAGTTTTACTGTAATACTTAATTGTAGGGAGAGGATTTCTTTTTGGGAGGAAATAATTTGTGGAAGAAAATTAAAAGCATGACAATTTAAGGTAGAATAAAATTATAGAAGAAATAGTGATTAATAACTTTCTTAGTCACATGTCATGCAAATAAAAGGTTAGACGTTTTCTTGTTTTGCTTGTTTGTTTTTTTTATTTTTTTCTTGAGACGGGGTCTCCTTATGTAGTCTAGGCTGACCTTAAACTCACAATATATCCCAGGATGGCCTCAGGGCTCACAGCAATCCTCTTGCCTCACTCTCCCAAGATCTAGGATTCCAGGTGTGTATCACCACTCTGGACCCTAAAATGTTAGATTTTTTTTTTTTTAAGAAATCTTGCAGAATGCTTTTTGTTAATGCAAACCAAATATCTTAAATGTACTGTTTTCTAGCATTAGCATATATTTAGTTTTCAAAATGAAAATTAAAGAAAGAGAATTTAGAAAATGTCTTAAGTGGATAGAAGCTATGACTTTGACATGTGGAGAATTCGCTGTGTGAATCATGCCCCTTCAGAAAAGAAGAGAAAATGTCTTGAGAAGCTCCATGAGTAGAAAACAGTGGGTGGCCAGAAATAACACAACAGATGGTGAGATGGGTAGAAATAAGGCCGAGTGAGCAGCTCAGCGTAGACCTAGCAGACCCAAGCCCAGGTAGCAGGTGGAAAGAGGGACGCACCTGAACAGCCACCCTGAGCACATAATTTTCTTGACAGAATGTACCAGTAATAGCATCACACACTACTATTGCACCTTAAAAGTTCTACTTATTTGCTCTTTATGTCTACAGAAAATCTTGCAGAGTGCTCCTTTGAAGACGTTTATATCCTTGTGCAATTTTATGTTTATATGAAAGAGATATATAATCCCCAGTGTCTTTTAAAACTGAGGAAATAACTTATCCCTTCATAAATGGCATTGACATAAGCAATTTTTTATTACTCAATAAATTTAGAAGTTTAGCCGATAAGAATCAGACTGGTTATAAAGATACAGACATTACAGGCTAAAAGTGAGAAAATTAGACCTAGATGTACCTGAGATTCTGGGTTCAAAATTTTTACCATTAGGTATTTGGAAAGCAATATATATTCTCTGATTCCTTTCTGTTTCTCCCCCTTTCTGTGTTCTTTTCTTCCTTCTGTTTTGTCTTTAAACAGGAAAGAACTCTTTGCTTTTGTAATATATTGATCTCAAAAATTATTAATGTTGTTTCAACTAAAGAGTATATTGATCATCATGATTTCCAGAAATTAGAATTTTTTAATGTTAGACTAACTACTTTTGTAACTCTTATGCTCACCAAACATTTCTCATAAGGCATTTGATACCATGGAATCAAATTCTGTGCAATTCATGTTTTAGAGCCTTAACAAACTTGTGTCTTTTTAAAGGTAAGTTGGTAGCGTTTATATGAGAAAGGCCATGCTTACCAATAAAGTACAGGGGAATTATGAAAATTAGGCATAAAAGTTCTCCATAAAGTCCTAATACAATTTGAAAATCAACTAAATATGAATATGATTATAAATATATAACAGATGAAACTTTAGGCATAGAACTCTATGTGATATTTTAGGTAGTGTCATATGTGAAATATAAATACAAATTAGCCAAATTCCAGTCAATCAAGAGAAGAAATCCACACTAATTAAAAAATCCACTTGAAATTTGTTTACATTAGATACAAAGCAAGCATTCTTAGTCTTAGTATCTTCCATACACTTTATGAAAGCAATTTCTTTGGAATTACCTAAGAAGGCTATGCATATTTTATGAGGCTGGGTAGTAAGGATTTTAAATAAATAATAAGATAAATATGGTGTGGGGGGAAAAGTTTGTTGGGGGCAATGTTGATTTTAAAAATTATTCTGATTGAGTTTATTAAGCTATTTATCCCAGTGCCTAAAGAAGAGTAGATGATTGGAATGTGTTGACTTGCATTTCTTCCCATGGATAAGGGATGTTAAAATTGTTTTACTTGAATGAGTGATACCCTTGATATTGCAATGATAAAAATGATTAGAGATGTCAGATTGTTTCATAAAATTTATTTAGTGGATGATACAAGTTCATGAAATTCAGGGTTCTTTCTTCTGAACTGTGTGTTTATGATCTTACTAACAAAGTTTATTCTAGGTTACCAGATGCCTCTATGAAATAGAGAACCCTAAGTGACTCGAGGTGGAATACAGATTTTTTTTTCTACATTCAATTCAACTAACAAGTATTGAGCACATCCTGCCAAGACCTAATAAAAGGCAAATCATATAGTGTGAGTTATGAATCAGCAATCCCTTGGCAAAGTTCACATTCTACCCGGAGCTTGGGGAGGGTGGGCTAGTAGATGAGAATCAGTGACAGAGTCATGCATGACCATATTTGCAGCCAGGTCTTCAGTGAGAGGTGTAATCAGTGTGCAAACGAAATGACTGGCAGCGTAACCAATAGAGCCGTGGGGATGTTGAGGGGAGGTGGTATTGGAGCTGAGCCATTGGCAAGTGTAAGCAGTGAAAAAGATGAGCAAGAAGTGCAGATGTGCAAATAAATGATGTGCAGTGAGGTACTTTTGTGTAATGTTGTATAAAAGCAAAATATCTTCAAAGGTGCTGCCTTTCTGAGCAATTTTAATATGTGCTTCTAGGGAACAGAGCTCTAAGAACATGTAGTTTAAAGTATGATGGCATTACTAATGCCCAAATAGCTCCCTTGCTAAAAGATATATTAATTTACTACCTAGCAGGAACAAGCAGTAAATAAAAGCAAAGCACAGCTTTGCAAAGACAAAATGAGGTAGAAAATTAAAGATATCTATCTCCATTACTCTCCTTTTAAATTTCTTGTTAACTAATCTACCAGCTTAAAAAAAAGTGATACAGCATTGTTGAAATTGTAAGATTAGAATATATCAAAGACAAAGAAGGTTTGGTAGGTATTTTGGTAAGAAACAAATGAAAAAAAAACCAGGTAGGATTTAGAAATTGTTCTGTTTCTCAATTAAGATACAGCTGTGTTTTTCTGCTTTTACAAAAATGCTATATTCCAAGCCGTGAGAAACATGTCTGTTCTTAAATTAATTTGTGTGAGGTAGGAGTGTGCCATTGGTGCTCTTACAATTTTTGGATGGTGAAGAGTGCACATACACATACACACACACACACCACACACACACACACACCACACACACACACACACACACACACACAGTTTTGTTGTTGCTGTTGAGACAGGTCTCACTATGAAGTTCAGGCTGACCTTGAACTCAGTGTCTTGAGTACTGGGATTACAGCCTATGCCACCATGCCCGGTTGAAAAGCATATTTAAATCATGATGAATATGGTAAACTGATAGTGGTACTGAAACCTCTCAACCTGTGAAATTAGATCTGATGAAATTCTTAGGTAATGTTAGTACCAGTTATACCACCAGTGGTACCAAGGAGAATAATGCCGAGCCATGGGAAAGTGTTTAGCAAGTGTGTCTTTGCTATGGAGGGACTGCACAGTCTGTTTCAGGGGAGGCAGGTCTGCTCTGGCAGAGCAAATGAAAAGCTCTGGTTGCCTGTACATAGGTGAGAAGGAGGCAGTAGGCAAGATCATAGTTTTTGGAATTAGACCAACTTGGGTTTTAGTGTTAGCCAGTTTATCTGAGTTCCAGGGCAGTTTCTGACTTGTCTCAGTTGATCAGAGGTGATATAAAAATCTAAAATTAAACAAATATGCCACACATCGTGCTGATGATTGAGAAATACGGAACTATAACTGTAGCACAAATTTTATGTAGTTTGAAGTTACATATAAAGAATAGAGATAGTATAAAAATAGTATTACTGTATGGAACCCACAAATACACACAGGGGGAGGAACAAAGGAAATTTTCTGGGGGCGGCTGGACTACATATGGAGTGGGTTTTCTGTGGGCAGGAGTGAAGAACATCATTGTCATACAGTCTTTCCTATACATTTTACCAAAATGAAACCTGAAACTGTATCAAGTAATATGGATCTAATGCTGACCTGAGGATAAGGCTACAAAGAAATGAGACATCCAGAGGGAGAAATTCAGACTGAGAAGTAACACTTTGCACTCTGGAAGATGAGCCACTTTTTTAGCTGTGTGACTCTGGGCTAGTTATTATGCCTCAGTTTCCCTGTGTATAAAATTGGGTAATATGCCCTATATGAAGTTATGGTTTAAATGAAAGAGCCCCAGAGCATGTTCCTATTACACTCTGCCTGCTATTGCTCTCTGGTATCAAGAGATTTCCCTGGCTCTCAAAGTAGAAGACAAATGCAATATCAGTGTTGGCTTTTCCTGTGCCTATGTGTCTACCCTCCTGGGAATGAAGACACAGGAAAAAGCAAAAGAAATGGCAAATGGTCTGTATTGTTTCTGCTCAGTTTCAGTATAACAAAGTTGATAGTTTTGATTGTTTGCTGAAAACTTCCCAATCTTTCTGGAAGAATGTCACCTTGAGTGAACCCAGGTTATCCAAAGGGACTTGATTTATTTTTTGAGAGAATAGCTCGAAAGATATAATGTAAGCTATGTGTATAACTAGGAGAGTCAGACATTATCTATAATTAAGGGAATATATCTGCATAGCATTCTTTGTTTACCTTGATTCCTTACTATCTGTTATGTTGAGGCTATCGCTTGCCTGGTATGATATATTCCTAAATCTAATTTCATTGTGAGTCCCATGGCCCAAATCAGTTTTCCAAATAGGGATTTATTGAAATAAATATCTGCTAAATAATGAGTCATATAATGTAAAATTTTATTTAGTGTAAGATATTGGCTTTTTTGGAGGTATATTTTGTTTCATGTTTCATTTCAGTATCTTTACCAAACATCTTTAGTTTGTTTGTTTGGTTGGTTTGGTTTGTTTGCTGAGTTTTCTGTTTTTCACAGCCTTGCTAATCTAATACCAGAAGGACTACAGTTTCCCCAAAGTAGAGAAGTGTCATTTCAGTACACCAGGGGCCCTTAAATAAGACAAAGGAGGCCGCTTTGAGCCATCAGAAGCAAAGTAACAGGTAGCATAAGGTTGTCAGTGAAATCAGAAAGCCCTTCTGTCCACAGAAGTCCTTTTAACTCCTTAGCATTGTGAGCCCTTTATGAGTGGGGATAGAATTTGGAACAGTTATAAAGTAGGGAAATTGTGCAGGTTTGTCCAGAAGATCAAATGGGAGAAATTCTTGGATGAGCAGACTCCTTTTTGAATTGGAGGCATCACAGGCTTGTCTGTGGAAAGAGGGACGTGGTGCGATATGGTATCTCCAGGGCCTAGATTTGTTGGCTTCCTAACAACACTTGCCCCTGACTTTCTCAGTGTATTTTCTGCTGCCCACGGAAATAAATCCACCCTCTAGGTTGATCCTATTCCCAAAGAACCCTACGCTATACGTTGTACCACGAATGTGCATTGTTTTGCCTAGGAGAATCTCCCTCATCAAGAACAGCTGAAGAGATTTGCATGGATATTATGTGGAAAACAGGAGCTGACTCAATTTCTCATCAAAATAGAATGGAGGCTCTAACTCCTAACAATCATGACACTAACTTGAAAGACAGAGCACTTTGGAACACATGCAGAGGGAAACAAGTCACTGTGACTACAACATTGAAACCATCTGTACATCAATGGTCAGTGATAGAAGTGGGAAAAAAAAGGCTGCAGAAAGTATTTATAGCTGTCTGGACAGTGAATCAGCTGTTTTCTTGGGCTGTGTAATGTTCTTCCAGTACTACAGTGAATACTGTCTCACCATTCCAGACATTCCAGCAATGCAAACCAATACATATCTAACTTTTTCTTAGGGTGGTTTTATGTCTCGTCTAATAGACACTGTCACAATTTAGCATGTTGGGGGCAACGGAAGAGGAATTGGAATGATAGGGATAGTTTTTGAAGGGTCAAGGTATAAAGAAGTTGCAAAAAGTCAGTGGTACACTTCTGCATCCCAACATAAATACACAAGCTCATTTCTCAAGTCATATTTCTATTTCTATTATTTATTTTTATATTGATGGAATGTTTTCCTTACTTAAAGATTATGGAGCATATTTACAGATGGTGTAACACAGCAATGCAAAGCATTTTGTTCCAGAGCATCACTTCACAATACGTTTCAAGGAAGTTCAGAGTAAGAAGACTTCCTGTTGAGAATTCTGATCTCAAATATATTTAAAATATTTAAAAGGAAGGCAGTTTTAGCATTCAAGTACCATTTTACAGTAAGCCATTTCTTGTCTCCTAATGCCACATTTCCTTGCCATGTGTCCTGGAGTTACTTGACTTCTCTAAGTCTCAGTTTTATCCTCTGTAATATTATAATGATATAGTATCATTATTAGTTTGAACACAGTCATGAATGAATGCTCCAGAAAGCCTTAGTGCTGTACATGGTAGATGACCAACAGTCACACACCACTTTATGTATGTTCAGTGCATTATAGTGACTGTTGCTGAGACAATGAGTGAGTTAAATAAATCATGTAGGCATTGCTTTTATGGCCATATTATCCCTGGAAATTTGATAATCTGCACTAAAGAGTATCACATAAAAAGCTTCCTCATAATCAAATGCTGATTATCAGGACCTTCTTTGCAAATGTTATTTCTGCTTAGTCCAAGATTTTCATTCCTAGATTCCTAAGAACTGGCATTCTTAGAAATCTTTGTTACATGCTGGGCATGAGCAGCTCACAGTTTTGTTCCTTCCAGAGTTCCTGAGACTTAATCACTTGTGGGGAGTGGCATTGGTAGAGAAGCAAACGGCAACATTGATTTTTATCTATGGATTATATTGTTTTGTTTACTGTTCCTCATTGTGATGGATGATCAGAGTTCACATATTGACCCAAATGGGGTAGAGATAATAAAATAGAAGCCATTTGTTCTTCAGTATGTCTTGCCCAGCACCCAGGTGTCTCCTAGATAGTAGATAGAATATCAGCAAAGACCACCCACCCATCCTGGGCAGCCTGTGGTTTGGCAGAAGTGCTAAATGGAGAACAGAGAGACATTTTAAGAAAATCAATAGAGAAATAATGGTCATTGGAAACAAAACTTTCCTTTGGAAAGAAAGGGTGGGAAGGAAAGAATAAATCCAGGGTGTGCACCTAGGGACTTGATGGTTTTCTGTCCAACAGAATGATTGGGATTTTCAGCAGGAAATGATGGACTTTTGACAGGGAAGAAAACAGTAAGTAGAGACATGAATTTTGCTTGACTTTAGAGACAGAAAAGAAAAGTTTTATTGGAGCAGAGAGAAAGATCAATGGAAGATCTCAATGTCTGGACTGAGAACAGTGTATTTAATCTGATTCATGAAAAGGACCCACCAAAGGCTCTTAAACAGAGGAAAGACATAGTGAAAAGGACTTTGGGGAGATTATTCTAACAGCACAGTGCTGGTGGAATTAGAGCAAGAAAGACTATGAACAAGGAAGGCAGTTAAATTGCTGCTGCAGCCATCCTGAGGTGATGGGATAAGGTTTCAGGCTAAAGTGATGCAGCTGAAATGGAGAAGATTCTGACTTAAGAAGTTTTGTGTGTTTTGAAGACTCCATATGAAAATTTAGTGAACAAATATTCTATAGAATGACAACCTTTACTCTGTAAAACTGTCAGCCTTTGCGCTTCGTCATCTCCTATACCAAACTCCACACAAATTCTGAAGAAGTGTGAGTTTTATGAGTACAATTTGTCCCCTAGTCACATACTAAGGGTTTAATTCATGATAGTATCTTACAAGATGGATATGCTTAGTGGCTGCTACAAATGTCTATTGTTTCCTGTGCCCAAGCAGAGTATAGACATGGCCACTGCACACTCGTTTTCTGAGAAAATATAATGTATTTTAACAATCTTTGATTTACCAAAGTCTCAGGTTCTATTTGTCTGCTAAGTATCTGGTCACTACCTCGTACCTATCTAGATGTAGATGCTGACCTGTGATATTATAAATATTTAAATTTTAGCTATGAGTTATCTTGCATTATCTGTACACATGCTTTTTGAGTATAAAAGAATTTTATACATCTTTCTAGAAATCAGATGGAGGCTTTGTTTAATATACAAATAGACAGTGGTGGATGAACAACATTCAAATAGTGCTTACTTCTTAGAGAACCCATTGTCTTTCTGAAATATTGCAGTTTAGTTATCCTTAGATTACTTGCCGTTTCTTTCTTTGTCTCTATATACAAAATAGCCAACAGTAGTAAAACTCGGTGGTAATAATATACTTCAGAAATTGGTCAAGTGATCAAAAATGTTTTTAAAATCTTGATTACATTTACATATGTGATTTAAGAGTCACTTTTAGAAATATGTCCTTATAAATATGGTCTTTGTGTCCAGTCTTTGCTCTTGGTAAAGTATTTTGAGGAGTTGGTAAAACGAGTTGCTGAGCAAGGAGCCTAGTTACTGGGGCTCCATAGACAATGAATTTTCACTGAATTCATTTCAGAGTATTTTGTTCCATACCTACTAGGTTCAAAGCATGTCACTGTAATTGGGTGTCAAGAGGTGAATTTTGATTTTTTAGGGAATAAGTAACATTTTGGAGGACCCATACATATTCACTTAACACTTAATGGAAATTAGATTTTCCGATAATACATCACATATTTTTATAATGAGGATGAAGTGTTTCTGTAATAGAATTGAAATTCAAGGATATACCAGGCTGGGATTACTGATTTTATAAACATATGATGGTGTTTTCTGGGATGAGTATGATTCAAAACAGAGATTGTTGGTTGGAAGGCTAGGACTGTAATCTGAAGATGAATTGTGAGTAGTCTTTGAGATAATGTAAGGGATTTGAACTTGATTATCAAGATAGTATGGAAGTATTAATGATTATGAAGACATTATAGAAGTACCAGTGATGTTTGATTAAAGATGGTACATTATAATATCTATAATGTAAAACACAATCTAAATTATTTAGAATAGTAGCAGCCATCATATCTGCTTGGATGATTGTTGTAGTCAGGGGTTATGAGGAGAACAATTAGAATCAGAACACAGAATTTATACTATTATTTTATGATGGTCACCCAGAGTTAAACACAAGAAAGTTCAAGAAATCTATCCAAACCACCGAAGACATAGAATATTCAGCCAAGGGCTAGATCCCACAGCAATGTCCCGCATGAGTCCAGGTGAAAACCTAGACATGAAAACCCATGACAGTGCCTCCCACGAGTTGAACTGGAGGTCTAGAGCCCATGAGAAGGACTCATGACAATCTGTTTTATGGATCTGTACTGGAAAGAACCCAAGGTCTGTGGTGGAAGCTAGAAAGTCTATGCCAGTGGGGTGAAGGAGCTGTGCTGATAGGTTGAGGATTCTATGCTGGAGCTGAGCAGTCATGCTCAAAACAAAAACCAGGGCTGTCCTGAAAAGCACCACAGCCATCCTCAGCGACACAGAGACCTTGAGCTCCTCCGATGATAAGCACAGTCGAGTACATACGAGAAAGCCAGCCTGAGGAGTTCATCCGGGAGATTAAGCGGAACATGTCTTCCCAGCGCTCCCCCAAAGTGAACCACAGCCATTCTCACCAGCAAGGTCCTGAGATCCTCCAATGACAATGGTCAAACGCACACTGGGGAAGCCGGTCATGACGAGCTCCTCCAGGAGAACCAATGGCTTAAACAGCAACACGTAGGAGAGCCCACAAGGCCTCGCTCTTCTCCTCCACGTCTCTGTGTAAGCTGACAACTTTCCTCAGGTGAAACAGCTGCGCTCTGCACCATGGCGATTTAATTCTGCTGGTGTTAAGTTGACCACTGGTTTTTAATCCATAACAATGATATTATGTTGTTTCATTTGCATTCAGTGAGCAGATATATGCAGTTTTTTCCCTTCACTTTTATATTTTAGGTTTTCAAAATTCTTTTACTTATGCACATTATTATGAATTTATTTGTGGACTATGTTCAAATGATGATTCAAAAATTATAAAAAGATACTATTAAAAGGACCCATAGCAAAATCTTTCCAATAAAACGTCAAAACACAGTCTCTTATTTGTTATTATGAATAGATGTTAAACAGGGATGAAAACAGAGAAACTGTTTTCTTATCAAATTTCCAAAATTGATTTATTAAGAAAAATTAACCCACTGTCACTGCAGGCTCCCCAGGCCTATACTACAATGAATTCAGTATACTGTGATCCTTTTAAAATTCCTCCCTTAAAAGTTCTCATAAAGTTTAATTCAAAGCTTTGAATATTACATTTTGCTTCTGACAAATAATTATTTCCTGTTAACACTTTACTTGGTTTACAAGGTAAAAATGTATTATGCTTATTAACCCACTTTACATACATTTTATTATTTCCAAATATATCCAATACTTTGGTAATACAATCATTTTCAGAAAAAAATCCTAGAAGTACTGAATTTGATGCTTTATGAAATGTTGGACAAAGTATTTTTTTGGAAATTAGAAAAATTACCATATTGAAATTTTCATTCTTAAAATATGTAACTTTTTATTTTATGGACTATACCAATTCTTTGTATGAACAACATTTGGTCTTTGCTCACAGTAAGTTCAGCACAAACACTACTGATATAATAATCATGTTTCTTATTTCAATTTATATTTCCTTATGGAGTATACTTAAAGGCTTGAGACTATTAGAAAAGTAAAAAAATATATCATACAGATATCTGGGTTAGTAAGGGATTTTTGTATTTCCTTTTTTTTCTCTCTCTCTTTTTTGTGTCCAACCTATGTTTAGGTAGTAGTGAATATACCATTATCTCTGTGGAGTATTACCTGATTGCATGTAACCTCATTTTCTATAATGGGAGGTTATGGATGAAAATTATACTCTTACCAGAGTATAATGCTGTCATACTCAGGGCTCTTAAGTATCATTTCTACATGTGATATGCATATTAAATCAAAATTGCAGTTTTAGGTAAAATGTAATTTTTGACACAGCTAAGTCAGTTCTGACATTTTTAAAAACTAACAATAATTCAGAATCATTATTTAAGTAGCTCTAATGTCTCTACCTCATAGAAAATAGCCAACTTTCTCTGTTTCTGCACATCTCTGTAGAGCAAAATAGTCCTTCCTTCATGTTGCTATTGTGCCTACCATACACATCTAATGTAGTATTAATTCCACTAACTTGCCATAAATGATCTATATTTATGTCTCCCATTGTGTTTTTAAAATTGATAATTAGGTCTTACTCATCTTCCCTAATACCTAGCACATTTTCATGGTCCTGGAGATTGAATCTAGGGCATCATGCATGATAGGTACCTGCTTTACCACTGATCAAAATTCCCTGCTCTAGCATGTTTTTGACAACACTGTAAGAATTAAGGTCAGTGTTATCTCAGTTCAAGAGCTCACCTTTTTCCAAAATTTGACTCAAACTGAATTAGACAAGAACTGAACCAAATTCAATGGTTAGGTTCAATGTTGATCTTATGGGGAAATTTGATTGGTTCTTGTCTAATTCAGTTTGTGATCAGATTAGGAAGAATTAAGTCCATGAACTGAGGTACCACTGTAAATGTTTATTGAATTAATAAAGTTTGAAAGGATAAAGACATGCTACAAATAGATACATTTTAGGTGATTAAATTTGCTTAACTATGATCTAAAACAAATTTGAATGATTACCAAGGTTCCCAAGGAAAGTTTTGATCTTTTTTATTAACACTGTAGGTAGAGCCAGATAAAATAAGTTTGTCTTCACAGAAAACTGAAGAGAGGGAAAGGGGACAAGGTAGAGAATTTATCCAATAGAATAAGGAAGGGCACACTGTGTTGGTGAAGATCATACTGAAATAGTGCAACCTAAGGTAAGAGATTTGAATTAGTCTTTTTGGCTTTTCACTAATACAGACACTATTTCTTTGATTTTTAGGATTCAGGTTTATATTAGAATTTCCTAAGATGAATGATCAAGCTCAGCCTACTTAATGTCAAGATTAATCCAGTTTGGTGCTGTGGCTAGGTCTCAATTCATCCTACTTTGCTCTCCTGGCTCTTTTCATTGAAGAATGCTAGGAAGTGTGATCAGAGCTCCCTACTTGTTTTTCCTAGCCCAGATTTCCTCTGCCTGGTTCCTAGGCCTGAAAAACTCCACAGACGGTTGAGTTGATGCACCTCTGAAGTCATTGTTGCTAGACCACTTGAGTGATCAGAATTAGCACCATCACAAATCATATTTGCAATGAGTCTGGAATGAAGAGTGCTTCTAGAATCATAAATTGAAGTGGAACTGGTTTCATAAGCCAAGAAGAATTTTTGCAATCCCTTGCAAACCACTCTTCATACCCATGAAGAGGCAATGCAAATGGCCTGTCCACAGGAATAAGTGGACATTGCATGATGGCCACAATTGAGTCATACCCATTCCCCTCAGTTATTTTGTCTGTGATGCAAAATGGGAATCTCTGAAAGACTCCTGGGTACATCTCTTGATTGAGGTGAAAGGTGGCTAAGGATATGAGGAAATTTCTTCTTTTAATTTGATTCAATATTTATTTTAGCTTCAGTAATCTATACTCTTAATCAGGAATGCTGTGACTAAGGTAGTGTCTCAGCTTTAGTTTTTAACAGGTTGAAATTTACTTTTGTAGCAATCATTATATTTGCATTTTTATTTGATAAGTTTTTGACTTTTGAAAATGGATAAAGTATGGTTTGTTTTGTTGTTTTGAAAAATGTGTCATGAACAAAAATAGGAAACACTTTATATTTTGGAATGGTTGTTATTAACTAGACCTTTGCTGAGGAGTTCACTTAATCCTTACAACAAACCTGATGCATTATTATGCTATCATTTAATGAGAAAGAAGCAAGAGTTTCAGAGTCTAAATAACATCCCCCTCTATGTCACAGAGTTAGCAAGAATTAAGTGGAAGCCTGAAGCTAGAATTCATTCTTCCTTGGAAATAAGCATCTTAGATGCAGGTCAGTTACTATTAAAGAGACCACTGAAGCTAGATTACAGCTGCCATTTATTGACCCATGATTTCACAAATTCTTGCAATAATGAAAAACAATTATAGTATAATGTTGTAGGTTCCAACATCTTTGTGGAATTTGACATTTTTAGCTGCAGTTTTGTATTTTAGATTTTCAAGTTCAAAATCAAAGTAAAGCAAACATGAAAACTTCTCATCACATGTTTAAATGGACAATTAGTGAAATATGTGTGTTCTTCTTGCATGAATATATGCTTCTGTGTTTTAGAGTAAAATGTCTTTTCCCAAATGTTAATTTTGCAGATCAGAGAGTAGACCAGTTTCCCTCTACCTTTCCTGCTCCATATTTCAAAAATGCATTTGCCTTGAGAGATAATCAATTCTTTGCTTAGATAAGGAGTGGTATGTTACTTTGATCAAGGCACTAAAAATGGCCTGCTCCCCAACTAAATATTCTTATCAAAAGTCAAAACTTGAGGAAACCTAAAGAAGGCAGGTCAGGGAGCAACAAAATACAAAGCCTCTGGGAAAAACAACTCATTTGCCAGAATAAAATATCCCGGAGAGATCCAGACAGAGGGAGATGGATCCTCTTGACACAGGAAGAAATTAAAACGTAAAAAATTCATCAAACACACAGTCTCAGGCTACAATTGGAACAACTAAAATTACCGGACATGGCGTTTTCACTGCAACCCACCAAGTTTGCACCAGCCTGAATTCACAAATTCATGCTGGCCAGCAGAGCCACTCAACCTCGTTCTCACCACCACTCACAGGAGTCACAGCCACGCTGAAGTTGGGGGTTTGTGAGCCCAAAGGAGAGTGGAGCTGGCAAAGGGACCTTCATTAATCCATGGTCAGTGCTGGGAATGAGACCCCCTTCATGGGAAGGCTGGAAACAAATGGGCAACATGTTGGAATCAGGTAGGAGGAGCCTGAACTGGGAGCAACAGTGACTTCAGTTGGTTGCTCCCTCCCCAGAGAAGATTTGTGGGATTTGCTTGGACTGGGTCACGCCCCTGGCAGGGACCCAAAGAGCCATCCCAAATCAATTCCCTGTGCCTAGCATGCATAACCTGGTGAAGGCCCTGAAGTTTGGCTGGCCCAGTGGGGAGGGGCCGGCATATGCAGCTGCTGCTTACACCTCAGTGACAAGAGCAGGCAGGAGAGGGTGGAGGTCCCTCACAAGCATGCTTCAGAGGAACCATGGCTGACAAGGAAGGGGGCTGGGACCTCCACTGTACACCTGTGTGGAGGAGACTGGGACCATGACAGGAGATAGAGGCAAGAGGAGGCCCCCATCCAAGAACCCTGAGAGCACTGATCCAGGAGAGGGAAAAACAAGGAAGACTGAGGACAGCAAACAAGCAACATCAGACATGGCTTCAATAGACATTAAGAGATAACTTTGGGACCTTGTAGATGAGTTCAAAACTGAAATATTAAATCAGGTAAAGCAAGATATGAGTAGAGTAATAAAAGAATTGCTAGGCATCTCTCAGGAAGACATAGATGGAAGAAGGAACACAAAAAAAGGAGAGAAACATTCAATAAAGAATATAAAGAAAATATAGAATACATGAAGCAGATTCAAAGAGACTACCAGGAAATTAAAAACTCCATTGAAAGCTGGCAAAATGCCTTAAAAGAAACTAAGTATAGACTATCAAAACTTGAAGACAAGTTTGCAATGTGTGATCATGAAAGGAAAGATCTCTTAAAAATAACAAGGCAACAGGCCGTAGCAATACAAAAGGCTAGAAGACAACAAGAGAATCTATAATTTAAGAATAAGAAATGTGAATGAAGAAGCAGGAATACAAATAGGTGAATTACAAAAGCTATTCATGGAAATAATTAAGGAAAACTTCTCAAGCATGGGAAAAGAAAATGACATTCAGTTATGTGAGGCATATAGAACTCCAGCCACCTACAACCAAAACAGATCTACACCCAGACATATAATAAGATACCAGAAATTCAATATAAAAACAGAATATTAAAAGCCATCAGAGAAAAGGAACAGATTACCTATAAAGGTAAGCCCATCAAGATGAAGGCAGACTTCTTGACATAGACCATCAGATCAAGAAGAGCTTGGAGTGAAGTATTCCAAACCCTGAAAGAAAATAACCTCCAGCCCAGATTGATGTACCCTGCAAAGCTGTCACTAGAAATTAATGAAGAAACAAGATGCTTCCATGACAAAGAGGAACTGGGGGAATTTGTGACCACCAATACAACCCTACAGAGAATACTGAAGGACATTCTTGAGAGAGAAAAAATAAATACCAGGATTTTAGGAACAGTGGCAGAAAGGCCTCAATGAGTGGGGCAGGCAGTAGAATGAAGGAGAAAAGTAGACAAACAAATGCAGAAAAATACCATAGCAGAAATGAGGCAGAGAAGGATGGCTAGAATCTCTAACATAGATGGCCTTGATACACTATATTGTTAATAGTATGCCGGCATTTAAAACCCACATTACTCACACCACTCTGCTTAGATGTATTATATTCTTTGCCATTCATTCTACCTGTACTAGATTTGAGGGTACAGACAGTTATCCCCAAAATAACAGGATATAGTATGGTAATCATCCTTAATTTCCTATTAACTTAATCTAAAGCTCTGTATAACATACACTGTTTAACCATGACTGATCGTAGTGGAATCTGGTTTGTTAGATTGCTGTTTTGTATTGATGCGTAACTGTTTAGTCTCACTGAATATCTACTCTGCATGCTTTAATTTTGTAACTTGAACAACTATTTCTAAGAGGACAATATGTAATTTATCAACTAGTGATTTCTTACTCTTTTTCTTTTTTTTTTGAAATTCTGTATTATCTCTACCCTTTTCATGTTTTTTTTCTCTTTAAATAAAAAAAAGTCAAAATTTGAGAAATATACATGAACTGTTATTATAGAAACTGAGTTGAAGTACTTTCATAATTATCAGAAAAGTTTATTGACAGCCTGGGTAATCATTATACATTGCTCTGAATAATTTTCATCCAGTTGCCATGGAAGAATTCATTTCCCACTTGTAGTTTTTCTGTTTCTGTGATGCTCTCATCATCTTCAAACCATTTTTTGAAACAAAGTCAAGTAGACATAGTGTTAATTAACTAATCCAAAAATATATCTAATCAGGCATATCTATGCATCTCTTCATAAAAGCATTTATTCATTACCAAGTTAAAATGGATAGAGGTTTTTTCCACTAATCTGGTACAAGACAGCATATGAAGTTGAGGGTACAGTGTCTAGGTTTTTTTTTTCTTTCTGTCTTTCATTGTTCCATGTTTTTTATGTATAATCAACTTTTGAGAGTGAGGTTGAGTGATTTAATTACAATGTCTTGATAATTTAATGGGTTTTGAACTTTTCCAACGGTGCAGTATAAGTGGAAGTAGTCTCCTGGACCATGCTGTATTTTTCCATATGAAAATCACTATAGCCAAAGATCACAAACACTGTTTTTCAGATGTAAACAAGAGTCAAAAAAGTTTATTTGCCTGTCCAAATACTAATTTCTTCAGCAGATTGAGTACTTCATAGTGAGTACCCCAGTCCAGAAATGCAAAGTCCAAGATCCTCCAAAATATGAAACTTTTGAGTGCTGAAATGATGTCGCAAGTAGAAGACTCCACATGTGATCTCATGTGATAGTTCCAAGTCAAAATGTGGTTCAGTGTACATAAAATTGGTTTCATGCATGAGATTATTAAAATGTGGAATTACATTCAGATTATGTACATAAGATTTGGTATGAAGCACAGATGAATTCTGTGTTTGGTTTTGGTTCCATTTCCAAGACACTTATTATTTGCATGCAAATAACTTAAATAATCTGAAATCTGATCCATTGGACCTGTGTAATACAATCTGGAAGCTTGGATTAAGACTTTTTTTCTACGTTGTATCTCTTAGTGAAAATGGTTTATTGTAGGTGAAACAAGGTCTTTCACAAGGTTCTTATGTAATGTTCAGTAATAAATATATCAGTATCAAAAAGGAATCATCTTTTATAAAGCTCCAGAATTTATTTCTATTTTCAGACTTCCAGATACTTAAAATGACAACAAAAATATTAAAATAGCACTTCATTGTGCATTTTTATTAGTTAAAATGCTTCTTCTTTCAGTGATCATTCAGTACCTACTGTGTATACAAAAATATAGAGATGTCAGAATTCTTAATTTAAAGCAGCCAAAGGTATAATACTGTGCAACATTGAATTCTTATGTTAACCATTGATGGTCTAGCATTGGGGAAACATGGAATAGACACTTACAGAATATTTGTGGAATTAGTGAATAAAATGGGATGTAATGGATGCCCAGGCAAACTGTGATGAAAACATGAGTTAGTTAGGTTCCCTAACCCAATGTAGGAAGGCCTGAGATGAAGTAAAGAAAGCAGGAGGCAAGGAGCAAGGTAACCACAATATATTAAGGAGTGGACAGGTAATTATAGTGATGCAGTGTTGCAAGGATATCAAGTTTGAAAAGAGGAGCCTTGAGAATCAAGGCAGGAGGACCTCCATGTCATAGAGGTCGTTGTGATCAAAAGGTGAGTTTTGTGAATTCAGCTAAAGGATGGTTATTGACTGTACCAGACTCCAAAGCAGAAATTCTTTTCACACAGCTATGGAAGCAAATCTAGGATCCCCTGAAACCAGAAAGGACATTTAAGTATGAAATTTACAAAGAGTCGATGGATGTTTTCACTGATTGAAAAGAATGTCCCTGTCATTGCTGATACTGCTGAGATTTGTCCATTTAATTGTGTTCCTTTCCTGGTCACGGTTCTCTAGTAACCATTATTTATTTTATCTCTCACTTGAGGTTTTTTTCTTACTTCTCATTAATAGCTTCTCAAACTTAATCTTTATTCTTTTTTAGCACAACAGCCAAATATTTACACAAACCAGAGAATATAACATAAAAAGCTAATAATTCCAGAGAGAACATTGACATAGTCAGCCTTTTATTGTCTCTTTTCTTTTTCATTTTTCTAAGCAATATCATGACCCGGTGGTGTGATTTCATCTCAACTTTCAATTACATGAACCCCCTCATCTGTGATCCCAAAGTGCTTTGCAGATCCTTTGTGGCAATTTGGAATTGAGTCGTGAGTGCTCATTCTTGTTTTACAAAAAAGGAAGTGTATGTTATTCAGGAAGTGTCAACGCAGAAGAACCCATTGCAGAACTTTGGGCTTCTAGAACCTTCCATTTCCCAGAGTTCTACTCTCTTCCTTGTGGCAGTAGAGGTTGGCAGAAGGACTCCATTCAGTGTCTGTACCTTAAACAGAAGTAGTAGAATAAGCTGCCTCAGCTTCTTCAGTTCCCATGAGGAATGGGCTCCTTGTGGAAGGAGTGGGAGCTGCTGAAAGGTCTCACAGTTTCTACTTTTTAAGTGTCTTTGCTTTATTAGTGTAACTCGAGGTGAGGGTGGGTGTTTGTAAGAAAGAGTTTATGAAGGACTTGTAAACTATGATAAAAAGGTTTTTATCCTGAGGTCAGTGTGAAATCATTGACATATATGCCTGGTAAATTAATAAAATTTGAGGTGGAAAAGAAAATTTCTGCTGCATTCAAGAAAACCAGTGGAAGTCAGTATGTATGTATCTAACTTGGTGAAAAGGCTGTGAAAATATCTAATCTTGAAATGATGGAGGCCTAGATTGGTGTAATGCATTGAAGATAGTTATTTAGGTCTTCCAGAGGAAGAACAGATGCAAGTGAATGATTAATTGGATGTGAGATTTAACACAGTGAAAGACAAAATCTAGCCAAAGGACAGAATATCTCACTAAGAGCATGTAGATCAAATGAGGTTGGTGGGAAAGGAAACACATTTATTTTGTCCAGTGTTTCACATTACTCACCAAACATGTTATGTATTTGATATAAATGTTGACTCTTTAGATGTTTCCGAGGTTAAAAAATGTTTCAGATCTTTTTAAAAAGAACACTGGTACGTCATCTAGGTCACTCCCATCTTTATTAGTTCGTGTTGTAAAGCAGAACTTGACAAATGTCTGGGATTGTACACTCCACAAATTAAGAATGTTTCCTACATCATTATGTGATTGTGAAAAAAGCTTTGTAATACAGAGTGCTTCCTGGCAAGTAGGAGTTACATAAAATTTAAATTTCATTCTCCATACACGTAAAATTTAATATTAGAATGCAGCCATTCCCATTCATGTGTTCGTATGTGATTGTTTTTATATTACACTGCAGAGTTGAATAGTTGCAAGAGATCATATATCCCCCAAACCACAGAATATTTATTACCTAACTTGTTACAGAAGTCTTAGCCAATTCTTATGCTAAGATAATTGTTTTATTCTCTAATTTACAAAAAATACACTTTTTTAATAAAAATTTTTTATTGCATTATACTTGAGAAGTCATGTACATTTGGTTGGGTTTTCAGATTTATGAGCTATGAAAGATATCAGATCCACCAGTGTAAAACTTATTAATGCATTTAATTAGTATTGAATTTTTCCAATATTTATGATACTAAAGCAACATGAAAGTGCATTATATGTAAGGTATCACTAATCCAGGTGACAGAAAAATATAGATGGCATCTTAGCTGGGTTTATCTTTACACTAACATTAAAAAAAAATAGTAGATACTTTCTCTGGGCAGCTGCAAGTTACAATATTATTAGCAACACAGCAATATTTCATGTTTACAGTTAGCTTTAATAGAATGTGTGAGGTAGTGAGGTGGTGCTGTGTGCTACATGGTAGCTGTTATAGCTGAAATTGGTTTGCAGTCATGCCTCGACCTATTTGCTTTTAGAAAAAAATAACATTGGCCAACCAACCATAGTAATAACTATTTTTCAAGTAGCATCCCATACCATTTTCAGTATTATAAGTAAGACTTTATATTGTGCTACAGTTTTTCTACTGCATACAAAACATGGCACTTGTATATACACTGGCTCACTTCGCTTAAAGTAATACTGGCTGCTAGAAGGCTTATCAGGTATTGGTTCTTCCTCAATATGCTTCTTCAGCCAATTAACAATGCCTAATCCAATAAGCATTATCATTTGACTTGGAAATTCTTGAATCAATTGACTTCTATTCAAAAACATGGTATCTTTTGTATCAAATCTTCACTAATAGTCACTATTGTCATATTTATGTCAGTGACTTAGCTCTAAAATGTCTGTGAATATTGAGACTTTGACCATAAAATGTTAATTTTGAGGTAGGAAGGTTATTTTTACTCTACTGAAGGTCAAATGTGGCGACATTTAAGGCTACCACTTTGATTCTTTTAGTCTTACCATTTTATTCATATTGAAAATTGAAGTAACATTAGAGTTAGATGTATTTATGTGTATTTAGAAAAGGCATTACAATGTAGACATTGAGAATCCCTTCAACAGATGAGCTGACTATGGCTTTCTATCTCAAAACTCCTTGCCACTGTGGGTGCTGGTTCTTTTTTCCCAATCTCTAAGCTAAACATCCCCACTTTTCTCTAGCTTTCCTTATGGGAGTTAGCTTATCTCCACATGCATAATGGCTACTTTGAGTGAATCCTAAATCTAAACTCCATTTGCATGGGGTGAGTAAATTTATAGGGTCTTATGTACAGCATCCAAGAACACAATGGAGAGATATTTTCTGCCCACTCCTTAGTCTCCAATATCATTTGATTCCTGAGTTATTAGGGATGGCTCTTGTTGGAGACTAAAGTCAATCATGACTGTATTCTCTGGCTCTTGCTTTTCCCAGTTTCACCTAACAAGTCTCTGTCTTTGTCTACCACTTTCTACTACCAAATTGTTCTGAATGACCTTGACAAATGTGACAGATGGTTGAAGCTGAAATATATTGAGTGAAGTTATCAAGAACCATGAGTTAGACACTGTGGAATACCTACTGTGTCTCAGGCCCAGTTTATATATTATACTCTAAACTCAGAAAGAGGTATGTTTTTTTTTTTTTCTTGCAAATGAAGTTAAGATTAAGAGGGCTTTTTTGTTGCTGTTGAACAACTAATAAATATGTAACCCTGACTTTATTTGAGCACATCTGGCTTTAAAGCCTGTGATTTTTCTCTCACCTCACTTTTCTATGTCACCTATCTTTCCCTACACAAGAGTTAATTTACAGAAAAGAACAGAACTAAGGAATAGGTTGAGAGAAAATAGACTCAGCTATCAAGAGTCAGGAAAGACAGCCAAGATGGTAGCAAAATTGTAGAAAGAAAATGATAGCAGTTATCTAAAAAGCCATGGAGTGTGGGATTTCTAAGAGAAAAAAAAATATCCACATGGCTGAGCTGGGTGAAATGGGGCTCTTCAAAGAACACAGCCACTGTTCTAAAAAGTGCATTTTATTGTGTGTCTTTTCTGCACTTGTCCTCTTAGTCTGCAGGTACTGTCCCAGGAGAGCTCTGTTACTCTCTGCAGAGGACTAAAGCCACATCCCTCTCAAATATCAAGCATCTCCCGCACTTCTCAATTCTGCGTCATGAACCTGCTGTTCGTAGAGTATTTCATTTTGGAAAGAAAGAGGCTTATGAAAGAAAAGATCTCTCCATTTAATGAGCCAACTCAACTTAAGTAGAATCTCTATTTTTTTTTTCAGACAGCGGTCCTTTGAAGTTGATATGTTTAGGTGCTATCACAGGGAGCCAGCACTGTAGCTATTTACCGTTTCCTGAGGCAACCGTGTGCTAGGTCTAGAGAATTTTAACAAGTGTCTTGACTTTCTCTACACCTGAAGATTAATGCAGTAGTAAAAACTTTATGAACCCTTAATCATTCATAGCAAACAACGGATCTTCTGAAGCTAAAAGCTTCAGCATTCATAATTAACGGACAACAGAATAGGACCATGTAAATATGGAAGTGGCTTCCCAGAAATTTTAATACATGTTTTCTTTTTCATTATTTAACTTGTGGCCAAGTTGAACAGAAGTATACTTTGTTAGTTAGAAAAATTCAAATACCAAGTTGCCACTGTTTCTAAAACGGGAATGAAATTTGGATGATAATTTTATACCCCCTTTTTGAAATTTCATCATTACCTTAAAAATGAGAATAATTACTACTCTTAGCTAGTGTTGTGTAAATAGATTGTAACTCCTTATAAACAGTTACTGAAATTAGTCTCCTTCCATCCCCTCTTATCTTTGTTTATGTCACCTCTTGCTTGCAAAAACATACAGATGAGGATAGTGTTTTCTTTGATAGGGTTGCTGTGTTGTACTGAGTAAATAACTATACTAAATGTGGCTTTTACCATCATGTCACAGCATTCGGCAGTTTGGGTGGCTTAGCAGAAACTCCTTGTTATGGGTTTCTAGAAGCCATAAGTTCAATATCAAGTTGTCAGCAAGTTTGATTTGTTCTGAGTGTTATGAGGACAAATTTGCTCCAGACCTGCCTTCTATTTGCTGGTAGTTTGATGGCCATCTTCTGTGTTCTTTGGCTTCTGTTGCATCATTCTGACCTCTGCTTTCATCTTGCATAGCATTTTCCCTGTGCTGCTTTGTCCCACATTTCCCTAAGGACACCAGGCTTATTGGGTCAGAGGCCCAACCTGTTCCACTATGACTTCATCTCTGCTTATCCAATTTTTTTCTGCAGTGATGCATATTCAAATAAAGTCATGTTCTAAGGTATTGTGGGTTATGAATTCAACATGCGAATTTTAGAAAAAGAGAGAGTCTAATACATAATAGATAGTCCCCACTGTTCTGTAATATCAAGTGGCTCTTAAGTTGTAATTATTTAAAATATGAAAGGTTTCTTTCTTTTTCCAATTCTATTGGCATCCTGGTACATCTTCCATCATTTTATGTATGCTTTGGCTCACTGTTGCATCTGCGTGTATCACATCATCCCATGATTTCCAAAGTGAGAGGAGAGAGTAGTGTGCACTCTAAAACAGGAAAAGCAATATTTCCTCCAGAAGATGGTACATATCATTTACAAAAACTTTATTGGCTGAAAGAAGTCATATTCCTTTCCTAAAATCAAGGAGATAGAAAAATTCTACCTATGTGATAAGAAAGTATAGAATCAGAAATATTGATGAACAGCATATTTTTATCCTTTATCTATATTCCTTTATCTATAGATCGATTGAATAAAATCTGGGCATCTTTTAGGAAGTCTTGCAAAGATTTGTAGCTGTCTCCCTGAATAAGGCTATTTTTTCAGGACCTGAGATATTGAGTCATTAATTAAGTCTCCCTTTCTGTCTCCCCCTCACACAAGGAAGATTCATTTCTACAGTGAAAATAAAAGATACATCTATGTGAGTAAAATTACTCTGGTTGAGATTCCAGGTAGGTATTTATTCATTAAAGTATCACAATACCCTTATACAGTTCATCATGGTCTCAGGTTGGAAGAATGTGTATAGGACTTTGATTGATTAAAGAAAGGAGAGTCTCAATGATGACACAACAGAGCTATGGCCACAAAAGCATATCAGGGCAAGTGCAAATACAGACTCTCTCCAGTCTTCAGCTAGAGGGAATTTCAAACTAAACATGCATTTTATCCCCTCCTTTTCCAGAGTGTCTCCCACTTGCTCCCACCATGTCATCCTGTTTCTGTTCTCCATCGTGTTGACCGTGCTCACACATTTTATGTCTTTGTTTGCTCATTTCTTACATTCCCTGCCTTTTCTTTATGTTCTTCTCTTACCTCCCACTCAAGTGTAAGTTCATGAAGTCAGTTCCTATCTCCATCTCTTCACTGATAACTCCAGTGCAGATAAGAATGCCTATCTGATACAGAAAGAAATAATGTCCTGAAAGAGTAAGTAGAATAAGTATTGCATTTAAGACAATAACAAAACATAGTAACAGAAGGCAGGAAGTTGGCAACAATAGTCTATCACTGTGAAGAAATGGGTAATGGGAACTAGAAGCTTATAGGATAAACATTTATAATGTCTTCAAATCAGCCTTTCTTTCCTAGAGTCTAAAGTATGTGTGGTTCTCCTGAGGACTCTTATGACAACATATATTATGTAGGAAATTATATTCATTTATCTTACTTTGTAGAAACAATGCTTTTTATATTGAATAATACATGATCTCTTGTCACAGCATTTTTTTCCAAAGAGCCTATGATTTAAAACGTGTCCTCCCTGGATTTGAGGGTCATTTGGGGTCCATGAATTTGGGCAAAATACTATTAAGTAAAACGATTCCTTTCTACATGACTTTATTTTCTAGTGTGAGTACTGATTTTTTTTTTCCTTTTTAGCAGAAAAAATGAATTCAAGGCCAGCCTGAATTGCATAGTGAAACCCTGTCTCAAAAATGAAAAAAAAAAAAAAAGAAGAAGAAAAAGGAACACCTTGATTAAAATAATTTTCAAAAGGAGCATTAGAGTATTATTTTATGGGTAAAAGACATACCACTTCTTATTAATAAACAAGTTTCTTTCTCCTAGTAAACAGTGACAGAAATAGTGGTCTAGAGATCCATCAACCCTCCAAATGAAAGCAGCCGAGTATACAGTTAGGGCTATCTTTCAGTACAGCTGGAGGAGTTGCAGGAACTGCCGCTTGGTTCATGTGTCTGATTTAGGAAAATCACTGGTTCTGGGGCTTCCTAAGCATTACCTGTCACTGTGTCTTAACTTACAATGCAGAATTTTGTGGTGAATTGTGTGTGCACCATGTATATTGTCTTCTAATTTCTCATTTGAAGTCATTTCTCAGCTGTCACTTTAATACATTCTGATATAGTTAAAGCTCACTTTTTAGAACTTTAGAATTGTTCTATTAAGCTTTACAGTTTAACAGGATGTCATCACATTGTGTCCCAAGTAGTTGGCATCCCCTGGAGTTGTGCAATGTAAGATCCAAATTGAGATTTAAATGATTCAGAGTGTGGAGAGTGAAACACATAGAGTCTTTGAAATCAGTGGCATTTGTTCATGTTTCCAATCACCCTCCACGAGAGGACTGTTCTGTTAGCTTCTGATGTGAGCTCTCTGTGACCACTTCTCCAATGTCTGCCTCCGTGGTAGGGCTGAGGTGACTTCAGAGCCTCTGGCAGCAATTTTCCTATAGTGCAATGTCTTGTTGGCTTCAATACAGAATGCTGCCTTTGCTTCTTACTTATTAAAGCATCTTGCCTCATTTCTAGTTATGAAGTGTTGTCGTCGTGATGGATTTCCTGACCTTGTGAGGTGGCGGCCGCCAAACTGATGTCATCTTGCATGTGTGTCTTTTGTGTTTTGACTGAATACATGGTCTTTAATTGTTGCCATTTCTCCCACGTTAGGGAAGGAACACTTGCAGTGTTACCAGTTTTTATATTTGGCAGTTTGAAAATAGACTTTAGCCTTAACATTTTCAATTAAAGACTTACATGTTTATTTGCTTCTTTAATTTTATACAATAAAATAAGGTTAAAATTCTGCAGTTACTTACATTTAATAAATTACTATGTGTAAGAGAATGTTTAATGACATTGATAACTATTTGCTTCTTTTTTCATGATGAAATCCAGTAAGATGGCACTAATATACATACAAATGAACATTATTATCTCGGTATTTCAATGAAAAGAACACTTGCTGTATTAGGAAAATATGACAAAAAATTTATTAATTATTTAGAAGTTAAATTATATCTAGATCTTCTGATATCTAAACCAGAATCAGTATCCCTTTGGAAGCTATTCTCAAACAAAATAGTCTGGGGAAAATTGTGTCAATTTTTTATACTGATCAAATAATTTGAATAATAAATATTACTCCTTTTTTGTGATGTTTTATTTTTTACAGTTAATTATAAGTGTCTTATTCTTATTACATAGGTACAGTTTCAATTAATAAAGTTATTTATATATAAAATAAAGTCATATGTATTATGTATCCATGTGGCTATTACTGGTTCTGATATTACAATATGCATATGAACTTATGATTAGACATTGATTTTATACAAAGGTAAATGACATGTAGCCTCTATCAGTTATTCAGCTTAATCCCCAAAAAGCCAAAAAATGAATCTAGAACCAGCAAAGACCAGAAAATTAGTAAACACTTGTTGAACAATTCTTGTCATTATAGATTCACAGTTGTGTGTTTTTTGTTGTTGTCATTTATTTCATCCTTGTGTCTTCATTGTGAAAAATTTGTTATCATTAGTGTCACAACTTTATTTTTGTTAGAGTAATTATCAAGTCTGCAGCTTAGTAACTGGCAAGAACTAAATTCTAATCATAGTCCTGCTCCTGAAAAATTTGCAAGTAGGATGTGTATATGACCAGTACAATATTCCCCAAACAAATCATCAAGGGAAGCTTTTTCTTTTTTATAACAAAGGTTTCTAGATCATCCCCCTGCTTGGTGTACTGAATTGGAATCTTCTGGCTAGTGCCAGAGAGGGCTATTTTTTAAATTTCTGTAGGTAAATGTGGCATTGCTACACTAGAGACTCATATTTAGGGACCAGTGAACTTGAAAACCTCTTATTTTCCCCGACTTTAATTTTCTACAAAGATGATTTTTATTTTCTACTTTTAATTTGATAGACAAATCCCATCACTGAAGTGGGCAGCACATTTTTTTAGGATTATCTTTATGTTCCTGACTTATTTTAATAATTATAGAATCAAAAAGTCTTAGAGATGTAAGGATGTTTAAAGATTATTTATTTTACTTCTTTGTTCTTAACATAAATGCCATTTTCAGTATTATTTTCAGGTGATCCTAATCTCTCTGGATGTTAGATTTCTCCAAACTGAGAGGATTTAAGATTATTTCTTATGAAACTTTTAGCCCATGGCTTATATCATGGGTTCTGATGAGTGCTATTGATGTTGTCTGCTGGGCACCCATTTCTAGAGACAGATACGTGAATAAAACAGGAGTTCTCTGTCAGAAGTACACAGAGCAGTGAAGAGACAGCTAAAAAGAGCATTATTATTGAGTGAAGGGAGAAATACAAAGAATAGATGAATATGTGTAGAGGGAATATTTAAACTAGTGTTAGGAGAAGGCAAGAAGACTTTGGAGAGTATGACAGATCCCATAAGACAAATAATATTTAGGAATTAAGGACAAAGGTAACTTTGGAGAGGATAAAAGCTGTTACAGTATATTTCTCCCATTATAAGAGGCCGACTGCATATTCACGTAATACATAGAGGTGTTCCATGGGTTGTAGAAATTAAACATTGTTGTCTCTGCCAATTTTAAATATACTGAAATTGCTGCAAAAGACCTACATCCTGTTTCAATGTACAATGATGGAATGGAATAGATTCAGTCTACAATTGTCTTTTAAAACAAGATAGAATGATTTGCTCACTATGGGAAGCTCAAATTCTGGCTAGTTCAAGTTGTACTTTTTATATCTGAAGACACTGAGGCTTGGGAGGTTGTTTGCACAAAGTCACACTTATTAAAATCTAGGCATTTTTATTTCTATCGTAATAGTCTGAGTCAGTTTTCTCTGCTCTGATGTTGTACTTATTAAAACAAGTTCAATCTTCATAACCTTATATCATGCTTTCTTTTCTTTTTCTTTTTTCTTTTCTTTTCTTTTCTGTTTTCTTTCTTTTTATTTTTTGGAATCCTTGTCTTCTATTATCCTATCCTTCTATTCCTAAGGACGTAGCACACAAGTGGTACAGATATTTTTGGTTAAACTAAAATAGATAAACATGAAAGGATGTGGGAAATCTATAGGCTGTCACTTAATACATCAAGCAAATTACACGTTATCTTGCTCATGTGTCCTGCAGTGTTCTGTAGATTCTTATGATAGAAAGAAGAAAAATCAGGATAAATGTGCAACAGCTGACAATGTTAAATAATCCTTTAAAGCTGTGAAAGCCTTCATTTGCTTTCAAGAGTTGTGACATATGGTCAGAAATGGCTTGAAGATTTATTGTGTGTTCTCTGTTGGATGAGATTCAAAATATACTTTAAGAAAGGTTCCATCCTTCATCCTTGAAAAGATCCTTCAGAACTCATAGAGCATGTAGAATACAGACCAAGCATGATGAGATTCACATGCCTAAAAATGAAACGCTCTGATCAGAATTGCCGACCTATCACAGAAAATTACTGGGAATGATGTGTAGCTTTTTATTGACACAGTGCTTGGAAACACTGACATCTCATTGACATAAAGAAGCCCCAGGAATAGATAAAACTTTTGACTTACTCTTGCTCAATGTAATTGCAGAATTGGAAAGGCATATTCTTAAATTATAACTTTAAAAAATGGTCATTCTTTTCTGTTTTTTGAAATTAACCTTAAAGATAAAAAAATGAGATACCCAAACTTGCCAGTGAATTCTAGCTTCCATAACTTTGTAGGAAACTAAAAACTTAAAGTTTGTGAAAAATTGAAAAAAAAAGAATAAAAATAAATGCTGAGTCCAAATAATTGAAAGAGCAAAAGAACAACTTGAGTAAAACATTACAGTAAAGAGGTCATCTAACTTAATAAATTCTCCTTGGTGTAAGCAGAAATAATCAAGCCTACCATGTAAATAAAACGAAAAGAATCAAAGGAAACATCTCCCAGTGCGACTTGGTGGGTAATGGCAATGTTTCCATTCCACCTACGCCCTTCCCTTTTCTTTTCCCTGGCCTTCCTCCCATTTCTGCTCTACTTTTCTGCTATTTGCCTCCTAACGTTTCAAAATACAGAGAAACCTATTTCTAAAACCTTCCCAACATATGGCAGCTTGTGTATAAATCATTTTATTTAGGAATTAGGACAATCTTTCTTGTGCGAAGTAGAATAAATTGTGCTCCAATTTCAAGTACTTACGAAAAGTACATTGTATTTTAACCTGAATGTTATGCTGCATAAAGCACTCCCGCCATCACATTCTAGGGTAACTTTTCAGGTTAGACATTGAATTACATGCTGTATAACTTAGAATTGTTTTAGACAAATACTTACTTATGTCTTATTTAGAATGGGAAGGTTTTATTTGGTAGCCCTGCTATCAGGTGTCTGCACTGTTGCTTTCTTAAAGAGGAATGCAAATACTATCTATGGATTAACATGTTGAATGGAAATTTCCTCAAATGGCTGCTATGGTTCATCTGTTAGATCAGAAGACCAGGTGGATAGCAATTATATTAAACTTTCTAGAGCTGGAGGCTTGAACATCCGGTTGTTCTCTATAGTTTGGGCTTGCACACTATTCCTCCATTCAGTTACTAGATCTGCTTGGAGGTAAAGGATTCTTGTCAGCTCAGGTCCCTACTCTGTCTGTGCATTGTGGTTTGCTTTTGCCAAGAGACCTTTATCAGAGTTTATTGTAGGCATCTCATTAGTAT
Source organism: Hydrochoerus hydrochaeris (assembly GCA_004027455.1). Taxonomy (NCBI): domain Eukaryota; kingdom Metazoa; phylum Chordata; class Mammalia; order Rodentia; family Hydrochaeridae; genus Hydrochoerus; species Hydrochoerus hydrochaeris. The sequence continues at coordinate 179,204 of PVLA01000096.1, forward strand.
TTTGGCATGCTACGCTGTACCGATGTTGAACTTTGTCGAATGAAATACAGACCATGTTAGGGCCTGAATGACAACAACTCTAATTAACCTGAGCCATGCTGTGGAACACATTTTGAGATAACGTTGCCATGTATTGTAAACTGCTGTACATCTTTTTTTTTCTTTTTCTTTTTTCACTAATAAAATGAGAGGCTGTCATTCAAAGGTGATCTCCTCTCATTCCTCAGACATGCTTGTTTTTGTTGTTATTGTCCTTGCTGTTGAATCACCTGAGGCCTTTGCCTTGAGTTCTCCCATGCTTTACCTATACAAATGTTTAAATTCTGCTTGACTGTAACCATGCCTGATCACCTTGTGTAAAGTGGTTTACATGCATATTCTGCTTTGGTCTTTTGTTTCTGTAACAGCTGTAGAATTGTTTTTTGAATGTGTACGCTTTTCTCAACAGCTACTCAACCAGAACATAAGATCTCTATGTCAGGAGAGATTTTGTCCAGGCAGTTAAATGTTACACTTCTGGAATCTTTCACTATCTGTGATCCTTTGTTAATGATCAGTCAGTATCTATCCGATGAGTTTCAATGAGGGAAGTCGAGGAGTTGTTATCTTCTGTGTTGCTTGTGTTATGGAAGACTTTTAAAAATGGTCCCATTGACTTTTCTGTTCAGGTGAGTGTGATTGTCTATCACCTACATGACTATGGGGACATCAAAGTGATAGATACAGTCCTATTTTCCCAAAGAACACTAGGTAGCTGAAAATTGGGGATGCAAAGGGAGAAGTGAATGAAAGAATAAAACACACATAATAATTAGTGGATTATGATGGGGAATGAAACAAGGCTTTAATTCTTATTTTTTTTTTAAGTAAGGCTATGGATCTAGCAGTAATTTCACTCATCAATTAGAATTTGTCTTTTAATGTAAATTGATTTGTAACTCTTCACTACCCAAATCCAAATCTAATCCATGGTGTCATTTTATTTATAAGATGAGCTTGGTGGCACTTGCCTGTATATGGAACGCTAAAGCAACAGGATCACAAATTCAAAGCCAACCTGGACAAGTTAGTGAGACCCTGTCTCAAAGTAAAATTTTAAGAAATAGCAAGGACTGTAGATAGCTCAGTGGTAGAGTACTTGTCTTGCATATGTGAGGCCATGCATCACATTCCCAGCAGAGTAATGAATGACTGCATGCATACAACGTTTAAGAACAAGTATCCTAATTTCACTGATGAACAAACAGAAATGAAAGAGATAAAATAATTACCATGATGTTATACAGTTGTCAAAACTGCAAAGTAAAAGTTCAGATCCATATTTTTCAAATGGAAATCTTGACATTTTTCTACATACAAAATTAGTTTTCTTTCTCCCCCTCATTTACTCTCAATCAACATGTTAAAACATTTCCTCATTCCATAGGAGAATTTGACATTAGTTAATTCTTTACCTCTGATCACCCGATAATCTTACACAAAGTTATCCAGCAATATGGATTTTGCCATGATAATATATGAACGATAAACAAATTATGAATACATGATAGTGCTGCCACAGTGTTGACCTTACCTAAGTGTGGTGACTTGCAAATAGTATGCCTCAGGGGTGTGTCACCCAAAGTTTTGTGCATGAGATTATGAAAGTACAAGGATAAATTTGAGTTGCTTTAGGGAAAATGGCTGCAATTTGAGACCATGATGTTAAGTGAAATGAATCAAGATGTTATCTCTGATGTGAGAAACTCAAAGTATAAATAAGTTAAAAAGATAGATAATAGGAATTAGGGATATAAATCTTTTGCAAATGGCAGGAGGACCACGAGATGGAGGCTGGGCCAGGAAGGGGAGCAAAGGGGAAGTAAAAAGAATTAAGATGTGTCAGATACTTGTATCAATTCCCTGCAATGAATCTAATTATGTATTGCAAACATGTTCTGATAAAATAAAAATTAAGAATACAAAAAAAGAGCAAGTATATACAGTATGAACTCCCATGAGAAATGAAGTTTCTAACCTGGGCGACTCTCACACCCACTGCTGTGTACCTTTTCTTCATTCACCTGAGCAATCGTGTGGATTGCTGTGGGAAACCTGCAGGGAGGCTTACTTTTTGGTGAAATATGATTCTTGTCCTGGCAGCTTCGAAGTATCTGATATCTGACAAACTCAGGGTATGTGAGCCTGAGCAGGGCCTGAGAACTCTTGAGAAAACTTCTAAATGTGTTTCCACACATGACAAGTAATCTTAATAAATTAGTCTTGATCTTAGTGGCCATTATCTTTATTAAGTGTATTTGGGGTTTGGATTTAAAGATGCATTAATTCATTTACTTTATCAAGTATATACCTCAAAATTACACATTTCTTATATGTATCCCTATGTTCCCTGTGAGGTTTTTGAATATCATTTCTTTCGTGAAAATAGTGACAAATTAATTATGGTTAAGTACCCTCATAGCGCCTGAATATTTAATGTGTTATTGTACTAGCGAAGCAAATTGTAATTTTGGATTTGGAAGTGGATTTTGAAAGAAATATTTTTGCATTTAATTTTAAGAGCTATTTAGTTTCCTATATTGCTGCGTATTTTTAAAAAATACATGATATTTTTCACATTCACAGCAGTCAGAACAAACAGAAAGATGAGTTTGATATTCACCACACATAGCAACAGAGAAGAGCAGACATAATATACAGGTAAAATGACAAAATGACTAAATTGAATGAGAAGAATCATTAATACCTAAACAATCTGGGACAATTTCTAATTAATCCATTTATACTATGTATGCATAGAGCAGTTTCATTGGATTAAATGAAAAAAAGTTTGGTTTGGCTGTTATAAATTGTCAAATAAAATGGTCATAACATTCAAGAACTTCAATATTTCATTGCCAGTATGATAATTATAGGTTTTTGTTTTTAGTTTCTTAGAGGGTAGAGTTCTTAGACTTATTTCATCACTTTTTCCTGGCTCCTTTTTATTACTAATTATCAGAGTAAATTAGATTTTTATTAAAGGTATTTGATAAAATGTAAAAGTGGCTAGATTTTCTTCATGCAGCTTCACCACATACTGTACCACAAAATAATATAATTAGATGTTACATATTTTAATATTAATAAATGTAGTGTAAATTAAAATTTTAAACTCATTCCAGTTTCTTATTTTACCTGATTTTTGAAATCACCATGTACTCAAAGGGAGTCTTTTTGTTGTTGTTCTTTTGAACTAAGGATTTTAACAATTGCACAGGTTTATGTGATTGCTAATATATTCAGGAAATAGACAAAAGTCCTTTGTTGGCTATGTATACCCTTTGTAGATATTTTCCCCTGGTCTGAACCTTGCCCTGTGATTCTCTTTCTTAAGAGATTTTCACAGAAGCCAGAGCTTCTTATTTTATAAAGATCAATTCACAGTATTTTTGCCTTGATGGATCTTTCTTTGATGTCATATCTGCTTATTACCAAGTTACTAAAATTTTGTCTGTGTATTATTCTAGAAGTTTGTTACTTGTGCATTTTATGTTCATATCTATAGTCTGTTTCAGGATAAAATTTGCATAACGTGAAGTTCAAACACGAGTCTTTTGTGTTGTTGTTAAAATTGCATGTGGATGTGCTTTCCTTCCAAAACCATTTGCTGAAGACACAATCCTTTCTCCAGTCAACTGCCTTTGTATTTTCTCAAAAGTCTAATGGCACGTTATGTGTTTGTTTCTGGGTTCACCGTATTCTACTCCTTTGGTCAGTGTGTGAGTCTTCTCACCAATTCCACACAATCTTGACTACTGTAGTTAATCATCGGTATTTTAAGTGGGTAGTTACTTCTTCCACTTGTACTCTTTTTGACCAAATGCTTTTAGTAATTCTAGGCTCTTTGCTTGTTCACATAAATTTTAGAATCACCATGTTATTACTGACCCCAAAAAATAAAAACCTTGCAAATGTTTCTTTTCTTAGACATTGTTCATTCTTCCTCAAGTGTGACGAGGGGTGGGAGTTTTCTGTGCATGCTGTGTATGAAGTGAAAATAGTTCTCTTAACATTTCCAACCTGTGGGCTAAGTTTTGTTTCATTGTTAATGAATTTTGACTTTTCTCAAGTGGTGGTTTTTCTGAATCAGTTGATATGATCATAAACTATTTTTTAGATTGTTAATAAGAAGACTTTCCATAAATTGAATTTTAAGCATTCAACTGGACTTACATGACCAGCATAAAACTCTCGAGGTTGTGATTTTGTTATTTACCTTGTGCTAATTGAGTTTTATTTGTTGAACTTAGTTTGTAATAGTGTTGGAGACTTTTGTGTCTGAGTTCATGAGGGCTACCACATACTAATTTATATCTTTTTTTCCTTATTTATTTGGAAACAGAATCTCACTTTGCCATTCAGGCTGGCCTTGAACTCAGTATGTAGCCCAGGTTGCCCTTGAACTCTGGTGATCTTCTTGCCTCAGCCTCCTGAGTACTGGCATTCCAGGTGTGTGCTGCCACACCTGGCTTTCCTCTTCTTATTGTTCCTTCTCTTCCTCCTCTTCTTTCTGGTCATATCTTTCACTGAACTTGATATGGAAGTGATAATCGCTTCCTGTGATAAATTTGGAACCTATTTCCATGTTTCCTTCTTTAATGTTTCTTTTCCCAAAAGAAAAGCTTTAAAATTATTATTTATTATTTAAATATTTCATACAATTTGCCAATGAAACTATATGGATTTTGGGATTTATTTCCCAAATCTTTTGAGTTGTTATTTTGCAAAGTCAATCTTTTAAATATTTGTAGGTTTTGCCCTGAATCACAGTTTTTAATTTGTAGATTTTGAGAAATTTATTCACTTCGGTGAAATTCTTGGGTTTATGTCTAGTGTTATTCGTACTTTGCTGTATTATCCTTTTAATTCCTGCAGAGTCTTTAGTAGTGAGTTCTCTTTTTTCCCTAACATTTGTGATTTGTGTATTCCTCCTTGATTATTTCCTAAGGATCATTTGGTTAATCTGTTAAAAATTAACTTTTGGCTTTTTGATTTTCTCTATGTTTTCTTTACAATGAGCTTGATTTCTACTTTTGTCATTTTTAATTTTTTTCTAATGATTTGTATTATTTTGGTGTTTCTTATTAACTAAGGAAGAAATTTTGAGATTTTGTTTTGTAATAACATAGCATTTAATGCTATTATTTCTTCCTGTAAATTAGCTACATTTTATAGAATCTGATGTACTTCTGTTTTAAAAATTAAAATAATTCTTCACTTCCCTCGAGATAGTCTGCTTAAGCCATACATTATTTAGAAATGTTCTGTTAACTTCAAGTGTTTGAGGGAATTTTTATGTTATTTTTCTACCCACAATTTCTGGTTTAGTTCAGTTATGATCAGGGAATATGCTGTAGATGTTGTTAATGATTTAAAATGTGTTATTGTTTGTTTTATGATGAAATATGTGGTGCATGTCACATCCAGGGGACAGTTCCAGGTGCATGAGTATGATGTGTGTTGTGCTGTTGTAGGGTTGGTACCAGGTCAGTGTCCATTAGAATCAGGTGACTGATGGTTATTTTCAGTTCCTGTCCATCCTTCCTGCCTTTCTAGCTACCTGTTATTGAAAGAGGAGTATTAAAGCCTTCAATGTGAGGTTTTCCTGTTTCTTTTTTCAGGATTGTTGGTTTTAGTTGTATTTAGGGCTGTTTGTTGTTTGTTTTATTTCGATGCATGCACTACTAAGCTTGCTTGGGCTCTTGCCTGTTTATCATTGTGTAACCATCTCTTTAATATCCTTTTCTATGCAGTTGAGTTTTTTCAATTTCATATGCTAAGTAGTTTTCTATTGTGTCTTGGATATTGTGAATATTACATGAGTTTCTGTGTCTTATTTAGTTCTGGGTATAACTGTAGATAATTTCTATGTTAGTGCCCAGTTAAGCTGATGAGGCTGAGACCACAGCAAAGTTTTGTAGGCTGTGGTCCTAGTTGGCAGTTGGGTTAAAGTCTTTTTAGTCTTTGGATCTATCCCATGTATGTACCACCTCAGGCCAGTTTGGCTTATTACAGTTCTCAAGGTTTCTGATAGGATCTATGGTATTAAAATTGCAGATGTGCAGCTATAGGTGAGCATATATATTCATAAAAAAGTTTGAAGTCCTCTCTCCAGGGTCCTCTATCTCCATTATTTACCCCCCAATTGGCTGAGCTTTATTTTTCTTGCAAGCAGATATCTAAGGCTTTATTTATCACTCTCTGCCATGTATTTCAACAACAGTGCCAGGACCCAGAGTTAAGCTTTGTAAAGAAAGAGAATAAACAAACAAAGTTTACTCCAAACTTCTTGGATTTCCAGTATGTGGAATTCAGTTGAGGATATACAGAATGAGAAGAGGGTGCTGCACTTACCACTGGATTATTGAACTTTTGAAATCTGGCCATATATTCCACTATTCCAGGAGTGGCCAATCTTTCCATTTTGTCTAGATTTTATGGCTGTATTCAGAAAGATTGGTGGTGTAAAGTGTACTCCCATGTTACTGGGGATTGAAACTTTCACTCCATTTTAAAATATTTTTTGATTGTGATGCTATTATTCAATGAGTGTGATTTGAATTAACACAGAGCAAGTGCTATGATGATTGAAACATGTCAGAATGGACAAGCATGAGCATCTCTATGTAATAACTTGTGTAACTAGAGAGTTGATAATAGACAATTGTTTGAATTTCTTACAATTTTTGACCATTAATTACTTAGTTGTTCTTTGAAATTGTGACATACAAACTCTTTTTCTGTTGAACTAAACTGGGTACATAGAACCTTAAGTGTTTCATTTGCATTTCGATACTCCATGATAGAGTCAGTCTGCTTCAGTGAGAAATAAGCAGCCCTTGTGTCTATAAAACCCTGAAAAAGCGGTGAGTTCAGAGTTGGATGAGAATTTGGTCCGATGTTACACTTTTAAACCAAATATGCAAAGAGGCAACAATCTATATAGGTTTTGCAAGGACAGGTAACCTGTTGAACTGTTTCTCTCACTGTGTTCAACAGAGTACTTAGGGAAAAAGAGATTAATTCATTTTTAATGCTAGGAAAATACAGTCATTAAAAAGCAGATAATATAAAATGCCAGAAATGCTTTTAACATCACAAGAAGTGCACTTGTTTCTTAAATAGCTAGCTACTTTTGGAGATTTAGATATGCTGAGATATTAAATATTAAAATAAAGGTTGCTTTTTAAAATGCAGTGTTTCTTATCAGAATAAAAACAGTTTGAATAAGTATTTCTATTGTATAATTCATGATATTCCTAATAAGATTGTCCAGCTGAATTATTTGTTATACTTTTGAGAATGACTAGGTGTTTTCTTTTTTTTTCTTTAATGAGTCATCTCTTGTTGATTTCCTCTTAAATGTATATAAGTACTGTTAAACTATATGGGGCAGATTGTCACCTAGGATTTGCTAATATTCATGTAATTTCTCTATATTTTATGCATGGATGCAGCCAAACCAGAGTATTCATATGAACTTTTCCATGTTGCACATTCTAGTAAAAGAGCAATTCATTTAAACCATTGGTGCAAAAGATAAGCAAATGTTAGAATTGTCCCTTTTTAACAACTATTCACCATGATTTTCTGCAATAGAATTGAGTATTTATAATTTATTTCTTTGTAAGTCTCCTAACAATATAGATATTGCCATTGGTCTTAAAAGGATGGCTCTCTTCTCATTCTCTCCTCTCCTCTCCTCTTCTCATTTTTCTTTCTATGCTCTGTCATCCACAGGTATATTAAAAGCTATGTACAGACAGTTGACTCATTTAGGTATTCTGTATCCTGCATCAGTTCCTAACAAAGCACAATTTAAATCATCCATAAAGTTTTACTTTATCATACTTGAATTCTCTTGGTAGATACATCTAACACAATTGTCGATTGCAAGCAGTGATTTCTCAAACTCTCTGTTTAAATAGCAAAAGCATATGAAAAACAGAAACAACCTTTCAAGGCAAGTTGGTTCGTTCCTTTAGTACAGTGTGCTTTTAAAACTATTTGTGCAATATGAAATAATAAATTTATTTTTTCAAAGACAAAATGTCTGAATATAATGAATCACACTATGGAAGTACTATACAAATATAGAGGTTAAAAATTCATTATACCCACATATGAGTAAGTGATTATGGAAATATGATTATTTTCCAAAAGTATATTCCATTAATGTAAAGAATATTTTAAAATACAAAGAACCTTCTGTTAGTATGATGTAATAATCTACATGGATTTCTACTTGAACTGAAACAAGTGTTATTTATTATATAGTGGTTATAAGGAGTATATCTAAATAGTCTCAGTTAAGTTCTGATTAATAACATCTCAGTTTTGCTCTGGATAGCTTTAAATATTGCTGTGAAATGTGTGATTTACTCCCACGGAGTTCATTTATAACATTACTTATATTAAAATCTATTGTTATTTATGAAAAGCAAAAGTGTTCTTCATTAACTCACCGAATTAAAGACAGTTTTCCTTAATTCGGAGTATGGAATTACTGTCACTCTGAAGACCATTATTTACGTGAATGTAAAAATGAAGAGTCCACTTGACTTTAGTTAAATGTATAGGAAATTTTGAACAATATATATTTTGTAATTCTCCTCTGGTTTGGGCTGATAATGAGATATTTATAGTGTTTAAATAATATGTTTCAATACTTTCAAGGAAAACTAAAGACAGTGACTGCGTTTATTAGATCCTGAAGTGAATATGAGAACTGTCAAAATTTAGTAAGCTATCATAAGCCAGGAAACTATCTGCTTCTATAAAAAAAAAAGAAGGAAATATATAATCAGAAGAACATTTGGAAATGTGCATATAATCCATAAGGCTGGGAATTAGTAGTCTTTTAAGAATAATTCTCATACATCAGGCTGGGAATGGAAACATAAGTGAAATTTGACTTATTTTCTACGTAAAGTTACTTTTCCCCAAGGATGCTCCTATGTAAGAGTTCCCTTAATTACTTCTTCCTTAACTATTTGTTTCTTAGACACAAAGTAAGCACTGTATTAGCAGCAGGTGTTCTTTTCATTTAAGGAAAATGTATGAAGCTTTTTAATCTTACCACACTGCTGTGTATGAGCCACTTACTTAAAATTATTAATCCATAAGATATTTAGTGATACTTGGATTGTCTTCTTGTAAAGATACACTTTTTAAAATTGTATTTTAAAAAATTGAGGTTATCAACATAGCTTAGGCTTAGTAATTGCACATATCAAGGATATTTATTATGAGGTTAACATTGGGAAGGTAGCCTGGCTAAGAAATGATTTTACTTTTCAGAAAATTCAGCCCCCAAAATCATAAAATATAAAATGTTAGATACTTTGACTCTGGTTTTTAACCTGATTTTTTTGGCCTAGATCTAGTCTCCTAGATGAAAGTCAATATTAGCTGCAGAAAGTGTCTTGTAGGCAAGAGTTCTTTCCTTCTTTCATCTAGGCCTGATGGGGAACTTGACATGCAAACTGCAGTGAGAAGTAGTGTTAAATGTTTTGTTTTTTTTTCACCTGGGATCAAACTCACGACCTCACGGTTACCAGGGCAGGCCCTTAGCCAACTAAGCTAAATCCCAGAGCCAGTATTGTTAAATGAAGGGCTGAGTTTCATGCTTATAAATCAGTCTGAGACAAAGCAGAGTGAATCATTTACCAGTTGCATCAACACGTATAGTTTAATGAACAAATACTAATATGTTCCTAACTACACAAATAAATGCTAGAGTTGAGGCAAAGTTATTCAAGACAGTCCTCCATCCTCAGAGTGTTTATTTGGGGTTTCTGCACCCAAAGCATGTGAAGAATTTCAGATGAGATGAGCTGGTAATGGCAGTGAGCTGTACAGGAATGGTGATGGTGACAGAAGAGATACTTCTAGGAAAAAAATAAGAAAATCCCATTACTTTTCTCTGAAATGTTCGATGAAGACATGATGGATCTCCATGAAATGTGCCTGAAATATGAGGCAAACCCTCCAAATTTTATTACAACGGGGCATGCCACTTTATTCCATTGTCACTTTAAAGGACAAATAATAGTGTCAGAGGTTTAATCTTTGAAACACTTTTAAGGAGTACTCTAATTTAGGTGTGTTTAGTCTTTTCAGAAAGAGAAAGTGACGAAAAAGGTTCTATAATTGAATACATAGTTGTAATTAGAAAGGGGGAATTTTCCTTGCAGGACCATAGTTGAAATTGTTGGAGTAAGCAAACCATGAAGAATTTGTTTGTGTGCTGGGGATATAGCTCAGCAGCACAGCTCCTGCCTGGCAAGCCCAAGGTCTTTAGTTCGATTCCCAGTACTAGGGGAAAAAAATAAAAAAGAAAGAAATGTTTGCCTGGAGGCTAATGTAGTGACATCTAAGCTTTGAAGAATAGAACGTGTGGCCAGAATAAAACCACATTATCTTTACAAAGAGCACAACTGCTAGGAAGAAGGGTGAAACAGCAGCACATATCGGGAATCTATGACAAATTAAAAAAAAGCCTGAAGGCGTATTAATAGCTCCTCCCAAGAACGTAAGAACCAGCATCCAAAAATTACAGGCTGATGTGTGAATTGTGAGCTCAATTTGACACTGGAAATATGAAGTTTTGACCTTGGAAGCAAACATACAAGCACAAAAAAATGACTAAGCAACATCATATACAATATGACTGGAGAAAACTCAAGGAGAACCTAAGACATTAAAGATAAAATTTCTGATAAGATGGTAAGTTTACATCACTGGATTTTTAGCCATTTCTTCACTGGAAACTCCAGGCAGAATGATTCCTGTCAAAAGATAGATTGAATTCACCAAATACTTTTCAGTTATCTACTTTGCATCTAAATGTCTGCTCAGAGCTATGTTACCTCTAGGACCACTTGCTATCAGCAATTCTGTGATTTGGGGAACATTATTCGAGAAGGATCTTGCGGAAGACTGAAAATTGCATGAGCAATTTTCATAGAGCATAATATTCTGAACTAAAACAATGATTTATTTCCCATGGAGAGTGAGACAGAGAGACAGCCTTGGCCAAGTTTCTCTGGTTTGATTTATTTTGGAAACAGAAATAAATAAGGCAAGCGTATAGAGAGGGGAATCTGTGAAGTCATTACTGGAAAGTGAAATTTACAACAGAGGCAAGATAAGAGTTGCCTTTTGGAAACATTGATAAGAGAATGTCAAATTGTACATTTCTTATGAGACAATTTGGTTACTTTGGCAACATACACATTATTCTCATTTCTGATAAGCAGTCTTCCTTTCATTTCCACCTGTGGCTTTTGTCACTGTGTCTCCAAGGGACATTCATGCTTAAATGAGCACTAATTAACATTTAAACTGTAAAATATACACATCGAGTTAGGGGGAGTATGTTTCTTTAATATTGCTCTAAATACACCATAGAAAGCCATCATGGTGATTACTTGCACTTCTTCAAAGGCTGAGTTTTTGAAAAGTTTCATTAGATTTAGTGATTTTTATGATCATGATTACATGTTCTATTTTTACTGACTAAATGGGATGATATGCAAGCTGCATATAAACTGGGGTTTGTAGCACAATTATTTCTTTAAAAAGAAATGAGAACACACACATGATTTTTTTTTAAAAATCAGCTTTATCAAGATATATTTTCACACAAAATTAAGCTTACTGTGTTAAGGTATATGGTCATGTGATTTTGGTTTTATCCACAAAATTGTGCTTTGATTGCTGTAACCCAATTCTAGAACATTTTTCATTGTTCTCAAAGAAAGCTCGTACATTAGCAGTCTCTCCCAGTTATCTACTTCTGTCTTTGGTCACCACTCATCTGATTTCCATCTTTATGAATTTAGCTGTTCCGTACATTTTGTGTAAATGGCAGTTTTTGCTTTATTCCGGGCTGTCATAAATCATGACGCTATTCCTTTTTATTGCCTAATAATATTCCATTTTGTGGATATGTGACTTTTTATTTATCCAGTGGTTTGTTGGCAGGCGTTCAGCTTCTGTATACCCTTTTCCTATAAGAATAAATTTAATGTGAACAATTTTTATGTTTTTATGTGCACATATGTTTTTGCTTCTTGGCCATATACCTAAGAGTTGAAATGCTGGATAGGATAATAATTCTATACTTAGCTGGTTCAGAAACTTCCAGATTGTTTTTAGTGTTGTCACTTCCCTGTGCTGCTAACCAGACATGAGGAATCCATTTCTCCACATCTGTAAAAATACTTGTTATTATTTGTCCTTTTGATGATACCCGCTCCAATGTTTAAAAAAGGGGTATCTCCTTGTGGCTTTGATTTGCAGTTCTCTGTAGTCTAAAGATGTTAAGTTTATTTATATGTATTTATTGATGTTTTGTGTATCTTCTTTGGAGAAAGGTCTAGTTAGATCCTTGCCCCATTTTTAAATTAAGTGATTCATATTTTTACAGATGAGGTATACAAATTATTTATGTAGTTTGAATATGAGCTTCTTACTAGATTGGTGTTATGAAAATGCCTCCTCCTGGGGTCTGGGCTCTTTTTATTTCTTGCTGATGTCTTTCTGTGCACCACATTTTGGAAAATTTAATGAAGTCTTTTATTTATGAATTTTGTTGTCACCTGTGTGTTTGATGTGTTCTCTAAGAAACTATTGCCTAACTGAGGACCATGGGCACTTTTGTTTCTTCTAGTATTATAGTTTCATCTCTTAACATTTTGCCCCAGATCCTGTTTCTGTTGCCAGATTCTTTGAAATACTTTTGTTTATTTTGTGAAAGAGGCGTCTAATGTCATTTTTTGGTGTGGAATCTGCTGCCCTAGCACCATTTATTGAAAGTACTGTATTTTCCTCACTGAATAGCCTTGGTGATGTTGCCCATATGGATAAGGGTTTATTTCTGGACTCTCAAATCTATTACTAACTGTCTTTGTCTATCACCATACAGTTATCATATTGTTTTCATCACTGTAGTTTTATACAGCACTTGAAAATGTGAAATCTAAATCTTACAAGTACTTCTTTTAAAAATCATTTGAGTGTTTGGGTTTGTTTGTGATTCCCTATAAATTGCGGTCATTCTTAGGATGAATTTTTGAGTGTTGATGGCTCAGATTATTAAATCTTGGCATCCATCAACGTGAAATGACTATTTAAGATGTTAATATCTTTCAATAATATTTTATGGTTTCCAGTGCATGAGCCTTGTGATTTTATTGTTATGTTTGCTCCTAAGTATTTGATTCTTAAATTTATTTTCAATTTGCTCATTGTCAATGTATACAAATAAAGTGGTTTTGTGTGACAATTTTTTAGCCTATAACTTTTCTAAACCTATGTACTAGTTCACTTTTTCATGTTTGTTTGAGATTTCCTATCTAGAAGATCATCTTTGAATAGAGATTTCTTTCTTTCTTTCTTTCTTTCTTTCTTTCTTATTTGTGTACCTTTTCTTTCCTTCTTTAATTTCCCTTTAAGTAGTGTTGATTAAAAAAATTAACTTAACAGAGGTAAGATAGAAACTAAATGATTGTGTTCACCTATACTTAACTTGAAAATCTCTAAGAGGAATATATAATAAGGCACTATGAAATTCTCTTAGAGGAATATATAATAAGGTACTATTGAATTTAATAAAATTCAAATTTTATTTGAATGAAATAAAAATTAAGTCTTCTGGAAATGCAATTAAATTTAGAGGATGTTAGTTTCAGTGTATAGTGGTTGGCTTGATCCACAGTTTATGTCTCCAGAGTCTCCCTAGGTTCCTGAATCCACCACAATGCTGAATCCTCCCCACACAAGCATTACAGTACTGGGACAGTTGACCTGATGACCGAGACAGATGCTAATGGGTCACAGGGGATACTGCGTGGATATGCTGAACATGCGATGATTCATATCCTGAGTGACAGGAGTGGGTCAGTGCAAGATTTCATCACAATATCTTTGTGCAGTTTAAAACTTACAAATTCTAGAATTTTACATTTAAGACTTCAAACCATGATTGACTGTGGATTATTGAAATTATGAAAAGTGAAACCTTGATAAGGGTGAAATATTGCGTTTGCTTCTCAGAACTAAAACAATGGCTATGAAATCACTTGTGGAGAAATATAAAATGAAACTACTAAAACACAGAAACAAAGAAATAGAACTCCAGGTGTCATGAATTGCTTTCAATGTACTGAGACTCAAGTTGGGCTTCAGTTTTTATGTGAATACAGATATTCAAATGAACTTTGCTTTATTGAAGAATTTAAAAATATCTTTGTTAAAAATATAGATCTCAAACCAAGAGTATGCCACAGTGACAATGCTGTCTGAGCCTTGTGATAAATAATTTTTAATTTTTAAATTTTAGCTAATTTAAAATACAGACGTTTTCTAATTCTTTTTTAGGCTTCATGTGATTCATTTTGAGACATTCTAACTTTGCAGTTCCCTAACCATTTTTGTTTGCCAAAAAGTCCAAGGCAACATTGTAAATATTCCTTAGCTAACACTGAGATGATCAGTGGCCCAAGGACTTGGCACAGTGATACTGTAACTTACAATATTGATTCAGCGCTAATGAAAAAGGAGATACTGACATTTGTTATGATGTGAATGAATCTAAAATAAATTGCGCTAAGTGAAATAAGACTAACTCAGAACTATACCACATATATATGTTTAATCTTTTTTTTAAAAAAGTAAAATACATTGGCATGGAAAACAAAATGTTGGTTGTCAAGGTTGAGGTGAAAGGAGGAAATGAAGTGACATAATTCAAAAGATTCTGAGTAAAATAGATAGAAGAATGTACAAGTCTAAAGATCTAATCTCATGTTATAGATTAAAAACTGGTGGTCAACTTAACACCAGTGGAATTAAATCACCATGATGCTGAGCGTAGATGTTCCACCTGAGGAAAGTTGCCAGCATAAATAGAGACGTGGAAAAGGAGAAGAGAGGCATTGAGGCATTGAGACATCGTGGGTTCTCCTATGTGTTGCTGTTTGAGCTGTTGGTTCTCCTGGAGAAGCTCTGGTCCTTACACTGAGCATAGCTTCCTGGCTCCGGAGGGGAAGACGTGTGTTGCTTAATCTCTAGGATGAACTCTCGCTGGCTTCCTGGCATGCACTCCACTGTGTTTATCATAGGAGGAACTCGGAACCTTTGTGTCACTGAGAATGGTTGTGGTGCTTTCAGGGCAGCCCTGGTTTTTATTATGAGTGTGACTTCTCAGCTCCAGCACAGAACCCTTAACCTACTAGCACAGCCCCTTCACCCTGCTGGCATGGACTTTCTGGCTTCTGCCACTGACCTTTGGGCCTTCCCAGCACGGATCCATATAACAGACTGGTGTGAATCTTTCTTGTAGGTGCTAGACCTCCAGCTGGACTCATGGGAGGCATTGTCATGAGTTCTAGATTTTCATCTGGACTCATATAGCACATTGCTGTGAGATTGAGGCCCATGGCTGAATATCCTATGTCTTTAGTGTCGTGGATAGATTTCCTGCAGTTTCTTGTGTTAACTCTGGGTGACCATCATAAAATAATATGATAAATTCCACGTCCTGATTCTAATTATTCTCTGCACAACCCCTGACTACAACAGTACAACATAAGGACTATAATTAATAATAATATGTGTAGTCAAGATTTTTTTCTGAGGAAATTATAATTGTTCTTACTATGAGAGGAAATAGAAAACAATATCTGGCAATAGATCTATTAATTTGTTCTACTTAAATAAGGTTCATTATATATATTCATATTATATACCTTCATTAAATATATATATAATATAATGTGTGTTTCCAAAAGAGATATCTTTGCTTTGGCTCTATGAGCTCTGACAGGTGAGCACACACACTAATAGCCAGTCACAGATTTTCAGACTGACCAGTAGAGGTAGTTTGTACCTTTCAGTACTGACTGTTGTTGTGCTGAACTTTTTTTAATGTGTAGACTTCATCTTCATGTGAGCAGAGACACTGAGGTATCCATTTAGTTTTCTTTCTCACACTCTAATCCTGAAGCCCTGCTTTCCTCAGGCTGTATCATTTCACAGGAAACTGGACAAACCCTCTGAGCTTTGTCATTAAATCATTGTTACTTGTGCCCCTTTGTTGAGTATGTGACATCAACTCTGCTCTGAAATATGCTGGTCGATCACAATTGAGCAGTGATGCTTCAAATGAAGTACTAATTGAGTGGAATTTATGAAAGTATTAAGCCATGAATTACTGTGTAGAAATTAGAATATGCCATGTAGGTTTTATTCAGATCTGAGAATTTCTGTGTATCCTTTCATCTACCCACACACCCATCTATACAATACTATTTGAGATTTTTAATAATAAAATTCAAATTTGAGCACATGCCTCATGCTATAGTGCAAATAATTACAATTTTTAATATTTTGAAATTGAGCTGCTATTCCCATAATTGTTTGTTAGCATGTATATTTTTTAAAAATTAAGAAATTTAGTTTTTTGGTCCTGGGGATTGAACTCATGATCTCACGCTTGTCAGGTGCTTATACTGCTAAGCCAAATCCCCAGCCCACATGTATATATTTAATAAAATCCAAAAATTAGTAATATCCCTACATAATATTTGGTCTTACATGGCTTTATGGTTTAACTCATTTGACGATAAAAATGCAGGTTAGGGTAACAGCCCTACTTCTCAATGGTGGGTGCATTGTGCTATTAGCTTGTAAAGAGTTGTCCTGATCCACAGAATGACTAAAATCATATGAAAGCAAGATTCTTCCTCATACAGCTGAGACTTCAATCTCTTATTTGGAAATGAGTTACACTTTATTCTCTGAATTGTATATTACAGGCTTCCTGTGCAGAAAAACAAATTTTTTAGTGATGTGCATCCTTTCCTATTGGTTGTGAAATATTTAACTTTTTTTTTAAACCACTCACAATTCTTATAGTGGATCAGTCTTAATCCTGAGAAAAGATGCAGTTTGTAATAGAAAAAGTTTGTTTAAATGTCTTTGGTGGTTGTACATTCAGGGTTTGTTGTCTACTGTGTCTGCTGTAGCAATATTTTTACTGGATAGTCTCTCAGGAATTGAACTGAGTTACTTCTTATATCATCATAATTCATTTAATAATCAATGCTATTCATTGTCCCACTGGGGAGTTTTATCACTTCAGGAAGTGAAAGTGTTTTTAATTCTGTGAGAATCTATAACTCAGAGTTGTCCAAAAGGAAGTCTTAGCTAATTTATTGTTGTTGGGACAAAATACCCAATACCCTCAAGTTAAAGGAGCAAACATTTATTTTAGCGCATAGTTTCTAGAGGTTTCAGTCCATAGCAAGCAAGCTCCAAGGCAGGACAGCATGGCAGAAGAGAAAGGGTCCATGGTGTGACTTGTAAGAAGGAACAAACAGTGAGCCTTCCTTTCCCTTTTTATCCCATCCAGGCTACATAACTATTGGTTGGCACCACACACACCCACAGCAGGCTTTTCCGTTATTCACAGCTAGAACTTCATTAAACCAATCAGTGGACTAATTCAGTTACCATGTGGCCTTAATCCAGCATTATAAACCAATAATTAAGCCATGTCACAAAAACTGAGTGCATGGTATTTTGGAGGGTCATTTAATATAAACCATAACAAATACTTGAGGTAAAGGAGCAATGTCAGTGTATCTGATAAAATATGTCTCCTTGATGTTTTTTTCATAATCTCACAGAAATCTATTTGACAAAAGGCTAGATAATTTGAAAGACTTTTCTCTCTAAAAAATAGGTTGAGACTTTTTTTTGGGAACATTACAATGTCCTGCTTAGAATAATTGTCTTCAAGTTTCTCTAAGATCATAATCTTTCATTATTTGTCATTGTAGGAATTTTCTCTTCTCTTGCACGTTTTATATTTACAATTTGGAGTTATTATTTTATTTATAAAAATATTTTAGTCATTGCCTTTGAAAATACTTTTGAACCTCAGTATTGTTTAATCTTTTAAAGTCTATTTAATAGAAAGTATGTACAGAATGAGATTTTTGTCCTAGCCAAGTCCTTCATTCAGCATCACCTTGGCTTAGTGTGCTCATTTTGATATTTTGCCTTTGGAAGATGGAAAGAGCAAGGTAGGTTGAGAATTGAGAAGAGGTGTGTATGTGGTTTTCTGAAGGAGTAAGAGACAGGTTTCAGATTCTTCAGGAAAGAGAACATAGTGTATGACCATTCATCTCACATTTGGAGACCATCCTGATGTATACAGATTATTTCATTATTTTACTGTTACAGGCTCTCCAACACTCCATGAATTCTTGAAATTGCCTTGATTTTATTGATTCACATGGTTACTTTAGACAAGCTGCAGATGTGTGCAGGAAGCAGATGTCTTGTTGGTTGTGGAGCAAGCAAAACGAATCTTGGGTTCCTGTAGAATCCAGCATGTGAATGGCGATGCCACTAGTGGACATAGAGCAGACTGGAAGAGGAGCTGTTCTGTGGGCTTTTGACAAGAGGTGGAGGAAGAAGATAAGAAGTTATTTTGTAGCTGTCAATCTGAGATCTGTGCAGTTTTCTCTGTGTCTAACTAACTGTGCAGGTATCTATGGGATATGGGAATTAGGTAGTCTGAGTGGCTCAACAGGAATAAATTCTACTGCGTAGACCTGAACTGAAATGTGAATGGGAGGCAGGTCTCTTTCTAAGGAACTGCACTTGAAAAGGAAGAGAGAGGAAGAGAGAGAGACAGAGACAGAGAGAGGGACAGACAGAGACAGAGATAGACAAAGAAAAAGAGACTTCAGTTGATATGGGCCTAAATGTGAAGGAAAACTTTAAAAAAAGCTTTAAGTATATTTGTAGATTCACCTTTACCAACTGTGTTTATGAAATATTAAGTTCTGCATGAAGAAATTATTTTTGAACCAATAATGTTTGAAATACTCTGGTTTCAGAAAAATGAAAGAGATTTCTGAGCATCTGAGAGCCTCTAATATACTAAAATATATTGTGTATTTCCAAAGGAAATAGACTATGCAATGATTCCCAACCTTAGCTGGCAACTGACTGAGCTTTTCAAATAGCTATTAACTGAAATATACAAGAGACCACCTCAAAATCAAACAGGACCTGGTGTAATTTGGGGGCATGACACTAGTTTAATTATCAGATGCATACTTCATAACTTGCTGAGCAAAACTGCCTGTTCTGTGGAATGGAAATAAGGTACACACTTCCTACAAGACTGCAATTCAGCAATTTGCATGTGTCCAGACTTGCATCATTGCTCATGGTCCATGCCACTTCAGTTGGTGTTAAATGTCTTAACTGTCATTCCTACCAAACCTCACCATGCTGGGATGAGGATTATGAAAGCTCACTGTGTAGGTCTGCTAGCATGGTGTCTCTTAGGCCTATTCTGTGATTATCGATTTACTAATGCTATTAGTGTGGTCATGTTAATATACACTAATCATATTAATACACTTAGAAACACTTTATTCATTTGAAAGAGAAAGGTAGCAGAGAGGGTAAAAGACAGAGTGTTGACTCCAAGTGAAATTGTCAGCTGCGGGTTGGAAAGGGCGGCTGTCACAAAAGAATTGTTGAAATGAGAATCCAGGGCACAGAACTATGGTTAGAGAGGTGAGAGGATAAGAAAGAGACAGAAGTTGAGGAAGAATAAAATTCTGGAGTGACAAGAGTTTGTACTGACCCTTTATCTTCCCTGCCCATATATCGTTTGGTACTTTTTCTTTGACCACATCACTCTTAGTTGAGCATACTGGTGATTTATGGACAAAAGGTAGACATTTAAAAATAAGATATATTTTTCTTATTGTGTAGAAAGACAGTAAAGTCTGCAATCCACGTGTCCTGGAAGAATGATGGTAGTCATTTGTAAACTTAATCAAAAATTAAATGAAATTTAAATTGTTTACCAATTTTTTAGTAAAGATTTTAGAAGCAAAGTTCTATATCTCTTGTCAAACTTACCACATTAGAAAATGCTTTTACAATATATATAAATATGTGTATATATATATATATATATATATATAGTGCTTATACATGTATGTATATACATTCATGTATATTTACATTGTATAAAATCATTGTGCCTATCAATGATTATAGTTCATATGTACTACTTTTTCTTGACTTAATGTTTTGAAATTGAAACATTACTTATCTTTCTTAATCAAAAGCACCTACTGTTATCCAGAGTTTCAAAGGCTGGCATTTATATTCAACACTGCTTCATAAAGACAGAACAATCCACTATAGCGGAGAAGTAGGTATGCTTTGGAGCCAGACAGTCTGGCTCTGTCACTGACAGGCTTTGTGACCTTGGACAATTTACTTAGCCTCTCTGTGCTTCAAATTTTTCATTTTCAAAAGTTCCTGGTTATTGAAAATCTATTTCATATAGTAACTATGAAGAGTTAATAAATAAACATGTGTAATGAATGCACTTAAAAGTATGTCTGGCACAAAATGGTTTTATATATATAGTGTATGTTAAATATAATAAATAAAAGATAGGATCTGTTGGGAAAAACAAACAAACAAACAAACCAACTCAGATTTATCACCTTTTGCTTACTGACCTGAACACTGCTGGACCTCTGAGAGTTATGGACAGCAAGCCAAGCTGAATTTCTTTTCAAAGTGCTGGTGGTGTGCTAATGGGAGGAAAGCTCTAATGGCTTATGAAATGTTGACCCTGATACCATTAAGCTGTTCCAACATGACCGTCTGTGGTTGACTCTGTCTGCCTTTTTCATGTGTAAAAGACTAAAACAACAAAAATCTTCTTTCTCTTCATGTATAATGTTTCACTTTCCACATTGCTTATGAGGGCATCTACATTCATATCGTGTTCTGATCGTGCATGTGAATGCAAAAGTAACAGTACCTTCTTCATCATTATGAGACAAGACTTGTCACCCACGCTTTATGAACAGCAAATTCTTAGCTCTTGGAGCAGCCAGGGGTAGGTCATAAAATAAAGGATTAGAGCGCAGAGATATTAGTGAAATAGAAGCATCAGCACTTCTCACTGTATTAACTCAGAGACGATGAGGTCTGCCTGGGGAGCTAATGCTACTTAACTGTGTTTGGGCAAAAAGCCAAAAGGAAATTGTATTTCAAAATGAGCAGGTCTGGCGTCCCATATGTTAGGTAATCCTGGTCACTTAACAGGGATGTATGGCCATTTCATGCAAAAGATAAAAGACGAAAAATATACTTTTATGTTAAAGAGCAGAGTGTGGATACGGTTTGAAGTTGGAGCACAGTGGATATCCCATCAGGCGTTTATGTTGTTCAACTAAAAATAGTTGAGAAACAGAGCTGGCATCTTTGACTACAGAAGAGGTTCTGCAGGAACTTATTTTATACTCTCCATTTTCTGAACCATAGAACTGGTAATGAGGATGATGACAAATGGATTAATCAAAGGTCATTGCAGAGATCTCTTATGCATTCTAGAAAAGCATGGCTATCCTCAAATCCAAGGAATTCGCCATGTAGTTCAAAGCCTATTCTAGTTAAAAAAAAAAAAAAAAAAAAAAAAAGCATGTTTGGAGGGTAAGGGGTAGTTAAACCTGTTGTCTTAGATTTGCTGTGGTATTCTCAACTCTCATTTCTAACTTTGTAGTACGGGCTAGAAAGAAAGGTTTTGTCACCTTGTATGCCAGAAGAAGCTGACAAGCTTAGCCAGTCCTTCCGTATGGCACTTCTTTTAGTATAGCTCCCAGGCATGGCCTCCCCTCTGCTGGCTAGCATATATTTTTCCTAATTGGACAGTTAGTTTCTCCCTATTCTCCCCTGTGTGAGTTCTCCAAAGCCACTAAATGGTCCATGTGGTTAGCGACCACATACTGTCCTGTTTCAGTCTTTATGCAACATTTCAGTTTCTGGTTCTTTTCTGCTAGTTATGAACCCAGTGACTTTCAGTGCATTCACACAAAATAATCATGCTACCAGTGCACTGTTTGACTTTGAGGTACACTTAAAAACACCCGAGGGTGACATTTAAAACATCTTATTGTCCTTTTTTTTGTAGAAATATACATATACATGCTTCATTCTTTATGATACCACAGGATCCTGTTCTTTGGATTTAGCATCATTGTCAGATAATCACGCAAAATTCTGATCTTGTTTTCAGAAATGTTCTCTTGTTTTTATTATTATTTGTTAGGATTCCAAAAATATTACTGGAATTTAAGACAGATTATCTGAATTGTCCTTGTAAAAAATCTTATATTTTAATTTTATTTGTTACTCATTAATTTTATTGTTACTCATTTATGGCTTATTGATTCAGCATCTGTTTCTCAACCCCAAATGTATATTTGGTGTAGAAATCTATTGTAGCTCTGTTCACAGTGATTCTTTTGTATACATAGACTGGACATTTATGCACACATTAAGGGCATAGAGAGCTATAATTTCCAGCAAATTCTACTTTTTAGTAGAGTCACTGTCCCATGTAACTTTTATGGGATCCTTGATCTGATGTCTTCTTTTTAAGACAAGAAAATAATTTACAATTTGCTTAGTTTATTATAGATTCAAATTCACACTAAACTAAATTTTCTTTTGTAGCTAAAGGGGGTTTGTAAGAACATGGCAAAGCCATTAAAGTACCCTCCGATACTTTAATGATGATATGTCAAGGTGATATGTTAGCTTCTGCTGCCACTGAGCATATCTTGAAAGTTGACCATGTTGGGACCACAAGCTCCCTCTGGCCCAAGGCCAGAGATGCAGTGGGCAGCAGGCTGCAAAGTGGTGAGTATCTGACTGGGGAGCCACCATTGGGCTCCTGATGGCATTGGTTTCTCCTCCATGAGGGAGAGTGAGCCCCTGGCTGGAGTAAAACCTGGGTATTCTTAGGAAATGTGAAGAGGAGGGTGAAAGCATGCAGATTTGGGGAGGTGGAGGGCAGACAGGTACTGGGAGCCTGCAGATTTTTGATGCTTAATGGCATCACTGGCCTGAGGTTTGAAATCCTTAGTGAGGAAGGAAGGTAGGGTGGGAGGGAGGGATAGAGAGAAAGAGAGAGAGAAGGAAGATTCATTGTGTTTCATTTTCAATTTTGTTCAAATTTGACTACTTCAGAAAGAACTTGCCTTTCTTGTGTTAACAAATCAAACATGCCTTAGCTGAGCTTTTAATGTGGTGAAATAAAACTATTTTTCAGTTTCAGAGTACACACAATGATGCCATACAGCATGTGCTTCTGACAGTGTCTCCTTCACTTCCTGTTGGAATTAAAATCCTGTCCACTTTTCTCAGTTTTATCCCCCATGAAGCTTCCGCCTGATCCTCCACAGGGATTTGCGGCTCCTTAGGGCCCCCAATGCTTTGCGCTTGTTGCCCCTCTGTCTTCAGTGCTACGTTATTTTATTTCCTGAGATTCTGTGCCATCCCTTAGATTGCGCTGAGCAGCTAAGACAAATGATGCAAGTGTTTCTCAGTCGGGGTTGGGTACCAGGTGCAGGGAAAAAATACAGGAAGCAAGGAGACTGAGATTCATCAGGAGAGTAATTTTAGGACTGTAGATTTCACTAGATCATGCCGAGACTAGGTTTGGAAAAACTTAGAGGAGAATATGAAAATAAAACAGAAATTTAGAGAGAGGGTTGGAGACCTGGACCATGCCGAGGTTGTGCTGGGGGAGTGAAGAAGCTCTTGAGCAGGCTGCCAGGGCCAGAAAATAGAACACTGCTGTTTGTGCTTCTGCATGGTAGTGAGAAAATTCATTTTTACATGAGAAGTATCCAAACTGTAAAAAAGACTTCTTAGTTAATATTCCATGTGCATGTATCTGTTTTATATTCTCACATACTCATGTTTATTTGGAATTAAATGTAAATTAGCCAAAGCATGCTACGAATATTTTTTAAAGTTTTTTAAACAGCTCTTTTAAAGCTGTTTAAACACCATTTTCCCATAATGAACATTTTAAACTTGCACAGTGGAAGGGTTTCCATATAATCACTGTTTAAAGAGCATGGAAAGTGTTATGTTTAACAAAAGACAATGTGTATTAACAGCATTGTACTAGCAATAGGAATTCCAACCTGCTTCTCTCAAAATGTGGCCTGACCACCAGCAGAAATACCTCCTACATAAAGTGTCAGCTGGTCCACACACCTGTGTTAACTAAGAATGACACCTGAAAGTGCCGGTGACCTCCTTCTCAGTCTGTGAAGTTTCTGTCATTAACAGAGCCTCCCATAAATCTAGGCACACTTTTGTACTCTTTTTTTTTTTTCTTTTTTTGAGGAAGGGTCTCACTTTGAACTCATTCTACAGCCCAGGTTGACTTCAAACTCATGGTGATTCTCCTGCCTTAGCCATCTAAGTGCTGACATTATAGATGTGCAGTACAATACCAGGTTTCTGTACTATTTGAGAGATGCTAATGTCCTGTCTTCCAACGAGGATCTCATTTTATACATTTTTACATTTTCCCCCTTTAGTGTCAGTGATTATTAGAAATATGATGAAATTCAGTTTGCATTGTTTTCTGTGACCAATTCATTATTGAATTAGAGAAGACTGCTAAGACTGCAAATGTAAAGCTCTTTAGTTTGGAGTCTTAGAAGCATTTTTAAAATGCTTAAATCCCAAACTTCTGGGCAATAATTTGATTCAGACTCATTTGAATAGAAATTGCACCCTGGAGGCTAATCAGCCCCAAGAACTATACCCAGAAGAAAAATCTCCCATCTTAAATAAAATAGAGAATTAGAAATATTAAGGTCACTTCCTTCTCTAAGGGAATCAAGACTTGAGGTCCAAATGATTTATTTATGTGATGGTTTTCATGTGATATCTTTGTGAAATTTTTGGACTGTCAAACTGATATAAAAACGAGTACTAGTTTGTTCTTTGTCTTTAATTTGTTTGAGTTTACCCATTTGGAAATGTGTGTGTCGGTGAGAAAATGGTGCAGTGCTTCGTAACACTGTAAGATGTGTTAGAAAAGTTAAGAAGTGTCCTAAAGAGAGGTGCTTAAACATTGTTAACTAATTTATTTTACAAAGACCTGACTTTGACAAAATTGTAAAGTGAATAGAAGATACCTCTATAATCAATATATTTTCAATATAGTCTAATCCCTGATCCTGGATTATGTATGAATAATAATTATACATTTATATATATTAATTCTGTCAATATGTAACCATTTTTATAAAGGGAAACTTTCTATGAAAATCCAGAGAAGTTTATCACTCCTGTGAGACAGAAGTAAGACTCAAGTCTAAAATGAAACTGTGACAAATAATGCAAATCTCCTTTGCTTCACAGAAATGGATTCCTTATGCTTAAGTTGCTGTAGTTCTTTCTGGCTGCATTTTCAGGTCTGGGGCTAACAAAGTAGGCCCGGGTAGTAAATATTTTACATGTATGAGCAAAGCAGTAAGATGAGGCAACTACCTTCACTGAAAGGATAACTTTTATATTATAGATTAAAAATTTTTAAAAAATTAATCTAGCAGACCATACAAGAAGAGGCTGCAGGAACGATTTTGCCTAAGGGTCATAACTCACTGACCCCCCAACCTTGGACAACAGGCTCTGTTTTGGCTGAACATTCCAGACTTTTTGTCTCTTATTATTCCTCTAGACTATGTAATAGCTGCTGGCAAAGAAGGAGTATGCTGCAAAGTTGACTAGCAAAAGTAAAATATTTCTAGCCAAAGGAGAAACACATCACTGCCACTCTGATTTCACTGGTCAGGGAAAATAAAGCACGCGCATGCGCGCACACACACACACACACACACACACACGCAGTTCAAGGACCTCCCCTGAATCACAAAGTAGGGAAATGGACTGGG
This sequence comes from Hydrochoerus hydrochaeris, assembly GCA_004027455.1. Taxonomy (NCBI): domain Eukaryota; kingdom Metazoa; phylum Chordata; class Mammalia; order Rodentia; family Hydrochaeridae; genus Hydrochoerus; species Hydrochoerus hydrochaeris. The sequence goes on from PVLA01000096.1 coordinate 205,072, forward strand.
GAGGGTTGCGAATGGTTCTTACAGCTGCCTGTTCATTTTGTGTATCAGACCCTAATGCTAAAGGCTGTAATGAAGGGATTGGTTTTTTTTTGGGCGGGGTGGGAGGATGCTTCTGAGAGGAGAAGGTATTAATAAATATCGAGTTGTAAAGCAAAAATTACAAGCTCTTGTCTCTATCAGAATTATCAAGTGGAATGTTAAGTTCAATGACTGTATGTTATATATCATGTTTTAGAACAGAGCTAGTCTTAAAAGATGTAATGTTTTTGGGAAACATGAGTAACATTTTCACATTTAGACTAGTATGAGATAAAATAAACACTTGTAAGTTTTGGGAAATAAGATTAACTCTTTGTGTTTGGCACATTTCTTTCCCTGTGTTTCTCTGGAAAGATGTTTTTGTTTCTTGTTAAATATTCAAAGAAAACAAACTTACAAAAATAACATATTTAATTTATTGTTCAACTGTAGACTAATGAAAAAAGAATACCAGCATTTAATACTATAGGGTTTTGAATAGGAAAGGGAAAATGGTCAATGCAAAAGTAGTAAATCAGCCATTGATTAAAAACCCTACTATATTAAAAATGAAAGATGCAGAAAATAGTTAAAGTAAGAACATATATTATTTCAATTTATAGATTAAGTATTGTTTTGCCCTAGTGGGTTACCAGTGCTAGCAAAAAAAAAAAAAAAAAAAACAGAGAATACCTGGTTAAATTTGAGTTTTAGATACCAAATAGGATTTAGTTACACAAAATACATAGTAAATATTTCTTCTAACCAATATACTACATTTTTTTTCATAAGTCCATACTTTAAATATAACTAGGAGTACTGTGTTTATATATGGCAATTGTATGGTCTATATAAGAGATTCGATTTCATAATGGACTTTACTTTACTTTTATATTTATTGTCCATTGTCTTAGTTACTTTTCTTGTTGCTGAAACAAAAACACTTGACACCCAAATTTAAAGAGTGAAAGATTTATTTAGCTCATATTGTAGAGATTTCAATCCATAATCCCCTGGCTCCATGGCAGGTGGCTTATGGCAGAGGGAAAACAGTTCATGGCAGAAGAAGATAGCAAAAGTGATAAGGGAGTTAGAAGGAACAAACCTCTTTCTATCCCATGTAATGGATGCAGATTACTTACCTTAGGGAAGGTATAGCACTCACACCCTTAATCTCAGCATTAAACCATAAATCAAGCAAAAACTCTAGATTCAAGCATCTCTGAAATCACCCCCCCTTACCAGTACATGAGGTTTTGGGGGAATGTCTAGGCACAAACCATAATATACTGTCCCTGGCCCCCCAAAGATTAATGTATATTTATGCAAAGTGGCATCTCTTAAGAGTTGTCAAATTCTTAACAGTGTTAGAATTACTGCAAAATGTTCAAGTCCCAAGTCTCCTCTGAGATTTAAGGCAAACTCTTAGCTGTGAGCCCCTGTACAAATGAAAAGAAAGTTAAACACTTGTAATATTTGATAGCATGAGGTAAACATTTCTATTCCAAAAGTTAAATAGCAGACAATATAAAGGAATGGGACCAATGAAAGTCTAAAATCTAGCAAGTCAAATATTAAGCCCTATTGTTCCATGTGCAGCATCTGGGTGGAATCTTTCCTGACCCTACAACTCTGCTGTTCTACGTATACCTAAAACCAGTACCGTGTGGATGATGCTAAAATCTTTCACTAGCTGGAAGAGTAGCCAGGATTCCCTTTTTTCTTGGCTTTAGCGGTCAAGTGCCTGGATCACTAAACACTCTTAATCCAATTCTGAGGAACAAATTCTCTAGGCTTCCACCATTCTGGAACATGGGGTTCTGGGGCTTTCTTGTCAAAGCAAAAGTCTTTCACTTTTGCAAGTTTGAAGCTGCAAAGGGTGGAGTCCTTATGCTTCTTGTGATGCCCTCAGGCTATCTTTTCTAGTCTCCTGTTACTTCTCAGCAATCAAGGTTTCCTCTCCTCTATCACTGCAATAGACAGTTTTACTGAAACTTCCTTTCTGGCCAAATTCTCAAAGTTGTAAGTCAATCTACTGAGCTCTTTGCTCTTCATTCTCAACATAAATCTGGCTAAAAAGTCCCCAACAGTAGCCAAGCTACTGCTTCAGCATTAGATTGCCTTGAAATTTATTCTGCTAGATTCATTAGCATTAATCTTAGTCTTAGACAAAGTCTCAGGACATGAGCAAAATGGAGGTGCACATTCTGCCAAACCACAACACATAGCATCTGGAGTCTAACAGCCAGTTCAATCTTTTGTCCCAGCAGAAACCTCTAGAGATTGGTTTTTATTGGCAGGATTTCTATCAACCTTTTTAGCTCTGACCAGAGTTTGTCATACAGTACAGCCTAAGGCATTCTAGCTCTATTTATTTTCAGCCAGCATCTATGAATCTTTCTAATCTCTTCCCACAAGTCATCCCAAAAGCTCCTGAACCACATGGTCAGGTATAGTCATAGCAATAACCCCACTTTTGTTACCAAATTTAATCTTAGTTACTTTTCTCATTGCTGAGACAATAAACCCAGCACCCAAAGTTAAAGGTTTATTTAGTTCGCAGTTTATAGAGACTTCAGACCATAATCCTGTGGCTCAAAGCCAGGGTAGCACATGGTAGAGGGGCAACAGTTCATGGCAGCAAAAGATAGCAAAAAGTACAAGGGAAAGAGAAGGGACAAACTTCTTTCTGTCCCTTATAATGTATGCAGACTACCCACCTTAGGGCAGGTGTCACATTCACACCCTTAATCCCAACATTGGAACATTAATCAATCACAAACTCTAGATTCAGCCACCTCTGAAAAACCCTGACCCTTCCCATGACTACATGTCTTTGGGGGGGATATCTAGACACAAAGCATAATGTCTATGTTTGATTTTTGTGGTATGTACATAGTATAAAGTCACCAAGAACATGAATTAGTGAATACCGAGTCATTACTCCCAAGGGAATAAAAGGTTAGGTTCTTGAAATTCCTGGTTGCAGCATTTTCATTAGCTGTCATTATTTTATATGTGTTTCTGTTTAAAGACACCATGTACATCTGTGTTTGTATCTCTGAAAATTAATTAATTATATGTAGTATTTCTTGATGATTAAACACTAACCAATAAATGTTTAACATTTTCCTGGCCCTGGATAATGTGATTGTAAATCTACTTGATTTACAGCCTCATCCAATTCTCTCTTCTTTGTTTCTTTAAAAAAAAAATCAGTCACTATCTCCTGAACACACAGGTTGAACTGTTTTTCCATCTTCACCAGTTATTACTGATGTGATATTAGCATGTTTTAAAACATACTCACATACAGGTCACAGAATTCCTTCCTTCTTTTTCTGACTGCACTGTACTATTGATTTGTGCACACTGAAATTTCACACCACAGCACTATAGATCATGCCTAATGAAGCTAATGTATTTTCTCTGTAAGACACATCCATCATCCTTCTTATAGTTAGGAACACTGATTGGCCCTTCAGCTGTGTCATGTCACCAATAGTGAGATTGCCAACAGAGATGGAGACATGTGGCACCAAGTAAACTACAAACCGGACAATTGTTGACGGTGTTCAAGATGAAACAAGAGGGCAGAGTATCTCCTTGTTTAAGCTCAGGATGCCAATTTGAACCATGCATCAGGTGACTTAAGTTTTTATCAATCTGTGCACATCCATTAGTGACCCAGAGTGTGTCATGAGCATTGTCTTTGAAGTCAACAATAAATTTTAGCAAGTAAACAAATTCACAGTATGTAATTTGCAAATGAAGGGGATCGGCTGAGTTTATTGGTAAAAATGAACAAATAAAGACAAACTTAGCTAATAAGATAAATAGACACAAATATGTTACAATACTAATCCTCAACTGGTAAGACTACCAGTCTAGAATCCTGTGCTGTAGGCCCAAAACTATATACTTAATACAAAGCACTGAATTGCCTTCTCTTCTATCTCAATAGCCCTGCAAAATGAACATGGCTGTCTTTACCAGTTTCTCTTGGTCTAATGTTTTTACTCCTTATAGGACAGAAAATTTGAATTTATACTTATTCAAACAAATACTGATGGCAAGTTCCTTTGTCACAGTAGGAAAGCTGCTGATAATCCTTACATGCCTGTGAATATCTTATTATGATGTAACCTACAAAAATTTAGCTTAAAGAGAAGTTACTAAGGAAATCACGTATCAAATCTTAGTTCCAGCCTTTGGTTGTGATAGTCTCCTGTGGTTCTTGTGCAGCCGAGTCTTTGTCCTTCTCTGAATTCTTCCCTCGGCATTTTCAGCTGTAGATTTTGGGTTGCTCCTCGGTATTCATCTGTTGTCGTTTCACACTGGCCACCTGAAGTTGTAATCCTCTGTCAGTGGCCCTGGAATGATTTTGCAGTGCCTGGCTCTATGTCACAAAGAGAGCATTAAGAGATTAGGAAGGACTAAGCCATAGGAGTCAGGTAAATCTTGAAAAGTGGAGTCTATTTTCATGAAAATGTGCAAATGGTAATGGAAGAGGGATGATAGCTCCGACAGAAAGCATGACACTGAGGTCAGAATAGCTTTACGTAGAAGATATTCTAACACCATCTGGGATTTCCAGCTTGAGTTCTGTTTTATCTTGCTCATTTTCTCACTGATGTTTCATTCCCTTCCCCCTCAGTGAGTCCTCAGAAGAATGGAGTATGACAGCCCTGGTTTCTGCTTCTGATTACAAATAACAGATCTTGGTACAGTTACTTTCCACTCTCGCCTCTTGGGTGTGATATCTATCATGTCTTTTTTTAGAAGTTAAAATGATCAAGTTTTTCCTGATTTGGTACTCAGATGTTGACTATTATGTAAGAGATTTGGTTTCGAAAACAAATATAACTGATGGTCATGTCCTTGTTGAAAGTCATGCTGAACTTTCACAGCTTTTCTTATACTGAACATATGAAAAGTGTTTATCACCATACCTATTTATTCCCCCTAGTTTTTGCACAAATTTGAATGGTTGTGTACCTCAATGATAAAGCAACTGACAGTTAAGAATTACGTGATGTTAGTATTTTGTTTTGTTAATACACTAAATAAATGTAGATGACCTGCCTTTTAGGTTCAGTTCTTACCATGGACATGTATTTTCAAAGTCTAAATAGCACAGCTTCTGCTCTGAAGTCACCAGCTTACAGATGCATGCACTAAATATGTACCATCCGCTTAAGCTTTGACTTGTCATTCACAGTTGTTAATTTGTTCTCCAGACAAGTCTAAATGCAGACTTTTTTTTTTCTACTGGCAAATTTTTTTCTGGAACAGTCTTAGCCATAATATATTATTGGTCTACCAATGGTAGAAGATATAGTGAGTTGCAAATTATCCCTTAATCCTGTATCAAAAAAGCTAAGAACTACTTAGCTTTCATTATCAGCTTCAATTAATAATATTTCTAGTAATAATTTCTCTATGTGTCAATTTTCTTATTCATTCTCTATTGACTAGATGTGAAATCATCCTTCACCATTTCAAATATATGTGCCAATGTGCCACTGTTTAATGATTACTTAGCAAACATTTGATTTTTAAAAGGAATATATATATGGTTTTAGGGTGGCATTTTTTTTAAGGTCAGCTTGTTCATGCTTAATTACTCTTTAGATAGTGCAGGACTCAGTGTTCAATTTGTTATACCACCCCTGAGTGTAAATGAGTTTTGCCATTTGTCACTTTGATCATTGCTGAGAGTCAGCCTGCTAGGCATTCATTTCACAGCCGCCACTTTTATTTTGAGGCCACTGTTAGCTTCTTATTTGATTTTATCAAAGTAATATAAAATGATAACAAAACAGTTACTGCTACTGCTTTCCAAATGAGCCTGAATGGGGAAGAACCCTGAACAAAATCAAATCAAAACAGAATTTTATATTTTTAGTCAGTGAGATTTCAGATAGAATCTAAAACAGTTGCCACATGACAGGTGACCTGAATTTTATTCTTCTGGCCCCCCTGCACAGGGTGGAAAATATTGCTGTTTTGTCCTGATGAGAACACTGAGGAAATACCATCTTAGTGGCCAACGAGGTCATAAAAGAAAGTCAAGAAAGTTACTTTTGATTTACTTTTATAACATTTGCCCCTCCACAATTATTGCACAGTATGATTGTATCCCATTTTCATAGCATCCCGAGTGATGAGATGGCATGCTTTTCAGAATGTTTTTCCATTGTGCCTTTCCTTACTCCCCAGTCTTACGCGGTGTCCCACCCGGACATAGTATAAAAGTGATGAATCTGATTAACTCCGGTGAACAAATAAAATCTGTCTCCACTGTCCTAAAATATGTATGGGCTGTGCACATTGTGTAAAATATAATCTGTATAAAACCTGAAATTGTTTTTCCTTTAGCTTTTATCCCTCAGCCTGTACGTGTACAATTCTCATCAGTGTAGTAGAGAAAGCCAGTGTTGGATCACCAGATTGAGTTTCCTGGCAGTTGCAGAACACCATAGTGTACTAAGTCACTTTAAATGTCAACCACCTCCATTTCAGATGAGCACCTATGGAACTGTCCTTCCTCGTCCGGATGCCCTGGACTTCATCCCGCCGTCAGGGCAGCTCGTCCTCCCGTCCTCTGACTGGCCCTCTCCTCTGAATTCATATGACCTGTGGAAATTCTGAACCCATAGTAGTGCTACAGTGCATGCTTGTGAATTTCGTTAGCTGTTATCAAAAACTACAAGAGTATTTTAATGGAGACTAATAAGTTAATGTGTTTCCTATAACTAGTGTGGGCTGAATTTATTTCGTCACTGCTGTGCAATGTGGGCTAGGATATAAAAGGCTGATGGTGTGAGAATTTCTGGCTCTTCTGTGCTTGTGCTGTGGTACCATAGCCACCATGGTGAAGTTCTTGGGGTATCCAAACTCACTATCTTTCTTACCCCCGGCCTTTGTTTCATGTTTCTTCCCTGGTGTTGAATGCCTCTTTGGTGTCTCTCTGCTTATTTCTTATTCTCACATAGGCATACTGAGCATTACTTTGTTAGAAAGACTTGTTTTTGTAACCATGGTCCCCTGAGTACTTTTCCTTTTGCATTTAACGTAATACTACTGTGATATTATCTCACTGAGTTACTTAAAGAATATGCTTTTTGCTGCTTTTTCTAATTGGATTATAATTTTCTTGGGGGTAAAAGCAGGCATTACTTACGACTGTCTCTTGGATGACGACTTTGTAACTAAACTGCTGAATGTTCATTGGCTCAAAAGCTACAGATGATGAAAAAAGGCAGAAATCTTGAGGTGGTAATGAAGAGAAGTTGTTCTTAAAAAGAAAACCAACAATAATTCCAATAATAAACTCAAGGAAACACCATTGAGCTCCTAGTATCTGCCACTTATGTACCAAGGGAACTTTCTGTACAATATTGAGTCCTTAGACAATCTTAGGAAATTAAGATCAGCAAAGCAATCTATTTAGGTTCATATAAATAGTAAATGTATTATTGAAGCTATAAACCCTTTGTTTCTAACCCTTGTGTACTTGTTTTTTTACACAAGTCTATATGTCCCTGTTTCTGGAATGAAGTGTGATGATTTTGTTTAACAAACTAACAGGCCGGTGCAGTAAGTAAATGTTTTGTTGCTGTCATTTATTCCAAGTCACATTAGATGTAGAGGGATGTGAAAGGAATCCAGAGATAGTTGATCTGGAGTTTAGATTGCATGGAAAATAGTATAAATAATACCTATTTTACAGTGATCAAAATAATGTAATAACATACTAGGTACCTTTTCTTGTTAGCTGAGCCTAACAGAAGCCTCTGGCTTTGGTCTACCCTTGTGTTTTGAAATAGATATGTTCTATAAAGTAGCTGCATACACTGAATTATCAAATGCTGATATACTGCTCTTCGGGGAAATACAAGTTTAGGTTCCTACAAGCCTCCTGTGACATTTTCATCAGTCAATTCATGACCTTGTTTTATGTGTGTTTTTGTTGGAAATCAGTCTCCTCGCACCCTTTCCTCTCTCTCCTCTCCCTCCCTTTCCCAGTCTTCCTCTTTCCCTCCCGCTCTCTCTTCATCTTTGGGGTGGGGATTCATTAACAGTGGACCCATGTCCAGAAGCACTCAATAGTGCCATAACTCATGCCTAACTGAAGCTTATCTGAGACAAATATTTCCTTCACATGGCACATCGCGCCTCTTTGCTCTTAAGAACACCCAGGTGGTACTTCACCATTATATGTGGGAAACATTTTAATAGGCAAGATCACCAACCTAAAGCCCAAAAATTCTAAAAGGGGCATTAGAGGAAACTGCCCCTTTCTTCAGGAGAACTGCAACAGGACAAAAAGGCACTTGGTTTGTCCCCACCTAAGAACATGTGTGTCAAGTGACTCAAACTTTTATCTGAGCTTCTGATAATGACTATGAAAGTGCCACAGATACTGGATTGAAAGTCACAAATAAATTTTGGCGAGGGATCCACTTTGCAAAAGCAGAATCTACAGTAAGGGCCAACTGTATGACTATTGTGAAGTAACCTCATTATTTTTATTCCTAAGATATGAGCCATATAGGTTACTTTATCTCTTTTTCTTTTTGCTGTTGCCACTGCATATGTTTAGCTGTTTAGATTATTTCTTATGCCCAGTTAGCTTTGCTGTAGACAGTTTTGTTTTTTTTTTTTTTTCATTCAGATGGGAGAAACCTGCTTATTGGCTGTGGTCTGGTACATTGGCTTTTTCAGAAGGCTCACATCTTACCCTAGGGCCTGGAGAGAATTATTATTATTAATGAGGCAGCAGAATGATTAGCAGCCCTCTGTGAAGCCTGCAGAATGTGTAACAAAGTGAATTTGTCTTTTTGTGAGATTTGCAAAATTTGGGGGGTTGTGTAGTTGGTGGATTGTGTCATGGCCATTTAGTTAGTGACAAATCATCTATTTGCTCTTGGGAAATACTTCCCTTGTTTTGTTTCTGTAGGAAAAGCAGAGTTTTCTAGGTAACTAGGAAATTTTTAAACCATCATTAAATTAAGGTGTCAACAGTGGAGAAAAAGGGTGAAAGGTGCCTGTTCCATGTGAGCATGGCTTACCAAAGTGAATCTTCCTGTCCCTCTGGGGAAGCTGGGCATGTCTGGAAGGTATAATATGCCAGGATACCAGTGAATATTTTGAGCTTGAATTCATGATTGGTACCCTAGATGTCTTATAATTAGGGTTCTAAGCAAACAATTATTAGTAATACATACATTGTATGAGCACAGTGGTTTCTTTTCAGTATCCTAGATCAAGCTTTCCCTGAGTCAGACTATAGACAAACCCAGTCTCCTAGGTTTTAAAGGCCTAGGACAGGGCTGGAGATGGAACACAATGGTAATGTAGTGCTTGTCTAGCATGTGCAAGGTTCTGTGTTCCATGCCCAGCACAACAAAAATAAAAATAAACCCCTGGAAGATCTTCAGACTCCAGACAAGGATTTGTGGGTTAGCATTCTTCTGTGTGAATCATCCTTGAGAAGGATAATGGTCAAATTGGGAAGCTGGGACAGGGGGACCCCAAGTGGAACTCTGGCATTATCAACCTGTGGACTTAGCTACTGCAGACTTACTAGATCCTGTTAAGAACACTGCAACAGAATCTCTGTTCTTTTTTTCTCTCTGTTGGTCATATTATAAAACAGCTTTAAAATAACTGTTACGAAGCTATAATTTGGCTCACTATATTTATCTAGTGAGCTTCAGTCAGTGGAACTTTAGTACTCTGAGCAGTGATATACAGTGTTTTAGATGTCATATGCTCATAAGTCATTTATTGTTTCTATTTACTTATTTAGTCACTGATTTACTTCTTGTGGTACTGGAATTGGACCTAGGTCCTTCACACCGAGCTGTATCTCCATCTATTTTTATTTTGTTTTGTTTATTTTAAGAAGTGGTCTTATAAAGTTACCCAGGCTGGGCTCAAACTGCAGTCCACCTGCCTGAGCCTGCCAGGGTGCAGGAATTACAGGGATATGCCACTGTACCCCCTTTCTTTCCTTTTTGATTAACTAACATTGACAAAAGCCAGCAGAACATAATATATTTTCAAAGGATTATTGTATATTTTCTGGCACATGCATTGTTTTTATTGTCATGTAGAAAACTCTCACTTCTGCCTTTTATGGCCCGAGAGGGTTAAGACTACAATTTGAAATGGGTTTTTTCCTTCCAAACATGTAAATAAAGTATTTTCTCTCTATTAGGCACTGTATTTACTACTAAGCAGATGAGTAACAATGCCCTCCATAACTTACAAGTCTAAAGAACTTAGTGAAGTGACAGAAAACTTTAGAAATGTAATATTCATTCATTCAACAGCTACATATCGTGTGGGTCCAATGTGCAGACACTGACCTACATACTGAGAGGGCAGCTCCGCAAGGGAAGACTTATGTTCTAGTAGAGACAAAGACAGAATAAATAAATTACACAAATCCTATGGAATGGCGAGCTGGTGATAAATACTGAGGAAAATAGCAGAGTAAAGAGTGATGACAGGCATTATTTCATAAGACAGAGCCAAGAATGAATGATATAAAAATAGTTGATAATATGCACAATAGTGGAAAATAAGCAGAATCAGAGACATAACGATTGTCAAAGAATGGAACTTTTTAAAACATTCAATATTGGGTGGTCAGGGAAGGTCTCTTGAATATGTGACATTGAGCAAAGGAGGAGGAAATGAAGGAGGAGGGAAGAGTTGGCCTAACCTAAGATAAAGGATGAGATGATACAGTTGAAGTCAGAGAGACAGCCAGGATAGAAGTCCCCACTGGGTGCAGAGATGGGGAATGACTATGAAGTGTTTGAGTAAAGGACAGGCGTGTTTTGATTGATGGATTTAAAGGTTCATTCAGGCTGCTTTGCTTGATATGCACTGTAGATATTAGAAGTCCAGTAGAAAGATTGAGGGTGGAGAGTGCATCCTCATTGAGGAGGATCTTCATAAATGTCTGTACAGCCAAACAGGGCTTAAGAGGAAACTTGGGCATTTTCCAGGGGAAACAGTAGGGAAAGGACATGTCAGGCAGTGGAAGAGCTCAGGAGTGCTGTAGAATAAATTGTGAGGATTGCCTACCATATGTTATATGCGACATACAGCATGAATGTCATGGTGAAGAATTTGAGTTTCATCCTGCTGTTGATTTGGAGCCCCTTGATCAAGGCCTAGAACCAGAGATGCTTCATGGCCGCTTGTGGAGAAGGCTCCATGGGCAACCGGAAGAGTGAATGGTCCCATAGTAAACCCACAGAGCAGGAAGGGAGGTTCCTTTTCCAGTAACCCCCAGACTATGCCACCTGTGCTGGACAAAAAACAGCAAATTAATAGCACCTGAGTTATGCATATGGCAAAAAAGAACGTTGTGTCACATTCATCAGAATAACACACCTTCAAGGTAAAAATATATTAATGCACATTATCAGACAGCCCATTTTATAATGCATATTAAAACCTGCTTCATTTGGTATAAAAATCAAATGAGTATTGAGTTAAAATGTCCCGTCATCATTGATATATAGTCAAAGCATTGCTTAGGAAGCTTAGTGTTAACAGTGTTTTGGAGTTAAAGGTATTCCTTAGTACTTTGTAAGAACTGGGTTACCTTGCCAGGCTAAAGAATGTATTGTCACTGATGTTTCACCTCATACTAATCTGTTTTGGTTTCTCTTAACTAAGTTGCCATTGAGTAAAAACAAAAGGGTGCATGCACTTCGTTTACCTCAGCACAGGATGTGAGAGCAAGCCCACTGAGAAAGGCTGGGACAATAAAATGGATAAACAGTGTGCCTTTTATTCATACCCTTAGAATGCTCTGAAAGTGCATCTGCTTATTCATAACGATTATTATTTTTTCGAAGCTTCTGTCTGAGTATCTGTGGATACACCAAGGCAACTTAGCACAAATATGAGTGCCTTCCTGGAGTTTCACAGGTACTTTTGGGGTACAGGTTTGGCACATTTTCTCAATGTGTTTTGAACAGCACAAGTAATGAAAGACATGCAGGTGCTTGTCATTGAGAAAAAGAGAACTCTCAAATATTCATGAAGTGCCTGCGATTGCATTTTAATTTACTTCAGGAAATTGCCTACTTTGTTATTCATTTTTGTTTTGCATAATAGTTATGACAGCTCTGGTTGGTTTCTTATTCTAAGGAGCCTGTACAGATGCAGATTTCTTAGATATCTAGCACACAGATTTTTATGTCGAGTCATAAATTGAATTTCATTCATGAGAATGTAATTTACACTTTAAGGCATATTTTTGTTAATAAGCCAGAGTCTTTTGAATGTCATTTCTTTTCGGCTCTCCTGAAATAAAAATTTCTATTTTTTTTTTCTTTCTTCAAACTTATTTTAGCATAATTTTGGTTAGGAGAAGGAAGAACATGCTAGTTATTTCTGAGGTTATGTGGTTACCGTAAGTGGATCAATTTTAGAAGAAAATTAAATTGTGGCGAAATGGTAGGTTGCTTAACAAAATCGGCATTATCCAGATGTTGAACAGTAACATGCTGGCAGGGTTTCCTCTTCTTCATATGAAAAAGTACGTGTCCATTAATATCAGGTATATATTTGAGAGTCTAGAACAGTGAGCTATCTTTCCAAAACATGTATGAAAACTACATTTAAAAAAACTTTTGTGGTTCAAAATGACCCTTCAACTTTAGTAAATTAACTATATAAGATCAGTTGATTGTATCTGATACCAGGAGAAGTTAGCTACTGTCCTTGGGAAAACTGGGCCATTGTTCTAGATTAGACTAAAAACTTGACTTTCTAGAATAGTAGTGAATCTTTATTTTCCAGGGTCAGGTGAAAAGAGGAACAAGTTCCACACTTTGTGTAGCAGTCTTCTTTCTGGTGCCACTGGGTCTTTATCTGTGTATCTTCCCCTCTTCAATAGGACAGTTCTTGCCACTATGCCCCACTATCTAGACGCCCTCTTGTAAGCTACCCTGGTTGCTCTTGAGTATTTGCCTTTTCTTCACCTTTTGCCTTCCTTCAACTCTATGACTGTAACATGGATTTATTCAGTATAAATCCAATCAATCAAGTTTTTATTCTTTGTTGTTCTTTGCTAGTGTTGTTTTAGAATAGTTGAGTATGATTCAAATTTTTTACCTTTGTGGCTGGTAATTAGTAAACATTGTTATTTACAAAGAACAATGAGTTACCTTTTCACGTTCTACCTCGATGTGTTCACTGCAATGCAACAAAACAATTCTAAAATGAAAGCTCAGATGTGGGATTTTGGTAATTCCTCAGTAATTCCCCCTGCCCTTTGATAGACTCTGAAGGAAATAAAAGACAGCAGTGCATGATTTGCATAATGCTATTCTTGCCTGATTAAACCTCTACTCTATGCAGTCTTCACGTTTTTATCGTTTTTTAATAAAGTTCTCAGGTGTGTTAAGAATCAGACTCAGATACCATGATGACAAAATTATAGAATGAATTCTTCACCAAAGGGCAGAACTTTCACCTTTAAACTAATAAGAGATTCAGAGTCTTTGAGGGAAGGTTGGCCCAATAGGTGTCTTTGTTCCAAGAGGGAAGACATAGTTACTCTGTGAGTTTAGAAAAGCCTTATTGTACTGAATTACAGACAAGACAAAAAAAAAAAAAATTTAACTGTTGACAGTTTCAAGGTCTGGTTTGCCATTATGAAAAAGTTCTCCCAAGAGAAAAATGTGTCCCATATCCACTCTGTAATGGTATAGAACAAGAATAATAGATGCAGACTCTAAAAGCCATAAGGCAAGAGTTTAACAAGAAGCCAGACACTAGTTGATATGAATAACTTTTAAAGCAGAAATGTAAGCATACAATGAGTATAATGTGTCATTTCAGGGCATTTTGCATCCTAAGTAGACATATAGAGTAGTTTTAGAGATACTCACAAATATACTGATTCTCCTCTTTATGGGTACATGCTAAGATTTTTAGTTATTCCTTTTTAAATTCACAATAAATTATATATATATATATATATATATGTATATATATGTATTTAGCATTTTTTGCAATATATGTTTAGGATTTGATCTCATCACTGCTAATTATTAGCTTCAGAAAAACTGATGAATTATTTAAAAATTTCAAGCCTTAAATTTCATTTACAAATAATGCAATACCACTTACTTTATAGGTTTGTGATAAGCATAAAATGATAAATTACCTGTCATTCATGTCACGGAATTCCTGACGGAAAATAAACACTTAAAAACTATGTTCGTTCTTACCTTTTTCTCTGTTAAGTGGTACACAAGCTCAGATGCCAATGTTAAAAAAAAATGCCTTTATGATGTTTTTAGTAGATGCTATCCAAATACAAATAACCACACATGGACACAAAGTAAAATTTACTATCAAGGAAGTTCAAATGAAATACCAGATATCTCTTGAAATAATATATCTTTAGAAAATTCATTTAGGAATCATATAAAAATTATAAGCTAGAAGCATCCATTCAGGAAACCAAGAAAAATCATCCAGCTAACCTCAGATAGAGCCTTTAGTAAATCGTCTCCTAAAGAAATCTCCAGCCATGTTTTTACCTTTTTCATCAAAATTTGCTCAATAATCAACAGTGATTGTTGAAAGCTCTCTGGTAGAGCTCTGCTACTGTAGAAGCTTGCCATCAGAAAGAATCATCAACAGTAAGCCTGACATCTTAAAAGCCAGTTTGTGATTTAGAAGAGTAGCCAGCCCAGAGTAGAAGAAAGGTTTCATATCAAAGGAGAAACTTTCATGGCTCGGACACTGTCAACCTTTTCCAGATGGGTGGTTTTCCAAATTGCACCCACTTTTCCACGTCTCATTAGCAACCTTATGTCTCACACTTAACATCAAATACTAGAACAGAACTCCTGGTAATGAAGACTCAGAGCCCAGTCTAGTTATCAAATATGGTCTTGGACTTAAAACATTCTGAAAATTGCAAGGCAGTAGAGTTCCTACGCTGCTAAATTACCAGGGTGGTTTGGTCAGGAAGTAGGGCACTGGTAATTGAACATCTTGAATAAATTTTCCAAGGGACACTCATAAGCTGTCAACACCAGGGAAAGGTTTCTGAACTAAACCAGAAACCAGCAGGGGAAGTTTGAGTTGGAAAATAAGAAAAATATTTAAATTTATGAGTGTGTAGAGAGAAGAATGGTTAGAACAGTATATAGTATTCTATGCATGAAACAAAGCAAAATGGAAAGGTTGTTCATTCTGTGTTTATATGACAGGCAGATAGGAAATTATATAACAAGGAATTGGGGGACCTTCAGAATTCTTAAACTGGTAAATTCTCCCAGCATTTAGGTGGAGGGGATAACATTTCCCTTAGCCAAGTGGCTTTCCAGCAGTCTCCTTGGATTAGGAGGGCCATTACCAGCAATAGATTGATCGGGACCATATAGGGTGGGATCAAGGTACCCATTACCACAAAGGAAATCTGAATACATTTTCTATACAAGGCAATATGCAGTACTCTTATTTGCAAATATGGGTTTTATGTGTAAAGAACTGTGAACTCACTTGCTATTTTTAACTGAATTTATAGATAGAGAGAATTATTGTGTACAGTTGTCACCAAATTCTAAGGAGAAATAAGGAGTCTCACAGGCAAGGAGAAATACCTGCTGTTTTCTTACTATAGTTTATGTCTTAGAAATATCCTCCTTCATTACAAGAATGATAGAATACTTAATGATGTACACAGTTTTAGGAGGAACGCAATGTAAAGTGATAATATTAGTTCCTGTCTCATATTTGATTTCTGTGGCATTTTGGTGGTGTGTTTCCATGGCTTACTCTACTTTCTGTCTACCTGATCAAAGAACATGATAAGTTTTCATATCCTCACCTTGGAAATCACTTTAAGTTATAATCGCTTTGGATATTATCTTGAAGTTCATGAGTATACTTTTCAGGTGATGTTACTCTGTATATGTTTTGTTAGTCATTTGTTTGGAATTAGTTTCGTTTCTGTTCACATTAATTAATTCATTCATATTTAGTGCTCCTTGCTTTTTATGTCCCAGAAGTTTTACTTTTGGAAATTAATTGGAGAAAAATTAGCTCCAACTAGACCAGTAACTTTTGCTGTTTGTAGTCACATCAGACTATAATGTCTCTTTAAATAAAAACCACCATTTCACTGATTTTCTTCCCATGCATCGCTGGGAAAATGCTGTGCATTTAACAGGAGCAGTACAAAAAAAGGAGTGGTCATTTGTCTAGTCCAATGACAGGGTAGAAACCCTAAATAAATACACAATGTTCAACATCAAAACCATGTTCTTCATAATACTGCCTTAGTTGATGGAAGCGGAAAGAATAAAAGTGAAATGCTTGAATTTGTACTTTAATAAATTATTTTGCTGAAAGTAGAAATATGACATGTACCAAAGTACATCATAACAGCATAGTGAATATTTTAGTTTAATTACATTCTAGTGTGGTGGGCTCTGTGAGAGGGCCAGATAGTCTTTCAGTGAGCTAGATAATCATGCCACAGGGCATACATAGTTTAGGGCTTTTCATATCCTTCTCAGATTGTAACTATAAGCAAATTCAAAACTTACAGTTCTAAATTACTGTTTTTCTTGTGAAATTAGAAAACGTAATATTTCAGTCTTTAAAGGAATGCATTGCTCTATTTTTAAGTGAAATATATTTTATCAGCTAACACAGAGGAAATGTATTAAATTGAATTTTGTAATGAAACAGTATAACCATGCTCTGCAAGACATATTTGACATCTTAATTTCCTTGCCTATTCTGACACAGAAAGTATTAGCCCTTCATTCATCATAGTTCTTACTAAACTTCAGTGTGTAAACTTATGATGAATGATTAAGACACACCGGGCCAACTAGGATGGCTCTAGTTTTCGTTTTCAAGAACCATAAAAAAGCTTTGATTTGCAGCTGTTAGAAGCAAGTTAAAATATTATCAGAATACCACCAACCTGCAGAGTGCAGCTGATATATTTCTGGTGACTGCAAAATTATAGCATTGTCCAATCCAGGAACCAAATGCTCCATCTCCCTTGAATTGAGGGCGTTGGTTGACTACAAATTTTACTTGCTGCCTTTTCTCTCCTCTTTGTTTTGTTTTCCTTTACCATTAGCATATGAGTTACAGACCCCTTTCAAGTCCTTGGCAGGTGACTACTTGATCCCTTGCAAAGTGACTTTCTCAAAAAATTAATTTGTGCTTTGGAATCAAAGGAACAATAACAAATAACTTTTTAATACTTATTAGTTTTACTTCAAAGAAATCATTAAGTACCTTTATAAGCTAATATGCTGACACTGACTTTTTAGAAAATGCTTTTTTTGTTTTTTTGTTTTTTTTTTGGTGCCCGGGATCAAACTCAGGACCTCACCTTTGTCAAGCAGGCACTTATGCCACTGAACTAAATCCCTTGGCCTAGAAAATGCTTTTAAAAATAGTTTTAACGAAGATCTTAACATTTTTTGGAGAAGATCTTTTACAAAAATTGACTTAAATATAAAGATTCCTCATGTTCTAATGCTCTGTAGTGCCATGCTCTAACTTTCTGTGGGTAGCATTTGTATGACATACACAGTGGAATTCCTGTTGTGGACTTGGATTATCTTTCACAGCAAGCTCTTCTATGGTTGAAGCAAAATATCTTGGTTTAGAAAGGACAGAAACCACATTAGGACACAGGGTCCAGCTCTCTAACTCTGGCTGAGGAGCTAATGAACTGCTCGTGGGGTTTCATCCATACAAGGTATCAGGTGCTCACACTGAACAGTGTCTGCCTTGTCTTTCACATTTAAAAGGCAAGGTTTTAATAATTTGTGGTTATCATTGGACACAAAAATACACAAGGTTTGATACTAGAGAAATTTTATCAGTGTTTTCATTAGACCTTGAAATTTCAGGGAATTCAAGGAATTTTTAGGATAGAATGGAACTCCTCCTGAAAATCACTTGTTGAACAAGTTTTAGGAGTTTGTGGAGATAAACTACTTTGTGAGCTTAACTGGAATAGTATTGGATTTCCTTTATTAGGCTGATGAGACCATTTAAGATTTAATTCCAGGGGAAGATTTTTTAAGACAAAAATGGTACAGGTACTTAATGAAATTACCTTGATGCCAGTAGACTTCTACACTTGCTAAAGCTACTTACTATACTCATTCCTTCTACTTAAATGAGACAACCATTGGCTTTTCCAATGGTATTGCTATTTTGGGCCTATTACAGTTTCAGAGCTTATTTACCTTCAGTTGGAAGGTAGTCAAAATGTGTGCTTGTGGACTATCTTGAAGGCTGATTAACAGTGTATTGCTTTTACCATTGTCGTTTCTATTTTTAACTATTACGCTTACCTGATTTCTGAAGGAAGGCGTCGCATAACCTTCAATGACACTTAATACAACCTGGCTACTCCTAAAAATGTTAGTAAATTGTGACAAATGTGAAGATAATACATTGCAACATAGTTACATGTGGAAATTGGTTGCAAGTCAGTATTGATTGTGCTATTCATTTAGTTTTCCAATAGTATTTGGTCTCACTGATCAGCTGTGGGTTAAAAAGTACTTAATGGCCCATATGAACTGTGTTTGCAGGCAGCCACTAATGGTAGAGAAACCCAAAATACTGGGGAGAAACCAGGAAGTTCAGTTTATCACTTGAGGCATTTTTGGAATGAATTTTTCTTCATGGTTTTTCTATTTTGTCTTTTGTAGAAAATATCCACAAAATACTGAGTTTTATTTAAACTTTAGCATGCCTTTTTAAAAACAATTATTATTTATCTGCTACTTTTCAGTTGCATTTTATTTTCTATTGATAGTACAAGGAGAAGTTGTAAAAGTCTTTAAAATGAACCAGAGGTGCAGCTATGTATCGTTAGTGGAAAACTAAAGAGTGTGTAGGCTGGACTATCTGATTCACTTTAACTTGTAGATAATCAATATTAGTACAAATGATTTGAGTTGATAGACATACAAACTTTTTATCTCCTATGAGATAAAAACTGATCTTGGGTTCGTAACCCTAACCTATCCCTGTTTCTATCACAGGAATAAGCCAATTTTATATGTACTTATCGTCCATGTCAACATTAAATTTTTCAGATTTTCATGCAGTTCTTTGATTTTACCCTTTAGCTAGTGATTGGTTCTCCTACCAATCCCTTAGTTAAATAAAATGCTTGATAAGTATTTTTCTTAGGTTTCAATGCATCCAGATTACGTTATCTTTTAAAAAAGTGTACTCTTGCAATTTTTGTTTTGTCGCAGAAGTTTTAGAATATATTTTATTGGTTTTTTGTTCTTTGGTTATACTGTGTGAATCCTGAGACTGGCTCTCACAAAGACATGCTCCAGAGGAGATTAGTGCTAAGCCATCAAAAGAAATCTGAAGTAGATGGTATGAGTAACTCCATTGCTCACTTATTTTTTTCCTCATCTCTGAAAATAAGATACAATCGGGAGGTATTTCTTGGCTGGTTCATTATGTTTAGCATCTTCCCAGTAAGTCTGCCTTTTGCTATGGAAAGAAGTGGAAACCGGTATATAACAAGCCAGAGAGAGCAAGCCAGTAGTTCATGAACTGCCACTTGAAGTGTATTTTCTTATTTACAGTTGACGTCCTAAGGAAATTGAGTGGAAGAAATGAAGGGCTTGATGTCAAGTAGGTTACTCTTCCAATGCCATGTATGACTTTGAAAAAAAACACTAAGATATATATCTATCTATATCTATATCTGTATCCAGTGAATACAATAATAGATTAGGCACTTTTGTACATCCTGTTGTGTTTCTTATTTCCTACATGACTATGATTGTCTTACCTGATTTTGCTTGTCACAGACATACAAAGATTGCAACTCTTGCCTCTTGATTTTAGGAAGAAAAAATCTTAATGTCAATTTTCTAACCTTTCCCTTTATTTAGAAATTTTTTTGTTTGCTTCCTTTTTTGTTTCTTATAATAACTAGTCCTGAAAGTCTGCTACTTTTGCCGCTCGTTGAATGGATTTTCTAATGGTGATTGATATATATTCAGAGAGCAGGTGTACCATAATATTTGAAGGGCTGGAGAGAGAGGGCAGGATGCAGAGTGATTCCAACTTGGAATAAGCCTGTAGCATCCTGGGCAATGTGAGGACCCATGACAATTAGAGAAAAGTGCTTCAATTAGACAGAGGCAAAAATCCTGTGTATAAGAACCCTCGTATGTGAGTGTAAACGAACTGCATTTTAAACCTGGCTCTCTGTCAAGGAGCTATGAACCTTGAGCAATACTTTCTTCATTGATTCGAAACTAAAGATGAAAAGCTCAAAAGGTGTAGTCAAGAAGGTTTTGAAAGAACCAGTAACAGTACTAAAGGAGCGATTTTACCCTGCTCTGGACCCAGAATCCCCACTGTTCACTATGCATTCTAAGAAAAGAACACATAGTGTCCTTGAGGTGTGAAGACATTGGCAATAAGTTGCGTCACCTGGAAAGATGCGTAAATAGACAAAAAGCGTACTGTGGAGCATGGCTTCCGGGTTCCATAGGAGGTGCTTTCAGCCTGTGAAGGGCGGATCGTGTGAGTTTTTTCATTTGATCATTTCAGCTCTGAGACCAGAGTCTCCCCACAGGGAATGGCCTTGGACAAGTTCATTTTGCTTCATACTCTCATATAGACACTGAGGTCCGTGTTCACCACTTGTGTACTTTGTACACATCCTTTTCTTAATTTAATTTTTAAGATTTTGCTAATAGAGGATTTCTCTTCAAAATGATAACATACATCATTTTAAAACATCCAAATACCGGGAATGGCAGTGCATGCCTGTAATCTCAGCACTTGGTGGGCTAAAGCACGAGAATCATTGTGAGTTCAAAGCCATCTTAAGCTATGTAGGGAGTTTAAGTCCATCCTGAATTACATAGTGAGACCTTGGCTCAAAAAAAAAATTAAATATTATTGTTATCTTTTAAGATGCTATTTTTTCAACATTAAGAAAGATCTGGAAGACAGAAGGAATGTAGCTACACGTGGATGCTGATGAAATGGAAGTGAGTAAATGTCAATGGAACTTGTCAAATACCAAGGCTTGTGTCATAGATTCTTGTTCATAATGTGAAGCAACCAGGTACCACTATCCACCCAGCACTCAACAGTATGTGTGCATACCTCCCCATAGGGCAGTGCAGTTACTCAGAATAATTCTGCAAAATCTGTAATTCTAAAAATGCAAAATCCAAAGTCATCATGTAAGTAGCCTGCACTCTTCTTGCTAGTAACATCCATCTGTGGTGGTTGGCTTATGTGGAGTCATAGTGTCCTAGCAGGATTTGTTTGGTGTGGAATCCTATGGAAGCTGCCTGTCTGGCTTGATTCCACCACTTCTTGTATATACAATGTCTTGCTTCTATGGCAAGGGAATCCCGAAAAGCAAAATTAATTTGGAGAGAGAAGAAAAGAGAATTTACTGTGAGTCTCAAGCGGATGCGTGCATTCAGTCTTGTAAATGCCAGCCACTGGCACAGCAAGGTGAGGGAACAAATCCTTGCAGAATCATTTGTTCTCCATGGTACGCTGGGCAAGGTGTCAGGAACATGGCCCCCTGGAGGTAGCTAAAGCTTCTTCTCCCAGAGTGTCCTGTCAAATGCAGTTGTCTAAGAGCCTGTATTCAATGTCAGTGAACTGGAGTAGCTTCTAGGAGTTTATCTGGAAAAACTCTCAGATACTGTGCTGGGAGATTTATACAAGTTTATCCCCTCTGACTTTCTCTTTTATTTCTGGAATTCCTCCAGGATGCTGGGAGTGTTACATAGTAGAATAGTAAAGATCCTCATAGGCATGTTAAGGGGAAAGTGGGACTAATATTTGGTTTTTCACAAGATGTTCTTTTATTTCACCTGCCTCAAAGCAGCAGAACAGTCAGGGAAGAGGTTTCAGCTTTATGTGAATCAGTAGGATTTTGAAACCAGGGTGTGAAGCAAAGTTTTTGAGTTGTTTGATACTTTGGAAGTGCCAGAGGTGTCTCCTTAAAATAGTAGGCAGCCAATTCATGGCAGGAAGAAGAAGCACACAAGTGTATGGGCATTGTGGGTTGGTGAATGAATTAACAACTAGTACTTGCAATTCACTGGCTGACAGTCCACTCAGGGTCTGTATTTGCTATGAATATCTTACACTTAGAAGGAGAATGCATAAGGACGTTGTAGGGCCCTACAGTTTAAATGATTTTTAAGTTTGGTTAGTGTAACTCTCTTCCAATGCAGGTATCTCTACACCAGTATTATAATCGTTGAAAGTATTGAGTGGTTATTGAAGGTATACGGTATCCTGCTGTGAATGACATCTTATAGGATGAAGGTGTTTATTTTAGCATCTAGCAAAACCTTTTGACTATCCTGAAGTACTCTAGAAGTTAAAACAGTGATTCTCTTTACAGTGAGATGAGTCTGGATCTTGACTATTTTACTACCACTATAAAATATCTGAGTGCAGATTTAATTTACTGTGAATTTTCTGGGGTTATGACTGTGATGTAAAGTCAAGAGAAAGTTCCCTGAATTTATTTAAAGATCTTGACAAAGTTATTCATTTATTTTTTCTTTACTTATTTATTTTGGGGTACTGGGAATTGAACTCAGGACCTCATGCTTGCCAGGCAGGTGCTGTGCCACAAAGCTAAATCTGCAGCCCCTACTGAGTTATGCATTAAATAAAACAAAAACAAAACAAAAGCAAAAAAAAAATAGTAACCGTGTGACCCCTTCCCCTGGACATAACCATGATTCAAGAGTATATTGCTTAAATTAATGGTTTCACAGCCAGCCTAATATTCTCTTTGACTTCTGTTTAATGGGAACTCTAAGTCTTGTATGATTTCACTGATTTATTTTCATTTCCATTATATACTGAACAAAAATCTGTCAGTAGCCATTATGTGCCAGGTACTGAATTAGGTGCTGCAGAAGCATTCAGTGAGCCAAGAGCATCCTAGGACTGCAGGAGGTTATGCTCCTGAGCATAACATGGATGAAGAGGCTTAACACAGGTCCAAGTCAACAACTATGAGACTGTAGGAAGTGAACTGAAAACTTGCCTTAGACTCTAGATCTTGGAAGATCAGTGAAAGCTTGCAATTCATATTTGAACTCATGTGTAAGAGGTGAAGACACAGAGGGGAGAAGTATAAAAGAAATGCTCATAACTTCAAGTAGAGATAATACTACTGCTGAGGGTATAACTGAGCATACTATACTCTCAGTAATCCTTTTTGGCATAGGAGTTAAGAAGGTAAATGACTAGAGATGGTAATGTAGACTTCTCCATGAAAAATCACAAGTGAGGGCGCATTAAGATGAATGCTATAATAAACGCACTCACCAAAAATAATCCAGGTGTGTGGTACACGTATCTGAATCTTAACTGAGGTCATCAGTGCTTCTTTGAGGTGACATTGTTTAAACTTTGGATTTCTCCAGTATTGAGGGTATGGACCTCACATACTTATTATTTAAGAAACCACATAAGTGTTCTGAGATGGCAAACTCAGGAGTCCAAATCACAGAAATTCTGCATACTTATGTATTACAAATTGCTCTGGCTTCCTTGTGTACTATTATTTCTCAATGTTTATCTCTATATCTATCTATCTATCTATCTCAATATAGTAACATTTAATACAGGAAGTTCAACTACTGTTTAAGTAATTCAAAATGGGCAATAATCCTGAGAAATGTAGTTCCATATGCTAGATTAAATTATCTCAGTATCTGTCCTCCAAATTGAATGTCCTCTCATTTAAGCCTTTGCTTCAAGTCTACACTTTGATTCAAGATCTTTTTCCATTAATAATATATTTTGAATGAGCCAATCTGATAAGTTAAATATTTTCTTAGGTAAAATAATATCACCTCGAACACTTATTTTTGCATATTTGAATTTAAATGTTGGGTAAAAGCAGAATATTGCATGGTTCTCAGTAGCATCATAGGCTATATGTAACAGCCTATTCTGACATGCCAAAGAAGATCAGAAAGATGAAAAAATAGCTATGATTATTCCCATTGCTCCTAGGGATTGAGTTTTAATTCCTCTAAGAATCTAAGGCGAAGAGGCTGGGGATTACAAGTTCAAATCCTGTGTGTGCAACTTAGTGAGGTCCTGTCTCAAAATAAAAAGTAAAGAATGAGATTACAAATGTAGGTCAGTGATAGAACACACCAAAGTTTGATCCCCAGTACCAAACTTGAAAAGCATTTTTTGAAAACTGATATTAATATGTTAGTATATTTTGTATGTTTCCTTTGATATACAACATGATCACCGTAGCCTAGCAAACTAATATACTCGTCGCTTTACATAGTAACCTTCTGTGTATATATGGTAAAAGCAGCTAAAATATACTTTTCCCAGGATATTAAACAGTATTATTAACCATAGCCACCATAGTTAAGAATGTGTTCATCATTAATACATTTTTTAGTCTTCTTTATGCAAAAAAGAAAATTTAGGATTCATCTCTGTCTCTCATTTGTCTTTAAACACATGGGATATATGCTTTAATTTAGAAGAGGCACTGCCCTTCTATCTCCTGAGTTTCAATTTGTCCTCTTAGTTTAAACCCTCACTGAGCTTTAATCCCACAAATTCTTTATGATAATTCTTGATCTACTGCTGTCATCTGAACAGGGACATTTCAGAGGTCCAGGTTGGAAAAGATGAGGGAATTATAGCGCTTGAAGTACTGTCATTTTACAAGCTGAGTCCCTCACAAATCTGGAAAGAGACCTCCTCCCCTTCATTAATGGCTGAAATAATGCCAGAGAAAGAGTATTCTTTCCTCTTTGTAGGCTTTCCATCACTCATGTCTGCAGCAGAAACTGATGCTATTTACCTGTGGGCATCCATCTTCAGCAATTAGTGGGAATTAAGGTAATTATTATAAATTAATGGCTCTATGAATTGTAAAAGGTTGGACATTAGAGTTTCATTGTCACAGATGCAAATTAATGAAATGCACACTAAAAGAATGCACCATAGATCTTGTGGCATTTCTAGACACTTCGCCTTTTATTACTTTACTCTGTGATATGATCAGTGTCGCAGTCATGCCTCTACAGATGCCTACTCAAACTGCAGTATTTTATGGGGAAGAAAAAATAATTTTTCATAAAAGCTTACATGCAGTACAATTTGATTAGGTTCTTAATCACTCTCACCTAGGCTTGGCCCCTATACTGAATTGGTCTGAACTCGTTTACAGATATTGAGCTTCAAGCAGTAAATCCCAAGTTCTCAAGTGAGCTGTCATATAATTTAGTAAGAATGCTGATCTGTTGTTATCAGGGTCAAAAAACAAGCACTTTGTAAATTGTCTTGCTGTATATCACCACAGGCTCACCAAATTCAATTGTAAAAATGGCTAACTTTGAGTAAGCAAAGAAGAGTGTCAGATTACAGCTGCACTAAAGTTGAAACTGCTCATCATCCGTGGGGGAATTTGTAGGCAGCAGCAGGTTTGATTCATGCAATAGGGGTTGCAGAAAGTGAAAGATGTGAGTCAGCATCTCTGGTCAGCTGAGTTGCAGAACGTCACGGGGGGCTGGTGAATGACTGTTTTCCAGGATTTGATAAGCAGATTTAGAGCAGCTTGAGTCGATGTAGCCAAACATGCCCAACTATAGCATCTGAGGAAGGGAGCAGCATCATTCTGAGACAATTCCGTTCAAACTGGAGGACAAATAACATCTTTGAATACTTGAATTAGGAAGTTTTAGTCAATTTATGAGAAGTATATATGAAAAGAATTTTGAACAGTTGTGAAATTTGCAGCATATTTATGAATACTACATAAATTTTCCCTGTGTTGCGTTACTGATTAACTTTTTATGGGAGTTCCATGGCAAATGTTTATGAAACACAAATGGAGAATCAGCCAGTTACAATATCCTTTAGGAAGCATGATAAAGATGTAGCCATTTCTTAGAACACTTCTAGGGAGGACATCTTGGTGTTAGTAAAGAAGAAAGCATGTGAAGTCAGCCAAACCTATCAGGTGAGCACAGGCTAAGGTTCGTAAGCAAGCCATAGTAAGAATACTCTTTGCTTTTACCATTTGTGCTGTTCATAGTATTGGACTTCAGTTAGTTTGGGAACTTTTTGACCAAAGCTTACTACAAATTACATTGTATATTACCATGTAATACATGCATAGTATATAAACTATAGCAAAATATTCATAAGAAATGTCCTTATTTATGGGATGAGCACTGAAGTACTCATTTGTTTTAAACCTCAATGTTGGTGGCTACCTGTTGAAGGCTTCCTAACCCTGCAGTTACAAAGACATATGAGTCAGAACAATATGACAGAAGCAAGTGCAAACCCTGTTTGGATGCTTCAGCCTTGTGTTGAATGTTAAAGAAGTAGGCAATACTGCTGCCACTTACTGGAAATCAAGTAAGCAAAGTTATAATTAAAGAATTGCTGTGATTAACATTGTGCTCAGAAAGGGCATGAAGATCTGGAGGTAGATACATGTCTAGAAGTATGCAGCTTTATAGAACTTTGTTTATCTGTACATCACCGTAACCTGATGTACCTTTCCATGCTGGACTCTCAGATTCTTTAAGAACAGAGTCTCTTCCAGTCTTTAGCACCAAGAATACTGCCTACTGTGCTGATCCTATGGTATTGCCTGATAATGGAATGGCTGCATTTGATTACCATACAAATGAATGAATGAAGAAAGTGAGAAGAATCAAATGCTTTCTGTTCGATATTTATTACAAAACCTCTGTAACACTTTTGCTGAAGCAGGAAGTAGTGCAAAAGTAAGTCAGCCAGGACTCTTCATTCCTGGTCTGGAGTCTGGGAGTGGTGGGTAGGAGGAGCAGACGGCTTGGGGATAATGAACCTCAAATCATTCATAACAGTCCAACAGAGTAACAGCTTCTTAACTGTGGTTCTATGGCCTGGAATAGCAGCTACATTCTAGAACTGAAAACTGCAGAAGCTGGCTTTCTCAATGTTTTAGTCAGGAGTTATACAGAGAACAGTTAGAGTCAGGACTTGGAGTTTATAATATTATTTTTATGACAGTCACCCAGGGTTAACACAAGAAAATGCAGGAAATCTATCCACAACACTAAAGACATAGAATATTTAGCCAAGGGCCTGAATCCCACAGCAATGTCTCACATGAGTTCAGATGAAAACCCAGAGCTCATGACAATGCTTCCCATGAGTCGAAGTGGAGGTCTAGAGCCCACAAAAGGGACTCACACCAGTCTGTTTTATGGATCCGTGCTGGGAAGGCCCAAAGGTCAGGGGTGGAAACTATGAAGTCTGTGCCAGTAGGGTGAAGGAACTGTAGGTTGAGGGCTCTACGCTGGAGCTGAGAAGTCACACCCACAGCAAAGACCAGGGCTGTCCTGAAAAGCACCACAGCCATCCTCAGCGACACGGAGGCCCCAAGCTCCTCCAACGATAAGCACAGTCAAGTACATGCCAGGAAGCCAGTGTGACGAGTTAATCTTGGAGACCAAGCAGCACACATCTTCCCCTCCGGAGTTAGAAAGCAACACTCGATGTGAGGACCAAAGCTTCTCCAGGAGAACCAATGGCTCAAAGAGCAACATGTAGGAGAACCCACAATGCCTCAGTGCCTCAAGGCATCAAGCACTAATGCAATAATATGATGGCTTCTCCTTCTGCACCACTCTGTTTATGTTCCTCGGGTGGAACATCTACGCTCAGCGCCCTGCTGAATTAATTCAGCTGGCGTTAAGTTGGCCACCAGCTTTTAATCCATAACAGTCAGCTTGGTTTACCTTGTGAGGACAAGCCTACTGTGACCCATGGTGACTTGCAGCACACAGTGGAACCACAGTCTCCATTTCCGACCATTCCTAAGGTAACTGCCCTATTCCAGTACTTCTCCTCTCTCCCCTGAGAATTCTTTTCTGTCTTGCTGCAGGCAGAAATGACTGAGAATGACCAGTTTGCCTTTGATGCCACTAGATGTTCGATTGAGTCAGTTTATAGGTGGGTGGTGCAAATGACAGACTGTGTTGTTCTAAACGCTTTTCTGTCAGATTTGGAATTTGATTAAGAGAAAGAAGTAATCAATAACTGTTGCTTTCACTTCAGGAACTGTGCTTTCGAGCCGGTACACACTGGCTTGTGAGAACTGATTAAGTTACTGGAAATTTTGTGAATCTCTTAACTAAATATAATCATGACTAAAAAATTAAATTGTATAAATTTAAAATTAAATAAGTTATGTTAAAGCAAAGGTAAGAAATAGCAAAACCTAATCACTATCTAATTACTTGATTATTACTTGTATTCTCAAGGCCTGTTGTATCTGGATGAGGAAATGTTATAGAAGATAAGGATATCCTGCTAATATAACATCTGTAAATATCGTTTCTGTTTCTAGAACTCAGCCACATGGGGAGTATTTATATTATGAAAATTGGTATAATTTGGAAATTATATTTGAAAGGAAGTCCTTTTTAAATCAAGTACCTTTGAAACAAAAAAGAAAATACTCCAAAACAAAAACCTGAAGAACTCATTGTTAAAGATTTGCGAACACAAAATTCACTCTCTAATGTCTTGTAATGCTATTGATAAGTACTAGAAGGAAAATAAAAATAGCAAGCAATGGTCTGAAACCTCAAGTTAAATCGATAATCTTAAGCAATCAGGATAAATATTGTGGCAAACATCCAGGAAAAGAGCAGAACAGACAGAGTTTCCCAAACACTCTGATCTTGGAATCCTCCATGTTTATGTACATTAGAGTTCTTAATAAAAACCCATCCAAATGTATATGTCTACACATTTGCATTTACACTTGAGCACACACACAACATGCACTCACATGTGCACACACACACACACACACACACACACACACAAATACTTGCATGAGCATGCATGAGAGATAAAGAACAAAAGAGGTACATTTTGAAAAGTTCTCATATGATTCTAGAATCTGTAGGTCAGGCTGCCAGTCTGAAAAGAGGCAGCTGTTGATGCCATGGTTTTCTGGAAGAATTTATTTCCAAGAATACCAGCATCTGCTCACAGTTTTTGCCTTTTCAAACCAATTGGTTGCAGCCTTTCACATTATTGAGAGAAATCTTGTTTCTTTAATCAACTGGTGGTAGATATTAGCCACATTTATTGCCTGGTCATATTGACACAGAGCTTTTACAGTGTCTCAGTCTTTTTTCCATGGTACCCTAGACCAAAATAAATACAACCTCATTTATTGTTAAATCTAAAGAGTTAAATATTTATACTTTAATGAATTTAACATTTGTAAACACTGTGAGCAATTTTTTCATTTAATTCTTGGACATAGTAATTTATTGGCGACTAGCACACAAGTTTTTCAAAACCTAGAATAAAACTAGATCCAGCCTCATGTCATGCTGCACAAGAATTTTCACATGCTAATCATGGAGTAGACCATAAGGAAGAACTATGCTTTACAAAGATATGATGTGATGTTGAAACTATGAACTGTGTTCAGCAAGTACTTTTTTGCAGTTTCTACAGATGTCAGATTTCTCTCAAAAATTTAAAATAGCCCATTTAAAACCCCCATTTGCAGCTGTGCTTCAGTGAACCTTTTCAGAGATTAGAGGAGTTGCAAAGAGAGTATGTAGCATTGTTCTGGACTACGGAATCACACTGTTAATATGATTTGTTGTTACTGTAATGTACAGCCACAATTTTCTAGCCTGATTCCTGTGGAGAATATGAAAAGTTGTGACTAGTAAAATTTTCTTCTGAATCCTTTCTATCACATTTTAAAATCTATGCAGAGAAATCACACAAGATAAGCATATTTCTGTGTGATCGTAGCTGTACCTAAATGTTGCTGAATTATCTTTTGTGTGCAGGCAGTGCCTTTAAATGTCTAAAAGGTTTAATTATATAAATTAGTAAGTTTTATATGTACATTTAAGATAAAGAAAAAACCCTGTATCTAAAAGTGATCCAAATCAAATGCTGGAAGGGCTATGGGGGAAAAGAACCCTTCTTTACTTTGGTGAGAGTGTAGAGAGGTGCAACCACTGTGGAAATCACTGTGGGGAGTCCTCAAAAAACTAGGATTAGAAGTCTCGTTCGATCACACTATTCCCCTTGTGGATATTTTCTCAGAAGGATTAAAAGCATCACGCCACAGAGATATATGTACACCCATGTTTATAGAGTACAGTTTGTAATAGTTAAATCTTGGGAAAACCCAAATGCCCATCAACCAAAGATCAGATAAAAAAGATGTGGTATTTTTATATAATGGAATACTACTCAGCTATATAGAAAGGCAAACTTGAGGCTTTTATAGGTAAATGGATGCAGCTAGAGACCATACTCATAAGTGAAATAAATCAAATGAGCATATGTAAGCATCATCTTGTCTCCTTAGTATAAGAAACTGAAAGAGTAAGTAAGATACAAAACATGCGGTAGGTATTGAGAAAGGGAAAGAAAGTGCTCCTAGGAAAAGAACAACTGGGTTGAGAGAAAGGAGAAATGAAAGAAAGGAAAAGGAAATTTTATATATATATATATATATATATATATATATATATATATATATGCTACCAAAATTGTACCACTGATTTCTTTTAGTTAATTAAAGGGATCAGTTGGTCCTTATATTCATTGATTAATTTTGCATGCATATAACTTATTATCTGAGCAACTACTTTGAAGACAACAATATGCTTTGGAACTCTGTATTATTGTTTTTAATTTTACTTCTATCTCTTTAAAATAAATAAAAGTGATCAAAGTATTTAAAATTTAATAATTGTATGACATGCCATAGCCAAGGTTAGACATAATGAAAACAAAGAATGTTTTTCCTACTGCCTGACTTTACGTACTGTCTACTCTCACCTTCCCTATTCTTTCTCTTGCTCATTCTGAGCATAAGTTCTTTATGTCCAACCTCATGCCTCAGTTGGCTTCTCTAAAATGGAAAAATCAACAGGTGATGACCAGAAACATTGGAGAAAGGTCTATAGAAGTTTTTCTGTAGCTTCTGGAGAAGCACACACGTGGAGAATATCCACGTGCAACTGGGGAAACTGATACAAATAACTTCTTGTTCCCACTTTTCAAAGTTATTTTTGTAAAATTCAGAGCGAAAAATTTTAAACTACAATAATAAGCATTTAAAAGCTTTATCAGGAAATTAACCACATCAAAGGGTGACAGCACATACGTTGTTTGAATGATAAGATCTATGTAGTAGAATGTTAATTGAATTTTGTTAAACTTGAATGACAGTTTTTACGTTCTCATTATGGTGCTGAATAACTTCACTAAACAAGAGCAGCCCTTAAAGATATGAAAGGATCAGTTATAACAACTCTTTACACTGAAAAAATATGTTTAAAAAGTAGTTATGTGGAACTTTTGGAAATTTACACTTTCCTGGTAGCTACTTTTAAAAACGCTACTTCCCCAAATTCAGCCAGTCCTGGTTAACTTGTGCAGGAACTCTGTAAGATTAAGACATTCCAAGTATTAACTCTAATTTTAAAATTATTTTAGCTATCCAAAATGCTAAAAATTCTAGAATATTCTATGATATTTTTTTTCCCTATGCCTGTTTCCAGTCAGCTTCCTAGGCGCTGGAAAAACCAATTGACTACATATTTGAGGAAAGATAGTAAATGATGAGGAGACTTGTAGCCAAGTATCAGACATGCAAATTGACTGTGGAGAATTCACTAGAAGACAAAATAATTTTGGCACAGACTTCACAGTCTGAGGAATGCCAAAGATGAAACAAATACTGCAGTGTCATCATTGCAGGTTTAAAAATTGATGCTTTGTTTGTTGCATCTTGCCAGCTAATTTTCACTCTTTAGATTTTTATGTCTTTTAACTATCTCCTGGGAGGCAGGGGTCACAGTTTCTCTCCATTTTCCAAAGCTCTGTAAAAGCCCAGGGCTGTCTTGGCTGTACTCTGTGAAATGTCACTCTTTCTGCATACTTCATTTCTGTTGTTTGTTTGTTTGTGTGTTTTGAATGAGCATTGCAAGGTTCCCAAGTACCCCCTTTGAGGGCAGAAGTTGCAGTAGAGAACCTACAGGGTTGGCTGTGTGGTTAATGAGGTCCTGTTGTCTGCTGCTTTTAGCCACCAGGCCGCTCACCAAGTCTATCCCAGTAGTTTTCAGACACAAAATCATCTCTGGAGGGACTGGTGCCTAGCAGTACCACATTTCTGCTGTCACCGCAACATTTTGAAGTGAAAATGAACATCTGTGCAAGCATGTAGAGAATTACATTGTGAAGAGTGACACATAATTAAAGGGACATCCAGAGGCAAGAACAGCCCCATCTCTTCTTTCTCGGCAAACAGAGGACAATTTGTGATCTGATCGTATTTCCCCAAGTTTATTTTGTAACTTCCTGGTGAAACTCTCTTCTTTCAATCTAGGAGGCCCCTTGTTTATTTTCAGCCTAGGAAAGAGTGTTTACAAATGTAGGGACTCAGGGAATACACTGGCATTAGCAAGTACCCTAAGAAGCATCAACCTATGTGGTCCTAATTATGTGATCCTGGGTCTCATCTTGCTGGCATTGAACCTGTCATAATGATGTGTTCATAGAAAGTTTCTAATCAGAACTGATTGACTTCATTTTTAGTGGGTCTTAATATGACTAGCTCTTCTCCAGTTTAGCTGACTCTCTTATCTAATTATAAACTCGATGAGTTATAAAGAATTAAAGGCATTTTGAGAAAGGAGCATGATCAGGAAATCTTTAAAGGACAATACTCCCCACCCTTATAAATTATAACTTTGCAATAATCTCATGACTATATCAAATACTTGTCAATATCATGAAGTGTCCAGGCTGAGAGAAATTTCATATTCTTACCATTTAGAGAAATTGGAACAAGAAGGATTAGAACTGCTTTCTTCATATGGTGAAGTAGTTTCTAGTAGGCCAGCAAAAATTATTTCAGGTCTTGTGGCCTACACTGTCTCTGTCATAACTGTTAATGCTGTTGTAATACCAATGTAGTCACTGACAACACAGGAATGACTGGGTATGGCTGCGTTCTGATGAAACTCTTCATGGACCCATGAACTTCATGGAACTTGCACATAGTAGCATAAAATACTATTTTTTGGTCTTATTTCCCCAACCTTCACTGACAAGTTTTACAAAAACAGAGGTAGACCGTGTTAGGCATGGAGCCCTTGGTGTGTATACCCCTGTTCTAGGGAAAAAATGAAACCCAAGCAGAATGCATCTCCCTCAACCTCTCAAACTTTTGGAATCATCAGGTTGTTTGACGGCAGTCAGTGGCCATTTCTTCATGATTTAGGAAATCAAACCTGTATTTTGCTTTTGACGCACGAGAACTGAATTGGGGCTTTAAAAAGTACTGAGGAATGAACTCAAGACTTTTCTACTGAGCTACATTTCCAGCCTGTTTTGTTTTATTTTGCTTTGTTTTGTTTTTCGACACGGTACCTCACTAAGTTGCTAAATTATCCAGCTTGAGGTTGAACTTGCAGTTGTCTTGTATAGTCTCCCAGAGGGCTGGGATCATAAGTGAATGCCCTCATATGTGTGACTGAACCGTGACTTCTGGTAAAAACAGACCTGAGGCAATAATTCTATAGCATTTGTGGTATTTATGAAAGAATCCTCAGGCAGCTACATTCTTGAAATTAAATCTTATTAGAAACATTATAATCCCTTATAATTCCAAGCAAGTCAGTATTTCATGTCAAGTGGAATAAAGGTAATTAGTTCTTGGTGGAGTAACATTATACCATATTATTTCATTCAGTGTGTGTGTGCATGTGTGTGTTGAGGCATAGGGTGCC
Organism: Hydrochoerus hydrochaeris; assembly: GCA_004027455.1. NCBI lineage: Eukaryota > Metazoa > Chordata > Mammalia > Rodentia > Hydrochaeridae > Hydrochoerus > Hydrochoerus hydrochaeris. Next base: position 238,995 of record PVLA01000096.1, read on the forward strand.
ATGGAAATATACCTAAGATGCTGCCTCACTCATTCAGAGAAGCTTTAGATTACATTGTTCATAGAAGTGAAAATATTCCCAAGAAGTCAACTCATTTCCCTTCCTTTGTATTGGATTCCTGGCAAGAAGAGAATGATAGACCGACAAGCATGGAGGACTAGGAAAGTAATTTAAATTGATGATGCTGATCCATATGGTGGTCATGTGCTCTGGATCATGAGTAAAACTAAGCTAGAATTAGTTTTTGTTTCCTCAACTTTTTGAAGAGGATTGAAAAGGAAAAACATTCTTCAAGAACCAGGCCAAACAAGTGACAGTGCTTTCTATTCTGCCTCTGATAGAAATTAAAGAATTTACTGAATGTCAAATGGAATTAAAGGAAATATGAATCTGTGTGATAGTCACAAACCCATTATTGGGTACTCCACCAATGATGGTTCCTTTGGTGGAATATTTTCATCTCCCTTATTGGCTGGCTATGTTGATGATAAGGGAAGGCCTATGTTTTTCAAATATCCATGGATATGAAAAAAAAGATGATGTGATCAGAATCGTCATACTTTTCTCATTTTTTGGAGAAGCAAATTACAATGTTGATATAAAAGTTATTTGGATGCTAAGAGATTTTGCTCGTATGTATGTTTGTATGTGCTTTTGTCCTTATCAATTAGGCTAGATGGTTTATTAAAAAACTAGTGATTTGTGGGCTGTTTTTAATGGTAAGATTCACCTATCACCCAGCATCTGAGGCTCTAAAATCCTGCTTCTTGGTGGGCATCAGAATTGCTTTGAAAAGAATTTCAAAATTCACTTTGCTGTAGGCTCTTGAACTTGGGAGTTGTCAATCCTGTGAATCAAAAGCGATGTCAAATGCACCTGTAGTTGAATAGATTTGGGTGGCATCCATTGAGGTGGGAAGCATGGTGTGTTCCAGTAAGAAGGAAGAATCTGCCATAGGCTATGGGCCTGGTTAGGAAATTTAGGGGAAGATTCAAAGAACCAAGGGTTCACCCTAGGTTAAGTGCTATTACAAAATGGGGGATATTCTGTAATAAGCTAATTTGCTAAGGTTTCACAATAAATCCCACTCAAAACTTGGGAAACTAATATAAAGATAAATGTATATGTGATTTAAAAAAGAAAAAGTATCAGTGTGTCATGTTGGCCCAAAAGGAGGCATTTATTTTTTGTTTTTTGGGTTTTTTTGGATGACACAGTGACCTTGTTTTCTATGCTTAGACAAAATTATGTGGTGTTTTTGCTTGGTGTCATTTTATGGTGGCCTCTGAGTCATTCTGTTTGTGGTGGGTGTTCTTGGTCACAGTTTACATGCAACAGGAAAACGTGAGGATTAGACTCGCTTCTGAATGCCAGGGGCAGCTCATTTTCCTTTCCTCTCTAGCAAAGCTAACGGCTACCATTTTTTCATAACGTACTTCCAAGTTTTTATAAGAAAATATTTGAATCAGGCAATGAAAGTAAAAACAATACATTAAACACTATGTCTCTGTCAAATACCTTCCAAAAAAAGATTATAGATAAAAGCAATAGAACATTTTTTCAGAGCCTAATCTCTCCTAAGAGGAAACTATTAACCTGATGTTTATCAGGCTTAAGAATGATGTATTTCCTTTCCCTTTAAAAAATGTGTGTGTAATTTTAAGGTCTCCTTCTTTGATAAAAGTTATATAAAATCTAACATTAATATATACTTTTGATCATTTTTACACTGATGTTTTAAATAATGGCTTAAATTACAAATGATGTAAGAATCATAAAACACCCTACACTTCACATAGCTATATACGATGGGTTTTTATATGTTAAACATTATAAACAACTTATAGTCATAGCACCTAGTACCATGCTCATTTGTTTTAAGTATTCTACATCACCTTTAATCTCAGGAGCAATTTGTTGCTTTTATTGGGTAAGATATTGAGTAGATTTTCCCTCTTTCTTCCTGAGCCATTGAAACATTTTTGACACAAATTGACCTTCATCCAATGGAAATACCCATTTTATGCAATAACAGACCATTTTAATTTCATAAAGCAAAGCATTGGCTTCCATTTGCAAATAGCATTAAAGAAAGCAATCCTGTCAAAACAAGTGGCCTGGTACATCCAAAGATAAACCTGCTGAGTTAAATGCAAAGCCCTCCTTCGCTTTGATTGTACATTTCCATATGACATAAGCATTAATTAAATCTATCAGTGGTTTCTTCCTTCCAGGAGAACATTTTCTATCTGAAAAGAAATGTCAACTAAAGAATGTATGGCACAGGGGACCTGCCATTAGAAACACCATCATTTCACCCAGAGAGATGCTCATACATGCGGTGCCCACTTACAGACAAACAGGGAGAGAATGAAAGCATTTCTTACCACTGTCTCAGCCTCCCTGACTAACAGACCCTGGGGAGCAGACAGTCTTTTGCCCTTGTTGAAGTTTCCAAGACAAGCACACCTAAGACAATGACATATGTTGTCATCGGATGTTACTTGGGACATTTCAAAGGAAAGCAAGAAAAACAAAATCAAAAACAGGGCTTAGAAGGTGTTGTAGTTACTTTTCACTCCTCACTGAGACAAAATACCTGATGCCCAAAGTTAGGGGAAAAAGGTTTATTTCTTGCAGTTCTTGGAGGTTTCAGTCCATACTCAGTGGGCTCCAAGGCAGAGTGGCATGGCAGGGCAGGTGTTCATGGCCACCACAAACAACAAGGTGCCAACTGGCAGGAGAGAGAGAGAGAGAGAGAGAGAGAGAGAAAGAGAGAGAGAGAGAGACACCCTCTTTCCAAGGTTAAATCTTATGCTGCCTCCACCCCTAGGTGGGTGTAGCACTGATACCACCAATCTGAGCTCTAGACAATGAACCAATTACAAATGTTAGATTTAGTCGAGTCCATAATTGCATGAAGCTTGGGGGCCACTGACATAAACCATGATAGAAGGTTTTGATACACTTTCACTTATCTGATAAGAAAACTGATATTAAGTACAGTAACAATCTCAATTTAACTCCATTAGGTGTTTGGATGTGACTGTGTACATATGCTGAGACCCACACAGAGTACAGGGCAGATAGCTGGAGTTGTACATGGGATGAGTATCCCTGTTCTTAAGTAACATTTTAGAGCCCTAAAATCGACCCAAAGTCTTTATGCTGATGTTTCCATCTTTCTCGTTGCAGGGGAGCATTTAAGAATTTGTCCTCAGGAATATACATGCTGCACCACAGAGATGGAAGACAAGTTAAGCCAGCAAAGCAAACTGGAGTTTGAAAAGCTTGTGGAAGAGACAAGCCATTTTGTACGTACTACTTTTGTGTCGCGGCACAAGAAATTTGATGGTAGGTGAAAGAGTTTGCACTTTGCTTTGTTATCGAACGTGTTTTTCAACTCGAATGGTACCATTATCTGAAAAAGATTTCTAAAGAGGGTGCTGTTCATTCCTTCTTAAACATTTCTAGTAGTGTCTGTTTTTAGAAAAAGCCTAAACTTTCTTTTAGAGTAGGTTATAGTTTAGTAATCTCTTGGGAAAATACAGTTACCAATGAGCACTTTTACATTTGTGCTTTGGCTAGGCGGTTTATCCAGAAAGATTCAGCTCCATTTGTCATTATTATAGTGATTCTGACTGAGGTTTTTCACACGATAGCTTTTCTTCAGTTTTTTATGAAAGGATTTTCTTTAAAATATTGTATCACTTAATATGAAATATAGCATCACTTTTAAGAGGGCAGGTTGTCCTAATTGTGAGTGACATGGACACCTTTATTTACTTCCCATTTTGATAGTCTAACACATTTTACATTGCAGTTTTATGGTATTCTGTAAGCCAGAAGTTTGATCCTCTTCTGATTTCCTTACCATAAACATCGACTTTGCATCTATATTCTGTTTATTAATTGAACAATTTTACTAGAAAGTACAAAAGCAGTTATTACTAGAAATTTCTCATTGAATATTCTCATTGGAGCTTCTGAAAAAATTCAAATACATTTTGATGTTTCAGAACAGTGTTAATATAACCAGAGATTCATGTTTTGGGATGATGTGGAGTTTTTACTGCTCAAGCAAGTGAATGTGCCTTGCTCTGATGCATTCTAAACTTGACGGGCAGGTTTTGGCAAGCTTCTCTGGGCCCCCCCTGGACACAGGACTTGCCCTCCAGCAACAGAGCTGCTATTCATTTTCCTCACCCTCTGCAGTCAATGCACAACAGAGCCAGTTAGAAACCTTGCCAGCTTTTTTCTCTCCTCCTTTTTCTCTGTGTAGTAGGTACAATGTTCCACTCGATCACTGCTTTAAACCATTACTGTAACAATGATTTCTTTCATATTAATTCTCTAAGTTATAAAAGAGGGGTCCACAGGTGTTTTCAGTATGCGTGATGATGTGACCATTTTCATGTAAGTGATTGGTGCTTAGTCTTTCCAACACCTTCACATCTTTTCATCTGTTGCTCTATATATTACTTTATCTGTGGCCACTTATGAAAATAATCAACTGGAGAGAACTTGGGGTTTGCCTTTTATTGGCGGATTACAAAGCCAATGGCATCTAGAAGCCTGTGATGGGATATTTTTGGGGGACTACAATCTATCATTTCAAACTGAGCTGAATTAAGACATCTTGTCATTTGCAACTCGGAGAACGTGTATGTGATCTGCTGCAGCTGATTTTTTATTTATGTCTTTGGAAAACAACTCTAGCATATTCATAATGCTCCAGAGGTTGCTGAAATAATTCTAGGGCCTTATTCACAGTAGCTAATATATATTCCTATTAAGAAAATTATTCTATGTTAATGGATTTATGCAGAGCTGATTTCTTTTAGAAAAGTGAAACAATTCAAGACTGAGGTAGTTACTTCATATTATTATCACATCAATAACTTTTAATATCTCTCGGTCTATAGTACTTAATCCCATATTGCTTTTGTCTTATTAAGGAAACTTCTCTCTTGTCCCCTGTCCTTTTCTTTTCACAGGTTTGTTTTAAATTGTTCTGATGTACTCAGGGCCATGATGTCAATCAGTCTGACAGAACATTGATTTGCTAAGATTAGATCTGACACAGGGCAGGGAGAAATTCTTTAGGAACACTGCATTAGGCTCTCACGGAAAGAAGTTTTTTTTTTTGATAAAGTTTTCATACTTAAACAAAACATCTAAATGTTATCCTGGTAAGTCATGTCTTGAAAATCTAGTTCTTAGAATAATAATAATAATAATAACAGTAATAATTATGATGATGATGTATTAAGTTAAAGGTCACCCTCATAATTTCTGCCCTTTGACCAGCATAAAGATTCTCCTGCTTTTGGAGCTTTCGGGAGTGATGGTGAATTCCTGTGAATCTTTTGCATCCTTCTTGGTGCTGGGGATTGAACCCAGGGCCTTGGCACTTGTTAGGCAAGTGCTCTACCACTACCACTGACCTACACCTCCAGCCCTGTACTGCCTTAAAAAAGCTTTACCTCATGACATGTACTAATGTTTATCACTTGTTGAGAATGTAGAGAAATGGTCTGGGGTCCCTTGTACAGTATTACCTTTTGAGATTTATTTTTTCACATAACACCAGTAGTGTTTATGAAGGACTTTGAGTTTCATTATAGTACCTTTAAGTCTGGTGAATCGTTTCGTATTGTCATTGGAGTCTCTTACTCTTCACCCCGCTTAATGGGGTTTGAATGCATTGCCATGGTACTGAACTACAGCCACTTACTCACACTCTTTTATTTATTTTCAGACAAGGTCTTGCTAAGTTACAAAATTACCCAGGCTAGGCTGAAACTTCTGATCCTCCTGCCTCAGCCTCCCAGAGAACATGGTTATAGGTATGCCTGAAGTCTCATGATCCAACATATCCGGTTTGAGGTTCATCTCTGGTCCCACTTTCACAGAGGTCTATCTTTGGCTTTGTATGTTGCACGTCTGCCTTGATTGTAAGGTATTACATGGAAAAATTAGTAGTCAATTAAAATCAGAAGGCAATGGCTTTCCTTCCTAATTTGATTAAGTGCAGCAACAATGTGAATTGCACCTGATATGTGGGATCTAGGCTACAATATATTCAAAGGCTAAATTCAGTCACAGTTCCCAATAATCTCTGTTGCATTCCTTGCTATATTAGAAGTGTTTTGATTCTATTTAACTTTTTAGTGGCAATTGAAAAATTTGAAATTTCAATACATTGAACTTGAAAGCACTTTATATTTGTGGATATATTCTTTCATGTTTTTAATTAATATTTAGGATAATATGAAGATAGTGTGCAGTTGCAGATATTTATCAGATGGCAAGAAACTAATCTTGAATTAATACAGATTCTTTCTCAGCTTTTCTAAATCAACAAGATTTGTCTATAACCCCAGTAACTGCTATTTTCAGCTTTGCAACAATGGATTGAATCAGTATAATTTATTTGGCAGAGAAATTTTCTTATAGCTGAATAGCTTTTTCAATTTATAAACACAGACATGTTAGTATGAATGAATATATACTAACAGAGGTTATATTCTGGGCACTGGTATTTCCCCAAGGTTTGGTTTGTTATCCTTTCTCTCCCACATTTCCACCTACATGCTCATTGGACATCCTGCAAGTGCCACCCTCTCTCTTCTGGAGCCCAGTCTCCACCGAGCTCCCACAGAACCACACAGAGGTGTCTGCCACACGCTCTGTACTCAAACTTAGCTTTTCTGATCCTCCTCGGGGATTAAAACTGTACATGAAAACCCAGAAAAGCACAAATGGTAGAATAAGCCAACATTATTCTCTCACCCTCACCTCTTTCTTCTCTGCCAAACACCACAGGTAGCCAGAAGTTCAAAAGCAAATCAACACAATCATATTCAAATTGCAGTCAAAGGAAGGTCATCTTTGTGCACTCACTCATTTAGCTAGAATTTGGTGTTTAGCAACAGTCTGACCTATCACACTGGCATTTGTATCTAAAACCTCACTGCTTTCCCGTTTCTGGATCTTAGGAACGGGAGGACGACTGGGCATTCTGATAGTAGTCTTAATAATGAGAGTTAACTCCTGGCCCTGTTCTTCACTCTTTTGGTGCTAAGCTGTTTCTTGGGGACAAACTGCAATGCAAAGTCACAGAGATATTAAGTGGAAGAATGAGGATCCCATCCCAGACTGAGCAGGCCTGGATTCCTATTCTCGGTCACCTTTACCCCAGAATCTTCCCAGGGTTTCTCGGTCCCCCAAATGTGCTGTCACTTCATGGGCACTGAGCTATCCCTCTGTCTCCCCGACCTGTACTATCCCAGTTGTTGTGGGAAGGAAGTGGGGACAACTGTCAGGGAAAAGTGGAAGGAGATGTTTTTAATCCTTAAAAAAGCAAATTACTCACCTAAATATAGACTAGCCCCCAAGGAGCCTGGATCCTCAGGAGGGAAAATGACTTGCCAAGTTTCCACCAAGAATGAAGAAACCAACATTGTAATTGGATGCTTTTATTACTCTTATAAATAGTAATGTTATAGGAAATCAATATTTGGTTGAAATTCTAAATTACTGTTTTTTTTTTTTTGAGTAGACAGAGGATACTCAGTGATGTTTCTTTGTCAAGGTAGTAATGATATTGATGGGTAAGGATTCTAAAACACTTCTTGTAAAGGCAAAAAAAAATTCAGTTAGAAGTTTTTCTTGAAGGGGAATGGCAAAATACATTATTGAGTCATTGAAGGCATATTAATTATTTTTAACTCACAAAACTTACTGGATTCTATCTTAACTTAGGCACTTGCACCCTATTCTTCAAGAATATGTTTGTGGAATATGGATTATTCAAAGACAGGGAAGTTTGCGTGAATGGATATTTTACTCTGTTCCTTCCCATCTGAATTTATTGGAGGTAGAATATATTCACATTTGGAGCTCCATATGAAGTTTCTAAACTTAGTATGTTCCTCTTGATTTTATTATTTTTCTTTTCTTGCTGGTTGTTATTTATGTATTTTAATGGTATACATTTGTCCAGAGATTTTGGCAGCAAGTACATTTTAAAAAGCTAAATAAAAAAAAAATGATCAGTAATTTCCAGTCTCATGAAGAACTTATTCTATAGTAACCCTCTAAGAATACCCATTGCACTGAATGTGGAAATAATTTATATACATAGGCATAGTATTTTCATGGTGCAAATCTGTTCATGCTTTCTTTTTAAATGTCATTCTTCATCTATATATGGTAGAGATGACAATAACGTAATGATTTATTTAAAATATAGCCTAATTTTCTCAGAGAATACACTTATATGAAAAACAAAAAACCTTAAGTAGTTTTCCATATGGTGATAAAATCTTTCATATTTCTTGTCACATGGGTGATATGTTGTGTATGTGTAGATGTGCATATGTATGATTTCTACTTGAAAACATTTATTTAGAATCTCATATAGAGAAGGCACTTAACTAAGTATATCATACATAAAAGGATGACTTATAATGACCAAAATATGATCACTGCCTGTCAAGAAATTTATCTTTTCAGGAGACATAAATGAAAACTAACATTAAAGAAAATAGTATTAACTCTGTCCCTAAGTAGAAGTCCGTTGGAAACAGAGAGAATGTGATAATGGATAGTTGTCCAGGATCTGTACAGAATATTTTAAGATTATGATAATTAGCAGTGGAAGGGGGAGAAGAAGTATAGAGATTTTGTATGCATGTCCACAAAGTCCTTAGGACTTTTCAACTTAAATGTTGATTTTCTCTCAAAAGTGTAGAATTATTGACATAGAGTATATCTGTCATAGAGATATTCTACAGAAACATTCTATAGTTTTTCCTGGCTACTATTGTTTTTTTAACAACTAGTCATATAGTTTCAAAGCATAAAAAAGAATGATTAAATCATCTTGAGTCATCTTTGATTTTGCTGTTCTAAGACATGCTTAGCTTGGCTTGACTTTGAATGATGGATTCATGCTAATCCAATCTAGATGTCTCTCATTCTTTTGGAAGCAGAACTATAACCTGGACACATTCTTCATTTTATGGAGTTTGGAAACTGTAAGACAGGCAAGTGGAGGCAGGATGTCCCTTAAATCCTTAACTAGAATTGGCACTCTGTCTTGCCAAGTTTAGGCCAAAGTGAGTCAATTCCCAGCACCATGGGAGTGGGGTTTATGGTACTCCAAGGAGGTGGGCATGGGAGCATGTGAGGATTTCTACATCACAGTCTACTAAAGTTCCCATCTGGGTTCCTTTTGCTCCACACAAACAGTGTTTTCTTTACCACATTAGCTTTCTACAAATGAGTGCCCCCAAAATTGAAGAGCAATTAATATTTTCCAATAAAGGTTAGAAACATGCAGACACAACTATTATACCATGACCTTTCATGTCACTAGTCTATGCACTACTGAATACATTCGTGACCACTGACACACATGGAGTCACGCTCACAGATGCACACACTTCCATAATATCATTATAAGAATAAATTGAGGTAGTATTTCTATTTCTTGTGTTCTAGATGCCCTTTACCATTGCATGGTGTAACAAGTTAACTTTAATTCATAAGGGTTATAACGTTAATCATCAGAGGAAGTAATTAGCTGAATGCTTCCTTTATTTGCTAGGACATTGAACAGTGGGATATACATTTCATACATAGGACAACCACCTTAAAAGCCAAATGTGCCGAGCTGAGTTTTAGAATTTGAAGAAATGGTCTTATTGACTTTGCAAAATAATCTGACCATTTACCCAAAGGGAGACCTTCCAAAACTGAAAATCAGCCAACCATAGATTTGACTTTGACAGAGCCAGGGACCAGGTTTGTAAACCACAGATGCCTTGTGTTTATACAATGCTGGGTGATGATCCATACTAAGGGAGTCTTTTAAATGCAGTGCATGAAGAACCTGGATTTTTGTACAAGTGGAATTTGTCTTCCTACCCTTCTTCCTTTTTTCCGCCGGCTCTCCCCTCCTTTCATCCTTCTTTCCTTCCTCCCTCCCTCACTTTCTTTTATTCCCACTTAAGACTTTGGCAGATCTTTCAAACCTGCGGATGCACACTGTGAATCAACCACTTCATGGCGTCTGTGAGGTACCAATCACTTTCTAATTCTTAGAGCCCTACCCCACGCCTCAACGTAACTTAAAATATATTACACTCCCAGTGTAGTTGAAATATTATCATCTTATTATCACCAATTCCCTTGCATGGTGGCTTTGCTGAGCAGCTGTTTCACAGACAAGCCAATATCTTTTAAGTATTGCTCTATCAGACTCTGAAACCAGCCCTACCAGAAGGGTTCTTGGTCATGAATGTTAATGAGCAGACAAGTGTCTGTTCCTGACAGAGGCTCACTAATCCTTTGAGTCAGTACGGGTAAATCACAGGGGAAATTTTATTTAAATTAAGTTGATCTGCCACTGAATAGAGAAAACTGATTTCTTATTTTAATGAAAATCAAGAAAAATATTTAATGGGAGTGTAAATTAGAGCTCACGGCAACCTTTTCACCTTTTGACCTGAGAATGCAGTAGCCGACAGTAAATGGGTCTGATCCCGTGGTATGTAGAACCCCAGTGAACCTGTGGCCTCCTTCCTCTGTGTGCAGTGCAGCTGGAAGTAGAGGAAGAGTCACTTGTTCTCTGCCTGGAAGTAGATATTCAGAGAGCCTTGATTCTCCTTAGTCATAAGAAATAAAAGTTGTTCCTTTCCTTCATCAAGATTGTAAAAAAATTTCATTTTTCCAAACAAAATGGCAAAGCCAGAGGAAAAAGCATCTTTGTGCATATTGGGCTACAAGGTTTAAAAAATAATAATTTAAGTGTATTTTTATCCAGAAATGTAATGGTGTACAAACCGTTTGTACCGACAGAGGCCCTGAGGAGGTCACGTAAGACCGGGATTCACAGGCCTTGAGGTGGGCACGTAAGACTGGCCATTGTTGAAGGTTGTTCATGGGTCTCTGCAGGGCTTATTAGAATGTTCTTGTTTTTGTTCAGTGTCTGAATACTCATGCTAGAAAGCTTTTGAAGAACACATACAAGACCAAAGATTTAAAGATTATGAATTAATGGCAATAGAGAGCAATACCCATTGATATCTTGTTTCTTACATATTCCATAGTACATTACACAGAGAACACCACTTTCAAGTTACAAAAATAAATACAGCTCACTAGACCAAAACTATTTTATGCTTCCATCTAAGTTTCTAATATTCTTATGCTGAAAATGGCAACTTGGGTATGTAGGAACTTATAAAAATAATTCTCTCTCTCTCTCTAGCTCTCCTTGTCCATTCTGACTCAAAATGTTCAATTCTTGTTTAAAGACTTAGGGACCCTGAGTTAGGCAATATGCTTACTATGGTTTGGATGTTGGATATTTCTCTAAGGCCTAGGTGTTAAGAGCTTGGTGGCTGGTGACGCTGGTGAGGTGATGGAAGCCTTGAGTGTGGGACCTAGAAGGGGACATGTTGACCACTGGAAATAGAAGGCAACTGTGGTGTCCCAATGTGTTCTCCTTCTTTCTCTTGCTCCCTGGCTGTGGGGAGAATGGCTTTGTTCTGCTGAATGCCTCACCACAGGCTCAGACCAGCAGATCCAGTAGACAAAATCTCCAAAACTGGGAGAAAAAAATAAACCTGTTATCTTTATAAGTTGGTTATGTCAGGTACTGTTACAGTGATGGAACACTGACTAATACCATGTACTTACTTAAGATTCCAGATTCATAAGACAATGTAAGACATGTTGTAAAATTACCAATAATATTTCTATATCATGCAGTTTTTACTCAGTGATTTTTGGTCAAATTATTCATAACAACAGGAGCTAATATGGTTTGACATTTTAACAAATCTTAGTTCTATTCACTAGGGAAATGCAACTCTTGAGTTGACTACACTAGAGCACTTCATGGTTTTCACACTCTTTCCTCCCTACTACAAATTTAATGGTGTACAAACCACTTAAAAATGAAGAGCAAACTTTGGAAGTAGGAACTCTAAGGTCTTTAAATGTTTGAAGTTTTTTTCTACGTTTTTTTTTTCTGAAAATTTCTTTAATATTTTCTCCCTTTAAAAGCATAGTTCTGGGATCATTAGAAGTTTCATTTCTCTTGGGTTTCCCTGTCTCCTCATAAGCACTTACTTAGTTGATATCTAATCATTTTTCACTGATTTAGTGTTCTTTTAGTTGTGCTCTTTTAAAAATATGATTCATTCCATATTCTCTGTTGAAGACTAGGCTAATTAAGTATAGAGATTAGGTGTCCTATTTCTATTTTATCTTCCTATGCTTGACTTAATATGGAGCATATTTAATATTGCTACTCTATTGTATGACTATGACTCCAACCTGTATAGATCCAAGGGCATGGACTAGTTAAATTAATTACTTTCCTATAATAAATACAACAGAAGAAAATAGGAAGCCTTAAATTCTAGTTGTCTATTAACACTTAGATTCCATAAACCTGGGAGTCATATTTGATTTCAGCAGAATTTGTTCCAGTGAATTTAGTGGAACTAATTTTTAAATTCTCCTGAAAGAGAATGGCTTTTACTTGGAGTACAACAAACAGAACCCTAATCCTATCTTAAAAAGCAAGACAGATGTGTTCTTTCTCTGTCTCATTTAGTCTCTATAACTTTCTCTCTCCCTCTTTCTCTGTCTCTCTTTATCTTTCATACACACACATACTCATAAAAACATGCACAGACACACACACACACACACACACACACACATGCAGGAATAAGAGGAAGAGAACACTGCTCCTAGAGGATCAGAATGTACTATTTCCTGGTTTCAGCACTGGAGATTATGATTCTTTGGCTTGGGTGAGACTCACAAATCTTAAGTTTTGAAGTAGTCACTTCCATTTATGAAGCAGACAGTCTTTGAGCCACTGTACATACCAGTAATGTAAGTAGAACTGAGATATTAGAGCTGGGCACAAACATTTGACAGGTTTTTAAATGTTTGTTGTGACATGTAAGCATCAGTGTAAGGTCAGCCAATAACAGCTCTCCACTCTATAAGAGGTATTTAAGCACTTATCCATCAAACAGTGGTTTTTTTACATTAAACAAGTCTCTTTGTTCTTTCTTATTTTATAATATATTATGCCCAATGCCAATAGTTCATTTAATTTTTTGCAAGTCAATATTCTGCTTGTTCATTTGAATTTCCAAATATGTGAGCAATACTGAATTTTCTTTTTTCTATTACTTTGTGGTTCATATCTTCTAATTTATATTTTTCACAGTCTCTAAAATATTTTGATATTCTTGGGCATTATTTCTGCTAAGATGATGTTTTATGAAGCAAATAACTTTTGATAGGCAATATTTTTAAATGTCAATGTATTATGCTTATTATAGAAATCTTAAGTAATTTATATTCAACATGCTAAATGATTTTAAATGACTTTAATTTTATGCATGACTGAGGAAAAACAATAAGAAATATTGGTCTTTGAGAAAACTGGGATAAAATATAATAATTATTAATATCTAGTTTTTCCTTGAAATTTTATTCAACTGACTTCTGCAACATTTTTTAAGAGCACCTCATTTCTTTGTCATCTTAAAATAAAAGTAAAAAGTAGACTCAAGTCCTTGAAAGATAAAAATGATTTTCTGTTTTCTGGAGATAATATCCCCACCTCCCATTATACTTCATAATTTTTTACTGCTACAGCTTGGGACACTTTCACCATCCTGACATTGAGGGTCTCTATTTAGAGTGAAGTAGAGACTTTACAGCGTGCTGCTGCTGTGCCGTGTAATACTCTGCATCATGATGTATAATGAAGAATAGGTCAAGATGGCCCAGAAAATAAACCTTCTCTCAAAATAATGATTTAAGGACAGCAGAGAATTAAGGAAAATAAGGGCATATAATTTGAAAAAATTTGTAAATATTCACCATGATCACTATTTCAATTTTGTTGACTTTGTCAGTTTGATCCATAGGTAAGTCAGGCTTGTTCGTGCTTCAGAGGCCCAATACCTTTCTGTTAGGGAAGTTGATACCAGTTCTCTCTCTATATTTTTTTCAGGAGATTCTAATTCCCATTTAAACAGAGGAACTGCCATTCAGCAGAACTTCTTGTCTGTCTTAAAGTTTAGCTTCTGTTGGTTGCGCAAAGCTCTAAACTGTTGAAGAAATTAGAGAGTCAATTCTCATTAATATGTGCTATGTTTTTAAAATTAGCACATTTCCTGAAAGTATGCATATGTGTTAGTCTAATGGTTGAGATTATTTTTTTCCATTTGCTGAATCTACATCAAGTAACTTTTTTCCCCACTTAGATTTCTGGTGCTTCCCTCCTCCTTCACTGCTGAAGAAGGATCTGCTATTCTCAAGATATTATGTCAAGTTCTGTTTTAGAAAAATTTACCCGGTCAACAGCACAGACTGTGTGTGGTAGACAAGGATTTAGATACAGCATGTGCATTCTTTTTGACAAAGTGACCTTGGATACTTCTTAAAGTCTATGAGCAAAACATTTCTTCCTTTTCAAAATGAGAATAATAATGTCTGTTACGATAATTCAGTGCACACAAGGAGTCTAGCAAATGTCTAGCAGATGAGCATCTATTGTATGATAGCTGTCCCCTGCTCTTCCTTCTTGTCACCATCCTCTAGCTCACTTGTCCCTAAAGTGGTGACAGCCCCAAAGAATCACTTAGAGAAGAATAAAATAACTGTGAAGCTGACTGGGGATGTGGGTGAAAATACAGAGAAAAATATGAGAAGAGAACGAAATAATTTCAATAGAAGAGAGCTATAAGTAGCTTTATGAACAGAAAGAAATGAAAACTCCTGAAAGTTAGGAAGAATTGGAGATGTTGAAATATGATGGGTGGTTAGGAGCTGGGGGCTCAAGAGTGAACCAGAGGCGAGTTCAAGTGTAGCAAAGGATGCTTCAAGTAACAAGGAATGGAACTATGTAAGGTCCTTGAAAGTGTTTTAAATATGAAACAGTCAGCTTAGTCTCTGAAGATCAATGGGTGTTCTTGTTTATATTCATTTCAAAATTGGCATGAATGTTTAGTTTGAAGTTAGCAGACAAAAATGAAAACCCCTTTGTGCACCGTACACCATGCGATTTGTTCTGTTGAATTGATGGCTGGCAGCAGGTGTGTGGATTAGACAGTGAAACCTCTTCAGTTCCTTCTTATGTCTTTTAGTGTGTATGGCAGTGTAATATTTTTAGTTAAAGAAACTTCTGGAGATCTGAGACTGAGTTCAATTTTCAATGGTCCATGTGTGAGAATTCTTTGCATTAAGGACTGCTTAGATAGTGTCTCTACTTTCAAATGCAGGCAAGTGAAGTTTCTGCAGTGATGTGTGGGGAATGATAGGATTGGAAGACTGCTCTTTTCCTGTGCTAGTCAATTTTTAGATTTTTTATGCAAATGGAAGTGGGTTATGGGATAATCACAATTTTTAAGTGACATATAATCATGAGCATGAACATTAAGAAACCAATTATAGTGAGGCATGTGTGTAATCTCAATACTCTGCGAGGCTGAGACAAGAGGATCCAAGTTCAAATTCAGTCTAGGCAACATTTAGTTACCTCACAAGATCCTATGTCGAAATGTAAAAATTTAAGAAATAGTGAAGAATGTAGTTTAATGTGAAGACCCTGGAGTCAGTCCCTAATACCCCAACTCCCAAAAAGAGAAAATCTAGTAATTTTCTTCCTGTTATATGAGCATGCCATGTGTACCAGTGTACCATTTCTCTAAGCTTATAAAATCAGTTCCAGTGGCAGATTTCCTCATGATATTGTCAGCTTCCAATTGCAAAAGCAAATTTGTGTTGAAACTGCCAAATTTCATACATTCCACTTTATGAAATGTTACATTTTTATTTCACAAATCTTGCATCTGAATCCCCCCCATAACATTGTACATAAATATATATAATTCTATAAATATCCTAACCACCAGTGGTGTGCACATAACTGATGATAATTAGTCAATATATGTAATGAATTGACTTTTCTCAGTAACAATTCAGTACACAACAGACTTGGAATATAGAGCTTTGGGCTTGGATGAACACAAATAGCTCATGCATTCAGGTTTTTGTTATTATTGTTTTTTTCAAGTCATTAGAAAAAGCCTTTAGAGCTTTGATGAAGTCTACTTAACATAAGCCCATGCATATTCATTCACTTTATATTCATATGGTGTTTATTAATACCTATTGATTTTTCACAGTTATATTTTGTACAGTCTTAAATTCTCTTTTAGAAGGTGCAATTCTCAAAGACAAATAAAGTCTTCATTTGTTCCAGATTATTCGGGATAAAGGGATGCGTGATAGCATGGGACACTCTTGCCGTGCTGCTAAGAGCTGCGCATTCCTGGAGGACTAACGGTATCACTTTGTCCTTACATTCACTAACTGCGGTGAACCAAGTTCCTTTGTGCCAAGTTCCTGACTAGGCCAAGACATTAAGATGCCTTAGAATAAGCACTGCCCAATATCACCTGCACCCCGCAGTGGTTTTCTTGCCACTAGGAATGCTGTTCGTTGACTGTACAACCTGTAGAGAAAATACCTATGCCCACCTGTGGGATACCCAGGTCTCTGTGTTCTTCATTGTGATCCCTTTATTGGATTAATCCAGCTCAGCTCTATTCTCCTTCTCATCTAAGTCAGAAACATTTGAAGGGCCATTTGTTTGTGGAATGGATTTTGAAAAACAACTTTTAAAAATTAACAATGTATTTTCCTTCTCTATGAGAATTTTGCTGTGTACTAGTGTAGCATTTTTGATCTTATAGGAACATTATAAATGCTGCCTGGAAAACAGACTGGAAAGGTTGGTTCTGTTTTCTCACTAATGCCAAAGCCAAAATGTGGCTTTAGTGTCTGTGCTTGTCCATTGGCTTTGTTCTTAAGCCTTTTTTATATATATTTGCACAGGAAGATATAATTGTCAGATAGCTGAAACTTGTATGTATTGACTCTTTAAAATAAGTGATTAATATAATGAAGGGAAGGACCAGTAACCTTTAGAAAGCTCAGTACCTTGAGTAGTGATGATTAATGACCTTTTTGTTTCAGACATTTTTTCCCTTTTAAACAAACATCCCCATGTACAGCAAACCACATTGCTAAACAGCCCTGTTGCACACCAACTGAAGAAGATTTACTTTACTTCTACTAGGTGATGTTACCCAGGCTAGATAATTAATTTAATTATAAGTAATGACCTCATAGGAATAACAAGGTTTGGAAAAAAATAACACCAATTTTAGAATAATATTAACAATTTAGGGAAATTTCTGTAAAAAATAATTCAAATAAGATTCACACACTTTTTTTATCAACAATTACACATCATACCGTATTCAATAACCTAGTGTTATTTTTGCAAAAAGCACATTTATTATGTTTCAATATTGTTTTCCTTTCTGTTGTTCCCAGGGGAAAAAATAAGCAAGACCCTGAATAGCATTATATTTCACTTAAACTGATAATGCTGATATGGATAAACAGGGCCAAATATACAAGGGCTGAGTGATTTCCTTTCTGATTATTTGTTTAAAAAACAAGCCTGTGCTCATGGGGAATCGTGTGTAGAGAAGTAGCCATGCTGGGTGCTCATTAGATGTGACTTAGACTCTTCAGTTTGCTTTCCACCCTCCAGTTGGAGATAGTTATATGTGTTTCAATTAAAAAATCTCCATTTACTTCCAGCTGGCAACTTTACCATCCATTCTATCAGTAGAGAGCAAAGGTCACAGTCTCCTGCAGTAGCTTTAAAAAAATAAATGCCCTTTGCCTCCCTCGTGAAGATGCCTGTGCTCCCATCCTGGGACTGGGCAGAGGATCCTGAAGGGGCCAATTGCATCGGGGCTTTCACCTTATTTACTGATGTAGCTTTGGTAGCTGTTGGTCCAGATGCTGCAACGGCTGTTGCTTTGTGGATTGGGATTCAACAGCAGCTGTTGTTCTTTGCTAGAGCGTGTTTCTGAAATTCAAAATTTAATAGTCTGAGACCCTAGTCATTGAGAGCTACGCTGAAAGTTAATTTGCTGAATCCGAGTTTATTTTCCTACCTAAACCATGGTTTTTGATGGAGCCTTTCCCCTGTGATACACAATAAAATGGGGAAATGACGTGCTCACTGCCGTTTCTAAGCTCGAGAAAAAGTATATGCAGTAGTTACAGGGCAGAGACTGGCTTCACAGTTTAGTGACTTGGCTCTGTTCTTATTATCCTATGTTCAATCCTAGGCCTAAATGCTTTCTACCTTCTTTGCTTTTGGCAGACAGTTTAGTTTTTGTGTCTCAGAAGGTTACAGTAATGAGTACTATCTTGAGGAGTCCTTGTGAGTTAAGTGAGATTGTATTTATAAAACATTTAATATAATCTTTAGTGCATAATTATCATCTACTATTTTTAAAAGATCAGCCATATCAATTTTATAGTTTTTCTGATAAGTGAGAAGAAGGTTATTCACTGGTCTTGTTTCATTCCTCAGCAGAGAACTGGTTTTCTTGCCAAATATGAAAAAGAATAATATTCCAAGTTTAGCTGATGTTTATTAATAATACTATGTCTGAGGCATCAATGTAAGTGCTTTGTATATGTTATCCTATTTAGTGATCTTCACCGAATCTTTGAGATGAGTGATATTATTTTCCTTTTTATTTTATAGTTGAGAAAACTCTTGCTCATTTTGCCTGAGGTCTCATAATTAGTAGGAGAAAAAGACCAGACTGCACTGAATCTATAGCCCGCATCAAATGACCATGAGATAAAGTATCTGAGCTCTGTCTCTGATATGAAATATTCTACATTGTTAATGGGAATTTGAGGCAACTCTGTCATCCTTTTCTCACTCTTTCCATACCCTGGACTCTTTCTAATGGTAAACACATATATTACGTTTAAGTACAATACAAAATGTTATTCTGTGAATAAGCCTATAGTTTGACATTCTAACTTTGATGAGATTGGGTATGATTCTGTTAACCGTAAAAAGTTGTAATAACCTAAAACTTGACCTTTCCACACTAAGAAGGACCTAGCTATAAGTACCACAGGTACAGCAGGGTGGGAGGGAAGGAGTAATAAGTATTTTCAAAGTAGAACCATCAATGGCAAGCTAGCTAAGAAATCTACTGTCCTCTCCTGCATATTAGCAGGGGTCTCTGCAGAGCCAAAAGTTCCAGAAGTGGGGATGCAGACATGAGTAACATGTAGAGCTACAAAGATACAGCTGACAGTGTGGCAGTGGGGTTGTCCTGGGTGCAGAGCTAGGGTTCTAATTTAAGGATTATTAGGCACTCACCCTGGAAACTCAGTGTGTGTGATGTTTTACAAAGATAGGGTTTCAGCAGGAACTCAACCAGAATTTACGCTCAAGACTCCAACTCAAATGGTCATAGATACAGAAAGTTAAGTAATTTAATATATATTCTTTATCATGTGGATATTAGGTCATACACATGAATGACCTATTAGGATAATACTTCAGGAAACAGACAACTGTGGCTCTGCTGCAGCAAATCATTTGCCTTTAAATTTAGTCATTTACAAGAGGCAGGGTCTGAAAGTCTCTTTTTTTTTCCTCCTTACTCTCAATGACAATGTTAAAGTCAAAATCAATGATAAACTCTTAATTTTAGTGAAATGTGCCCTTTTCCCTTCTGAGTTTTTGCCCTCTGATAAGTGAATGATTTTGACATTTGAATGTTGCAGTTTCTTTTGTAAGTACGTTTTGTCATATGTATTACTACCAGAAAAAGGCCAATTCAGAGTTTAAAGATTTTGCATTTCAAGAAATGTTTTAACAAGGAGCTCTGTATTAGCAATTGACCCCCCCTTCCTATTGTCGTTAATACCTTAATTCTATTCCTAAACTCTCAGTTGTTGCTTTAAATGTTTTGAAATTTCCCTAGCTTTCCTTATGCTATTTCAAATTAATTTTCTTCTGAGTTGGAGACATAAGAAAATGACAGATACTGCTTCACAATGTAGCATTTTTGTCTAGTTTCAGTGCTTTTTCCGTAGTATAAACACATTGATTGTAATGTGACTGAATGTTTCTTTCCTTATTTTCTTCTTGATGATGTCACCAATCTCATAGACCATATGCATAACTTCAGTGACTTTATTTTCTGTGCCCCCATTTCTTTGTCCCTCCTTTTTGCTGTCAGGAGAGATATCACACAAGATTACATTCTGCAATTTTGACTTATAGGATATCTTTCCCACTTTGGCAGAGGTTGGTCTCTGTGATTTTAGTAGTAAAAAGAGTATTAAAAAAAACTCCAAAATGAACTTTAATGGGATCTGTTTGATAGCTTATCTGGCACTATGGTAAGATGCAGCTTCTGGGAGTATATATCCTCTGAATTCACAAAGTTAAACCACTTGTTCATCTCTTCTTTCTCCACTAATTAAGAGTATTTTGATCTGATATCATCAAGAAGTGTCTGTTTCTTTGACTCTTAAGGATGTCAGTTCTTGAAGGGACTATGAAGAGTTTATTGATATTTATCTTTGTCTGGGGATCTAGAAAAACTATAGGTATAATCTCTTGGAAATATTTTGGGTCAGTCTAGTCACTTGAATTGCATTAAAAGAAAAGAGAAAAAAATAAGACTGAATAATCTTCTGGTGATAGATAGCCTTATGGTTAACTTGGGAGCAGGCTTGACAGGAAGCAGCTTTTAGGAAGACATAAGGCAGTGCCATCTGTATGTAAGAGAGCAGAGAGATGGAAAAGCAGGGATGTGTTGTAAAATTTAAATTTTCCCCTGCACTGGTCATGTTGCATGCCACTGATAGCTGCAAAAGCAATTACTACTAGAATATTATTAAATTGCTTGTGTGAGATATGTTGTTAGATGCTATTCTTTCAAAGCTAAGTCTTCAAACTATACTATACATGTTGAATATTGTTAATATTTTTCATATATACTTAGTTTTTTTGACGATAAAGTCAAATGAATTTTGTCTCTATTAAAAGTGATAGTGCTCAATTGGGACATTTCCAGAAAGCATTTATTAATTCTAAACATTTATGAAGTCCTTTATTTTTATTAGAGATGAATGTTTAAGATGAAAGTAGCAAAGCAATAAGTCAGTTGTCAATCTCGGGTTGCAAAAATAATAGTACACTATACTACTGTGATTGACACATAAGTTGTATTCTTCAAGGAACCATGATGGAATGACTGCCTTATTTGTTTGACTCAGAAAAATTCATAAAAGAAATGATGGGCTTATCGAATTTTAGCATGAGGATGGGAATTTAGTAGATGAAAAAGAGTTATTTGAAGTACAGAAAATCCCATATACAATATTTTAAAAATACTTGTCTATTACAAATTTTAGGTAGAAAATAATTTAATTAGACTGTACTTCTGAAAAATAGAATGAAAAATATTGAACTGTATGAAGTCTGAGGTTTCTTTCAGATTTCGTGATTCCACATGATTGTGTTGAGATAACAGCAACGGAATTTAGTTTTCATGAAAAAATGGCCAACATGATCCCAGTTTTTCAGGATCACAGAAAAGAACACTTCAGTCTCTATCACTTCTTTATTACCAGGGAAAACTGTGGTGTCTTGCTGATTACAGTGACATCATTCTTAAACATATGTGTTCTATACATTAATTAGGAAATTATTGAGGTGATGGTGCCTCAATACCTCTCTTAGGTTATAGATTTAAGCAAGTAGGTTCTGAGATGAACTCAAAATATCACAAGAATTCTTTCATTTTAAACCCATCAACAGAAACATAAGAATTAGACTGTGTCAGTATAGTCATTCTGTAGACATTTGTAGTGGTCAAATATTCTAAAAACGTTCCTTTTGTTGCCAGTAACATTATACCACCAAACACTATGCGTATATCATAGTTTACCCTGCAAGAACCGAGAATAGCCAGGTGATTATGAGATTCCAAAAGAGTACAGATGCACTGATAGTGTTATTTATGGTTGATATATTTTAGTTCTTCAACACTGGAAAAGACAGGGGAAAGTTTCTATGAACCAAAGAGCTAAGTGAAAACATCAGTCCATGTGTGCCTTTCCATGTATCTCCCACACTGTAAGGGTGTGAAGGATTTCCTGCAAAAATACAGTTAATAGTTATCTCCACTCATCGTGTAATAGACTGTCCCCAGTAATCATTCTAATTTTGGAATTACTGTGCATTTTGGTAAGCATTAGATCTACGTTAAATCTCACAAACAGGGAAACCATAATAGTTATGTCTCTTTTTTAGAAGTGTTGTGTTTGCCCGTCGGGTTGGTGCAACCAAACTTTTATCACTGATCGTGAATGTAGTGAATCACTAGCAAATCTGTCCCTTGAAGATGGGGAATCCAAGAGCAATGGGGGATGAGTAGAAGGGAATAGCAGGATCAGTGAGACTCTGTTCTACACGAAGTCAGCTGCTGAGGACAGAAATCCTGCTGGTGAAAGCAGCAATTAATAGTAAAGAACTCAGGAGTTGAAAGCTAGGCCATGACTGAGATTAAAATTTAACTCTGCTGAAACTCTGAGACAAACAAATCTCAGCAATTTAAGACAACACGAGGATATCTTTCTCTTGCATCTGAAAATATATCAAATACTCAGATTTAATACATTGATTTTATTGGTAATTCTAAAAATGAATGATTCCATCTTTCATTTATTATTAGCTTTCTCCTGGAATCTGTCCTTTCCTTTCAATCAGAATATTGCTTGTGTGTTTATCACAGTGCATACTTTATTAATATTAACGTTGATGTAATGCTCTTATAGATAAATGAAGTCATGTATGTGACAACAGAGGATTAATAGCCTTCCTCATTTTTGATCTGAATATTGATGGTATATAAAGTTGAGTTAAAATGAAAGCATTAAAATTCTCATTCTAAATCTCTGCTATACAAAAGTAAGCAAGAGTGACAATGACCAGCTGTTGGACAACACATGCCCCAGTGATTTTAGTCATTATGCTAGATTCTGGCTGTTGTTTCTCTGAGATTGGTTAAATTCTTTTCATAACAGCAGAATTCTGAAAACTAGCACTGAATGCTTTATTAATTCTGATTTAACATTTAATTCATTAGCATCAAGAAGAAGTAAATTTCTTTGTTATATATTATTTCAACACTTTTACATTTTTAATGTTACCACATATCTCATAAATAATTTCAAGAAAGTATACGGTATTAAAATAAAAAATTAATTTTAAAATAATATCATCAGACTTTGGGTGAAAATGAAGCATTTCATCCAAGTAAATTTGTTTGACTTAGCTTGTAAATATAAAATATCTGTGTATTAGTTAGACATGGCAAGAGCTATAGGGGTATTAACCACATTAATTGTTATTATTAGTTTGTCATAGGATTATTACTAATTCGCAGTAGGATTGAGCTAGGGCCTTCACATTTATCTATATGCTCAGTCTTTTCATTTTATGTTTTATTTTGAGACAGAGTTTTGATAAATTTCCTGACCTGGGCTCAAACTCATGATGCTCCTGCCTTGGCCTCCTAAGGTGTTAGAGTTATAGGCATTTGCCACCATGTCCACTAAGTTTATTATTATTTGTTGTTAATTTCTTAATCATTTTAACAAGATTTATCTTCTTAAGCATTCAGTAAAATGTCACTGAACACACTGATGGCATTATTTAAATGTCAAATAATTGCCAAAGTTCTAAGGAAAGCTAGTTTCACCTGCATATTGAAGTTTCTAGTACACCTCAGCTCATCAAAAAGGAAATCTTGCTATTAACCCATGTTCTCTTGTACTCTCTTATATTTCAAGTATACTGTGAGACATACATATCTACAATTATGTCTAAATTAGTGACCTGACCGAGGGCAAATATATATACATGAATGCTGCCATTCTTGGTTGGATTTTAATTATATATCTGAATTCTATATATATAGTATCTAATATATATTTAGTAAATATGTTCCTTATTGTCAACATATAGAAAGATGCTAGTTTGATAGCATACAGTTTGTATCATTTAAATTTACAGTACTGACCTACAAAATACAATTTTAATATCTGTGCCATTTGATGTCACATAAATCGTTCATTTAGAATTTGAAACTGTGAGGCACAAAGAGAAAGAGAAGCAAAAGAGATTAGGCACCAAGTACTGTGTGGGGGAGGTAAACTTTGGGGTGTGTTGCTCTGTGGGGTAGAACAATATAACAAAGCGTAGATACTAATAGATGAGATTTAGAGCTGCCTTGTGCCATTACGAACTTTTCTACACTGGACACCTTTACAAATAGCTACTTTTTTTTTTTCTTTAAGGTATATGATAAGGTAATTTTCAAATTATTTTTTAAAGATAATCTTTAAAATAGAGCATTATACAAAAACCATAAAGTCCAAGAAAAATAATAAATCTTAAGTACTTGTTTTATCATTACAATGAATGTAAGGATATTAACTTATTCAGAAATGCGTGTTGGGGTTGATGGCACTCTTGGTGGTGGTTTCTAATACGTTAAAATCTGGGATCTTTGGTGTGTATGTCTTTGCTTTAAAACAGGCATCTTAAAATTTGGAATAGAAACCAAGCATTCAGACCTCTTAGAAGCCTGGAATATGGTTTTAGTGCTAGCATTGCCAAATACACACATATATATATATATATATATATATATATATATATATATATATATATATATTCTGTATTCCATGGAAGAATGAACAAGGGATCTAGTATTTAGGTTATTACTTCCAATTTTCTCCAACTTCTTTCTCCCAAATTCAGCTCTCAATACACATATAAGCATTTGTGCATGCGCGCGCGTGCGCGCACACACACACACACACGAACACTTGTGCATGCGCGCACATACACACAGGTTATTCTAGTTTGAAAGCTCTAAACCTACTGATTAGCTATCCACAAATGAGAATTAAATTTAGAACGTTTTGATTTGGGGAAAATATGCATGGAGAGAAATCTTGTTTTCATTATCTGAGCTGAACTTGCTTCACTTAAGATTTTAATATACCAGAAAATCAATATTAAGAATTTATTTTATGTAGTTTTATGCCTCTTACTAATTTATAACTTCCAGCAATCTGTGTACTTTCCCATGACTGTTTGAAGAGGTGATGCTACATTGGGTAGTGGAATCTGCTTCTGTAGTAAGGATATACGGAAGAATGTAAGTATTTGATATAATGATATCTCCATCTTTATGTCTTTAATAAAGTATTGGAAAATAGAATTTGCTGGTTAATGCAGTGGTTCTTAAGGTATACTTTTCACAGAGCATATAACTTAAGGTTCACATGATAACCTGAGTTTTTCACTATCTTTGCTTAAAGACATATTTTCTTCACATTTCTGCCAGAGAAGGTAGCAAAATTTTAGACAAAAAGATAGTTTTCTAGTGAACCAGTAAGTGACCCATTTTATTCACAAGTTAAGAAAACTATTGACATCTTACTTTTACACTTTAGGCTACTTTTCTATGAAATGATTTGATATTTTTGAATTAATGCTCTACTCTCACCTTCACTATAACCTTATAAAGTTGGTATTATCATTGGCATTTTGGAATCTGGGTGACTGAATCTTTAAGCTATAATTGAGGAAAAAAATTGTAACTATATTTAGGGTTTCTTACACTGGCCCTGAGATGCTTTTTATTTGTACCATTTGTTCATGATAATTTTGGTCCAGATTCCATGAAAAGAAGTTAAGGTAGATTTTCACGAAACTTCTTGAGGGATATTTTGCGTACTCCTAAGGAATATTAGTTGGGGACTTATGACTCATGCATTAAATTGCTTTTTCTTTTAAACCAATGGAAAAATTGCTTGACTCATGTTTCAGAACCTGGGTGTGTCCCTCCAGAGGAAAACTTGCAGAAATCTTGGAGATAAAAAGAAACATGAGAACTTGGGACTGATGTAGCCCAGTGGATTTCAGTCTCCTTCCCAGAGCAGCAACATCGGCATCACAAAAATCTCCTTAGAAATACCAAGCTTTGGATCTGCTATATCCTGGCTAAATGCCATCTATCTGTAGTTTAACAAGACTGATGAGTGTAACACACACCCAGCCTGATAGACACTACCCTGTCTTCTTAAGCCTCAAAGAGTATTTAGAAATGTGCTATTTGTTATTTCATAGGAAAATAAAATGTGTAAAAAGACATAAATTCTAAGAGACAGTGGATCTAATTGGTTTGTCAAGATTGGTTGAATAGGCAGCCTTTTTGCATTTGCTCTTTCAGAAGGAACCCTTAGATCTCAATAAAAGCTTTGTTAAACTGGAGCTTTTCATTTTCAGTACGGTTTGGTCTATTCTGAACTATAAGACCTCAAAAATGTTTTTTTGCTTTTCTTTTCATGTCTAATTCCTTGTATCTATTGACCACAGAGGGAAAACCAAATTGTGCATAGAACTTCATAAAAGAAGCACCCTACATTAGACTGACAGCAGCTCTGTTAAAATGAAATCATTCTGGGCCCATTAGGTCACAGTTAGATATTTGAAGAAATTATCTTAGAAAAAGCAGAGGAAAGGATTTGGGTATTTCAATTCTTAACAGCATATTAAGGAAAGTCAGTAAGTACCTACTGAATGCTCTTGTATCCTATATACTAGCTGTTGAGTTATCAGTGGAAAATAGTTGAAAAAAATCCCCATTTTGACAGGTTTTATTATATTCAGGGAAATGTAGTATATACATGGAATATTATAAACAAGTTAATAATAAAATATGTCAGAAATTATAGCACTATGAAAGAAATTTCAAAATGATCCAGGTATGTGGTAACCTCTTACATTATGGATAATGTGTTAAGTCACATGAGATAGGACTTTCTTTAACAGAATATATTTCTGTCGAGTTTTACTAATGAATGTATTTATAGAGGAAATGTTAGCTATCAAGTATTCACGACCCCTGATGAAATTTAAAATTTGGAAAACTATGAAAAGAAAAGCCATTTGTACACCCCTCCAGAATGAAACTGGCACAAAGAAAATTTCAAAGTCAATCAACCAATTAGTAATGACCAAAAGAAATTTGGATGAACACCTAGGAAAGTCTGCAATCAGAGGAAGGGAGAATGAAACTTAAGGAGCTGAGTCAGTGGAAGCAGCCTGCCTTGATTAGCTGACCAGAAAACCAGAAGCCTTGTGGTGTCCTTTCTGGCTGCTCCTGAGAGGGTGGCTGTCTTTCTAGAGAGACGCCTTCCTCAGACACATCTACATAGACAAGTTTATGCTGAAGAATAGTCTTCAAAGTTTTTTCATGGCTTGCCTTTTTATGTTTCTCTAATCATTTAATTCTATTGATAACCATTTAAACTGTACTTACATGTGATCCATTCTTACTTAGGATATTGAACATGTTCTCTGCTAATTGGATTGAGTTAAGGGGCCT
The DNA here is from genome assembly GCA_004027455.1 of Hydrochoerus hydrochaeris. Taxonomy (NCBI): domain Eukaryota; kingdom Metazoa; phylum Chordata; class Mammalia; order Rodentia; family Hydrochaeridae; genus Hydrochoerus; species Hydrochoerus hydrochaeris. The sequence continues at coordinate 266,426 of PVLA01000096.1, forward strand.
GAATTACCTAGGTGACTTTTTAAAATGTAAGTAGTAGCACATCATTCAAATGCTACTAATGCCCGTGTTGTGAGGGATAGTTTTGATGGCATTTATTCAACTATCCCTAGACATTTTGTGTGGAGATGTTGTAATACTTTTTATAACAGCTACTTTTTTATTTTAAAAAGTAAAAACCAAAAAAAAGTAGAAATGATACAGAATTTAAAAAAATGTGGGAAATTAACACTAGTTAATATATTGCATATTGTTATTTTAGAAATAGTTGTTCAGGTTACAAGACCTAGGCATGAAAAAAGGCTCAATCAAATAATGACAGCACAAACTGTTTTTTTCATGAACTAACGGATTTGTAGTTTAGTTATCTATTATATATATATATATATATATATATATATATGTATACACACACATTATATGTGTACCTATTTACATATAATCTTTTTCTTTTTGCCTTTTTTCCTTTCACCATCCCAGTTTTTTGTTTTCCTTTTGAGCATTTTCTTTCCCTTTCATTGTCACAATATCTACTATATATTTTGGATCTTCTTATTCTTTCAGGGTTTTAAAATTTTATTTATATCATTATTCTTTCAGGTTTATTTTGTGTTAGATATACTTTCCTGCCTTATTATTATTTCAGGGGTTTTTTTGTTTGTTTTTTTTGTTTGTTTTATTAGATGCACTGTACTGCTGGAAAAGTTATGTGGAAGGCCCAACCGCTCAGGGACCTGAGCATGTGCCCTTATTTAGCAATGGAACTGTTGAGGTACAATTAGTTGAGGTAATTCATGAGCATGGTTTTTCTGTAATTCAGTTTGATTGGTTTCCTTAAAATGTACATTTTGGCATCTGATTTATTTCAATTAGCATAACATTTAGGGGATTCATCTGTACTGTACCTTTACTTTGTAATAACAAAATTCATCTAAGATAATCTACATATAATGACAAACCTTGCAAAGTTCTGAATCTTCTTTTTTTGTGGAGAGGGCTGTTGAGAAGATGTTGGAGGACTTGTCAGTTATAATAGGACTTAAAACTCCATTGATGGGTAGCCATGAGACATAGATATTCCATGCCTCTCTTAATGTAATGATTCTCACAGTTGACTGTGTACTGGAATCACCTGCAGGGCTTATGAAAATTTATGTTGTGGCCCTCACTGATAGGGTTTCAGATTCAGAAGTCTGGGGTGTGTTCTCAAGAATTCACATCAAATTCCTCCAGCATGCTACTGGGCCATGGAACTGGTCCATTTGAAAGCAATTACTTTAATTCAAAACCAATTTCATGGTATTGACACTCTCTTTTTAGTCATTCCCATCAATTCCTGTCTTCGCAATGTCTTATAGTAAGTAGAAGAGATTACTCTTTCTTGACCTAAAGTGCCCTTTAGTCCAAGTACACCTTTGAAAGCGGTATTTAATTTTGATGAGTATTATACAGCCCATCACTGGAATATTGCACTTGCCAAGAGTTTTCAGTATGCAGGATAAAATTTAAAAATCAATCAGCTTAATGTCATCTCTGTGCTTCTTGGCTTTTTGAGATCATAGTCTCTTTCCCTATTTGAAGGAAGTAACAGATCCATAGAACTGCTTAGAATCATTAAGATTTTTTTCTTTTACTTTCTTTTCTAAAAATAAATAAATAAATAAATTAAGCCAGCAGTGTAATTATTGTTTCTGAAATGCGCACAGGTTAGGCAGTGTTACCTTAATCAGTAGTAAATATTTGCAGTTTACTTCATAGATTTACCCTTCACTTACCTTTGCTTATGTCTCCCCTATTTAAGTGTGAAGTGTATTTAGAGTTGCTTCTGTAGATTTGTTGCTAAAGTGAGGGACAGTTATAAAATACAATAATACTACTTTGGGAAACTAACAGAAAAGGCAGAATAATGTTGTATACAGTTTATTTTTTATTTAATAGGAAAAAAGACACAGCAAAGAAAAACTAAAAGCAAAAGAGACAAACAAAACAATACCAAACTCAAAACAGTAGTATTAGGTTTTCGAAACAAGATGATATGAATTTAACTATGATTGTAATATTGCATATTGTTGCCTCCAAAAGTGTTACTTAAATTACCAGATACAGACATGAAAAACTGATCTAATCATATGAGTTTTAACTATTCTTTTCCAAGAACTAATGTGTAAAGTTTTTGTGAATCCTAAAATTTATATAAATAGGGAGGGTGACACATTTAAATTAAAAGAATACCAATAATTTTACATTTTATGTAAAATACAAAATATTAAAATGTAAATTAAAATTAAAATATTTTAAATTTTATGTAAAATACAAAATGTCAGATTAAACAAACAAAATGAATAGAAAAAGTATTATAAACCAAGCTAAAATGAATGATCACACAAACACTGCAGAGAGATGGTTTTATTAGCTGTTTGATGCAAGTATGCAATTATTTTTGCCCTCAATCATGGTCCATATACTCTGATAGTATTTGCTGAGAATATTTATGTATAGAACATGGAACTTTGATTGTATCTGTCTAGAACATTTTAAGTAGAATTTGGAAAGTAAATATCACATACTCTAGCATATTTGATTGAAACTCTCCTTTCATTACTAATTTTGTAGAGAAGTTTCATTCAGTTCTACAGCTCACTGGTGATAATACAATGGGAAAGCAAAATTACTTGATTGAGCTACAATAAAACTTGAAACTTTACTTACTGACATTCACATTTTTATATCATTACTATAAGTTTAGACCCTAAAAATACAAAATCTGATATATTTAATTTCATGTAATTTCCATTGCTATAGAAAAGAGGATTATGTACTTACCATTATATAGATTTCATTACCATGTATATTCCAGACAGGGGAGAACTTCATTTTGTACTAAATTTTATTAAGGATAAAATTCCTCACTTAGAAGTTTACAGCCCATATCATGATTGGGTATATTTTCTACAGATGAATTTTAACTGTGCACTTAAAGCTCTTTTTTCCTCATATGCCACCCACCAATTTATGCTACCAGTTATTGCATGACACATTTTTGTGGTGACATGATCTCTTCCTTGGTACTCTTCATTCAGGACTCCAGAGCCTGCGTGCCTTCTAGGATTCCATTCGTATGCCAAGTGCACTCATATTTACTTTACACAAAAGTTCTAGAGAGCTCCAGAAACATACCTTGCAAACCCAATTATAAGTATTTCTAAGTCTACTTCCTTTTGCGTACTTTCCACTAAAGGCTATGGGCTTTCTAAGAGCACCTGACACAGAGGAAGTATGGTTTAGGAAAGGCTGGAATAAGAAACGGAACATTTATCTAATTGTGTCACTTTTGTAAATATTACACAAGCACACGGCCATGTGGTCATAATGTAATAGTTCTTCCTAATTCTAGAATCAATACTTATGCCAGACATCCAGAAACCTAAGTACACTGACTTCAGTGAATGGTTCCCTGCATTTTTAGTGTCAGAAGATACCTCGTAATATGTTAAAGGAGGGTGAAAAGAAGAAAGAGAGGAGAGGGGAAAAATATTTTTCAGGTGGGAGAAAAAAATGTGCATGAATGATGAAAAGAGGGTTAATTTTTATCTTATTTATGATGTTGTTTTAGCTAGATCTGAAATTATAGTCCAAGATACACATCTTCCAGGGATTCATTCATCTCTGGTGTGTTTCTTTAGCAGAGCTAGTAAAGGACAGGAGAGACTTCATACAGACCCGCTATTATGTTTCATGGGATTTTAAGAGGTGATTCCAAATTGTTGGAGACTTCTAAGAAAAGATTGGCATGATGAAGATGGTGACTGAAAGATAATTTTCATCCTTCTTGCTAATAGCCTTGAAGTAAACGTCAAAGTCCCTAACTATCCCACAGGTTGACTCTCTTGCTTTCTATTTCTACATCCCTATAAACCACTAAAAAACTTTGCCCAAACATACAGGTTTTTTGTTGTTTTTTTTTAATGCCATTTTCTTAGATTGGTAACATGGTAGATGATCAAAAAGTAAAATTTACTTTGCCTATTTATCATTTCATTTTATGTTGCAGTCAGTTCCATGGGCTATCCCATAGCTTGGGATACTTAGACACACAAATTTATTTCTCATGGTACTGAGACTGAGAATCTAAAATCCATGTGCTGGCAGAGTCACTGTCTGCAGAGGGCCTGCTTTATGATTCAGGGATATCTTCTTGCTGTCATCTTTGGTAAACGGGTCAGAACTGGCTTGAGACTCCTAGAGAGGGCACTAATCCCATTCCTGAGGGCTCCATCCTGACTGGGAGGCATGATTGCTTTCCCATTGGGCTGTTAGGTTTCCAACACATGAACTTTCCAGCAATACATACAGTTCATTATTATATAACCTGTGCATTTTTATTAATCTTATACCCCAGTCTAAAAAGCCCATGTAACCACCAACCTAAAGATTACTTCATACACATAGCAAGAGTCACATTGTTGTCATTAGCTTTCGTTTTTCCTTACAACCTTTTAGTAACATAATAGATATTTATTGAACATTATGTGCCAAGTACTATGAATATTTATGTCAGCAAAATAGTCAAAAACCTGAACTTCACAAGTTTGCAGCATATCAGTTTTTTCTTGAAAAAGGTGTCTGCCAATCTGGCCAGCATTTATTGGAATTGAACACTATTTTACCCCTGGAGTGAAATTTTTCATTTACAGTTAAATGTAAGTCATATTTCATCTCCTATTCATGGTCAAATCTGAGGGTCTTTTAGTTACAAAAATAATCTGCATTTAAATGGAATTCATTCCAGCCAGAATCTAGTGCATAGCATGAAAATATCATTTTTGCCAATTGTGTTGCTCTGAATATATAACTTATTGTATAATTAAATAGCAGAGGCTTTTAGATTTATGTATTGCTTAAAAGACCAAAACAATTTGTCACATGAGAAATACTAAACATTCTGAATGAGAAAAATTAGCAATTTTAAGTCATTCCAATATTAAAAATAATCTTTACTTCTAAAAGAGGTTTTACAAGATACTGCAGCTCACAGGGAATGTGACCAGGGTGATAGTCAAGGCTGCACATGAAAGCCCTGCTTCATTCCAATGTCAATATTCAGCCTCTGTGTTGTTCACAAAGCAAAGGGAAAGGTATGTTACTATATGCTGAGAATAATTAACTATGCCCTACTTAATTTTTTCTTCTCGTGTTGTTACCCTGCTTTTCAACAAATGGAAACATAGAGATCTGTAAGTCAATACTCTTATAAACTTTGTTAGTAGCAAGTTCGAGATTAGAATTAGCTGTACAATAAATTCATTAACAAAACTAGTATAATGTATATATATTTTTAAATCTCAATTTTAAGGTGTAAGAAAATAATCACAATAAATGCCTCAGGCATGGAGGCCTTTGCCTGTATTCCAGCACTCAGGGAGCAAAACAAAGATAAGAAGGTCACACATTTGAGGCCAGACTGGGATATATAGTAAGATCTTGTCCTTAAAAAAAAAAAAAAATCAGAAAAAGAATCTGTCTGGAAAAGCCATAACGATCATATCCCTCATGGTTTTCTTTGGTTCCTAGAAATCTGTAAAAAAATGAAAGAAGTTGAGTTTCACAGTGTTTTATTCTTTGCAAGAAAACGGCCCTACAAGTTCAGCAAGAACGTTGCGCTTTGGACAGGAAGTAACGTGAATGCACTGGCAGCGTTTAACGGGAACATTGCAGCTGGCGATTTTACAAAAGATGCCAGTAGGTGAACATCAAGAACTTTCTCCTACCCTGAGATTAAAGCAGTTTCTCTGGGTGTGTACAAGGTGGCCTGGGTGAAAAGCTTTCTAAATGAACCCCTTAAGCTTAACAAAGTACTCTTCAAACTGGTCTTTATTTTTTTCGTCTTTTGCTCCTGTCACTTGAACTTGCTTTGACAGTGCTGATACTTGGGAACCTCTGTGGTACCCCCACAGTCTCTGGGGGACTGGAGTGGCTCATTGCTAGTACAGGTGAACCTTAGTACACAATCGCGTTCTTTGGCTGCCACGTAGGTGGGCATGCAGGGGAATGCGTTAGAAACAGCGGAAGTGAGTATGTTTTAAGCATTAGGAGCGAGTGCATTCTTTCCAAGAGGAGTCCTCAAGTGCACATCTAGAGAGTGTCATGTTCTTTTCCCGGGAAAGTACTCAACACGGTCAGATGTGCAAAAAAGAACCCAGAGTTTTGAGCCATAAACCAAGATGGAGTGTTAAGGTACTTGTAACAGAAAGAAGAGAGCCTCTAACGGTGTCCTACCTGAATGGTGCTTCTTCCACGGGATAATGGAGGGCACACAGACAGATAAATACAATGAGTAGCATGTGGGAGTGAAGAGGAAGTCCCCGCTGAACGAGAAAGTATTTCTGCCTTCAGACAAACATTGCCTGGCTGGAATTCAGCTGTGGTTTAGAACATTGGTATCAATTGCCCAAGTAACAAGTCTCAGCTAGTAACTCTGAGCTAGCTGTACATCACCTCCTCTTCTGCCTTCTGAGATTCAGTTATCTGAATCTGTTTCCTTGTTGCCATCTCTCAATGTGAATTGAAAGTATTTCTTTGGAAATAACTCATGAATTTGTTTTTGATTATCTGATTTAAAACTAGCAATGGTATTCACTGTATACTGTATTAAATAGATTTCCAAGTCCTTTCCAGGTATCTTTGAGGAATCTGGAGACCATTTTCAGAAATTTTACAAGAGCAGCCGTATTTTCAGTACAATGCTAAGACATCATTTGCTTTTTTTTTTTCACTTTTGTGCTCTGAAGGAATGTGCAGTGGATTCTTCTAAAGGCAACTGTGAGCTGTACGACATCTTTCCTTGGAAGGATAATGGAATGTATGCTTGTGTCTGCATCTACTTTAACCTTTCTCGGCTGTAATTCCTAACATGATAATTCATCATAGATGTGGCTCACATAAAGAAAAGCTCTGGGGAACCTTAATTTTAACAGAGTATGAAGTGGACCCATAATCAAAAGCTTGAAATAGTTACCTTGAAGTATAACACGTGTTATGTACTGAAACTCTAACATACAGCCTACCCCTTCCACAATTTATTTGATTAAACACATTTCAAACAATTATGAAATATGCTTTCACTCTGAAAGAATGTGTTTTAATTGTTTTACAAGATACTGCAGGAAAATTGTTTCAGTTGTTCTGATTGCCATTACATGACATAGTAATACAGTAGCACATTTTAACATTTTAGAGCTACTAAAAATCAAAGTATAAATAGAAAATCACCATTTCTTTTTTGCTTTGGTATACTTTAGGAAAAAACATCTGGAGAGAGATTTATACATGAGTTTATGACATCAATATTTTTTTCTCTCTACCTGGTATGTGTTATGAGGGAAAAAAGCAGCAAAAGAAACTTTGGATAGTGTATGCTAGTTAACTCTGAAATTTCTCAGAGCTTTCAAAAAAACCACCCATTTAGGCAGGACATACAGAACTGAGTGTCTTCATTTTAAACCAACATTGCATTAGGTCACCAGGGTTTTAAATGCTGAAATTACATTGTCAAATGCCATGTGAAATGTCTGAGAATTGTTCACCCTCTTAGAAACCTAATAATCAAGTAAACTCTGACTTGGACTTTGACATTCGTGGCATTTTTCATACCTTAATAATTTTGGTTTTGTTCAATAATTTTCTTATTTTGAACTATTATTAAGCCTTTGCATTGAGGAGCATGGCTTTATAAGGCTTTGGAGGCAGCATTTTAGAATTTATTATTTTATTTCTTTAAATTAGAATATGAAAAAAAATAGGTTAGGCAGTGGAAAGTAAATGTCAACCAGTGTACAAATCTGGGCCTCAGCTATCACAGGGACGCATTTGAATATATGTGGTATAGAGTATCGTTCATTGCAGAAAATGCTTTTTTAAAATACTGTATCGGATTTTTAGACAAAGAAAATATACTATAGAATATTTTTGTCTTTAGTTTTCCTTCTTCATTTGAGTTTTATCTCAATTGCCAAGCTGCAGGAATAAGAACCTTTTGAAAATTTTAGGACCTTCCCACAAGAAGAGATGAAATTTCACAATGTATATATTATATTGAAATTCTCTGGACTGTGAGATTCTCATCTTTCCTTCAAAACTTAGCATTATGAAATCTTGTGGGTTCTATGAAATAGATACATGTTAGTGTGTACTTCTCATGGTGAAATGTTCGGTGATTTAGATGCATAATGTTCTTTCAGTTGTTCTGCATTAAGTGATCAGCAGATCACACAGGGTGTTAGAGACAGAATTGAGTGACCTGGTGTTTGGCAGGATATCATTGGGATAAAGATTGAAACAATTTGGACTGTAACATTCCTTACTTTGATATGTGAGTTGTAGTTTTGAACAAGACATTCATTCTTCTCTGGGCCTGTTATTTTCATCGATGAAATGATGACACACTGTTCCCTCTGAGGTCTGTTGGAAGGATTAGGAGAATTAGCGCACATGCATGGAACCCATGGCCTGGTGTCTGTACATTACAGACAGCCTCGGGCTTCCTTCAGCTGGGTAAGTGGCCCCGGAAGGCCCATGTATTAAAGGTTTGTTTACCAGCTTGTGGTGCTGTTGGAAAGTGGTAGAACTTTTCAAAGGTGGGGACTCGTTGGACCTCTTCTTGGCAAGTGGAGAGTGTTTTTTGCCTCTCTCCTGGGGAGGTGAGCAGCTTTCTCTGCCATGTGTTTCCACTGTGAAGCACTGCTTTGCCTCAGGCCCAAAGCAACAGGCACAGCCAACCTGCCAAACCTTCAAAGCTGGCAGCCCAAGAGGAAAATCACCTAATTTTAAAATTATCTCAGGTTATTTTGTTACAATAATAGAAAGCAGATTGACACAGTGCTATTCTTACAATTAAGTGACAATCCTCTGGTTAAACTGTGAGACGTATTCCAGATCTAAGTTTTTATTTAATTGCATGACTGGAAAGACAAGAGTCTCTTGTGCTGTGATTTTGTGGTAAATCATGTCACTTGGTGGTAAGCCTCAGTATGTTTGTCATGGCTTGTACAGACCACCCAGCTAAGATTTGTGCTACATAAAGGGTAAGTTGTACGTAACACTCCCCCAAATTTAGAATTAGGTAGGGACTCTTGGGGTTTTTATTTGTTTGCTTTTGTTTTTTTGGTTTTTTGGGGACAGGGTTTTGCTATACAGTTCAGGCTGGCCTTGGACTCACTTTGTAGGCCAGACTGATTTTGAACTTGCAAGGATCCTCCTGTCTCAGCTTTCCAAGAGCTGGGATTACAGGAGTGTGCCACCAAGACTGGATAGGTAGGAAATCTTCACCTGCAGCCTGGAGATTTATTTGCATTGTGATCCAAGCCAGGTACCTCTTCTCTGTTTCCAATCTGTGGATTCTGGTAAGGAATCTTTGCTTTTATCTTGCTCATTTATAGTCTACTTAAAATGTGTGTGTGTGTGTGTGTGTGTGTACATGTATGTGTATTTTAACAATATAAACATCCCTCAAGGAAAAATTAATTTTCCACGTGCAAATAAATATGAAAACAAACAAAATTACTGGCAGTTTTGGGAAAAATTTATTGTGTACATAGGACCTGGTGGTATGTACCACCTACTCTGGAGGCTGAGGCAGAAAGATGATAAGTTTGAGAAGATTAATGAGACTTTGTCCCAAAATAAAAAGTAGAAAAGGATTTGGAACATAGCACAGTAGTACAGACACCTGAGTTCTATCCCCAGCTACCATGAATGTATATATATGCACAAATCACACACACACACAAACACGCACACACACACACACACATGATATTGTTTGCATGTTTGCTTAATTTTTTAACACATTCCATTCAAAATTTTGCTTCAGCTGATAGACATTGCTCATTAAAGTCAACCCACTGTAAACTTCTGAGATTTTGTGTGTGATCTCATAACCAAAATCCTAAAAGTCTGAGAGGAAAGAAGCAGCCAATGCATATGACTTTGAGAATATAATTAGGAAGACAGTAAAATAGTATAGTCCTTCTAAAATAAAGAAAAGCAAAATGTTCTTCAAAACCACTTTTTACCCTTGTAAATAAACTTTTTATTTTAAAGTAGTTTTGAATTTAGAGAAAAGTTGCAAACCTAGTGAAAAGAGCTTCCTTGTACCCTTACCTAGATACCTAATTAGTATTTTATCACTTTTGTTTTGAGAACTAGTAGGATGTAACATCCATTATATTTTTATTTTTCCAAAGTATTTTCCAATAAAATTTTCAAACATTCAAAAACTTTTAATAAATCTGCAGTGATTATCTCTAAACCCACCATCTGTATTCTTCTTTGAACATGTTTCTCTGTGTTTTATTGCAAGTCCATTATCTGTCTCTGCATCCATCCATCCATTCATCCATTATTTCTATTGATTTTTAAAGCAGCTTTACTGATGAATAATTTACATACCATAACGTTGTCCATTAAAAAGTTTTAATTCATGGCAAGTCATAACAAATCCTGGTGTATTTGGGTAATTGTAAGGAAACAACCCACTTCTTGGCTTTAGTCATTGTTATCTTGCAAAGAAGACGGATCTCAGTAGTAACCCGGATTATATACCAGGACCTGCTTCTGTCTGGTGCCTGAGATCTGCGAAAATCCCATACAGCTCTTGAATCTCCATTTGTGAAACTATGGAATGAGGCCCTTTGACCTTTAGATCAATAAATTTCTTGAAGCTCTGAAATATGGAAATTCTAAACCTTAGGTTGTTTCTGATTGCTCTGCAGAGTGCTACATCCTGCCTTATGTTTGCTTTGCTCAGAATTAATCCTGATGACATCATGCAGAGCAAGTTAGCCTAAACATTAAGGGGGGATATAACACTTATGCCTTAAAGACTCTGCGAAAGTGAATCATTTATACAAGGCATTTGCAGGATTCTTCTGTGCAATGGAATCTTGCTGTTACTAATGTTGAAGCCTGCTGGCAAATGCTCCGACTGTACATATTAGCCAGCTGGTGGCTGAGTTCTGACTACTGAACTGCCTAGAATTGGAAGAATTAATTTTCCTGGAGAATATATATTGTGTTGTAGCTTTTTAGATTTGTGACTGTAATCTGTAACCAACAGGGAATTTATCTAGATTTGCAATTATACTGGAGTTAGTAATTTATGGTAAAGAAATGGTACTAAACAGGAGGCAAAGAGCTGTGAGTTTTTCATTAATAGTTTGGTGAGTCTTGCCTAATATCCAAGCTATTAGTAAAGAACTATTAGCTATCTAGTCAGCTGATGGTCATCTTATCTAACTAAAGCAGAACCTAATATGTTTACCTCAGGAGTTTTCCTATTTATTCTAAATTTTTCTTTTGCATGGAAAGGGAGTGTTACCCCCCCCCAAAAAAAACTTTACATATTAAAGAAATGTGATTATCAATAATCACTACCTTGTTACACAGTGCTGTCTTTTTTTTTTTATAGTATACCAGTAATGCAGCTCTTCTTATTATCCCTGAAAATTAACCTTGGGTCCTTTATATAGTACATCTTCAATGGAAGAATATGTGAATTGACTCCTCTTTAACATTGTGTGTTTTGTGGATATAAATGCATTTTTAAAAGAATAGCTTCATTAATGCTTATCAGCTATATTGAAGAGATGTTTACACAAAATTTGACCATTACTGATAGATAAGCCAGGAAGCTAAACTTTGCTTTAAGAATTTGTAAGCATTAAGAAGAAGCCTTTATCTTTTACTCCAGTATAGCTTTCTTTAAACTTTGCAACCCTTCAACAAACTCATAGTTATAACTCTCCAGAGTTGTATGATTTATGACATTCAGTGTTTATGTGAACAATAGTTACTGTATTTGAAAAAAATTATTTTTGTATCACTATTAATGAGATAAAATTTGTAATTTTATTTTTGATAGTGAATATAGTATAACTTTCCATCCTTTGGGTTCATTTGAGTTACACAATTGTTAATTATATACCCTAAAAACTAAGTATACTTCAGAATTTTCTTAATTTTAGAAAGTTAATCCAATGCCTATATAATACATAATAGAACATCCCAAAGAAATGAAGCTGATACACTAATACTTATGCTGTAAAACACAGAGCTCTTCTCTCCATATGAGATCAGTAAAGACTGCAAGTAACCACAGTGGTACTTTGGTTCACAAACCTAATTCTTGCCACAATTCTGGTCACATATCACACTGGAAAAGAACCAAATCAATTCAAATTCAACTTGTTATCACTTTGTAAGTCAGGTATCGGTGTGCAACATTTGCATAAATGCAAGTTTTTGGTCACCAGAGCTTTGAAATTTTAGAATTATAGATGAAGAACTTTGAACTTAACAAAATGAACTGATTAGCTCATTATGGATAAGTCTATACGACCTTTTCAAATTAGCTGTTTAAATTAAGTGGTATATGGCTGCAATATCAAAAGTTAAATATATCTTAAAATAATTACAAGGCTTTTATATAGGTGGCTACTACTGGAAAATACATTCAATAAAAGTGAACAAAAATATAATTCACAGGTTTAATATATTTGAGTAGTTCCATTATTTTTTTCTTTTCCAATATTTAATTAGACATAAAATGTCTTGGAAATCTCTACCAATTTTCTATAATTTCTTGTTGTTCTCCAAGGTAAAAAGTAGTAGTCTAGCAAATGAATATCACATTAATTAAAATAAATACTTGTTTCTTTTTCCATGGAAAAATTTTCCTGAGAGAATCTTGAAATTAACATGGATAAATATATAATAAATTTGAGACCATAAATTCATAACCAATAATTATGAAAAGGAAAAATGATCCTCAGTAACCAGAGTTGTTGGTTATTTGAAACAAAATATTATACAAGGGGTGATGATATACTAGAAATGTGAAAAAAGGTCCTTGTAAGATTGTCACTGAAGTATAAGTATTTTTGAAAACTGTTTTAAGATGACTTATAAAAGGGTAACCCTGTCAACCAGGTCACTGTATTTAATCTTAAAAAAAATACAGTAAAACAATGTGTCACTATGGTTATGTATATGTATCATCTTCCCACCAAAAATGCAAGTATTATGTGTTATCAACATATACTAATAAAAGTTTTAAAAGAAGTAATCCTTTGAGAAAAGAGGGAAAAAATGTCTTTTGTCTATTTTTACAATGCAATTACCAAAGACCTGTATGTGTATCTATCACTCCTAGAGGAAGGATGTTTGAATAGTTTTACTTGTGTATAAATGAAGGTGCAAGTTTGAGTTTTTGACAAATATGTCCTACAGTGTATTATTTATCATTTTATTAAAAATTGAATCAATTCATAAATAAATATATTAAAATGTATCTAGAACATGTAGGTAGTTGAAGATGGATACATGAATGAAAACACGTGATGTTTTGTATAATTTGGGGCTCAAGAATTTATAGCATAAATTTATTTTTGTTTTGTTATACGCAAAAAAATAACAATTCAAATTTTCAATTATCTTTTGAATGTAGGGGGTTTTTTCACTGTAATGAATAAAACAGTGACAGTGTATGAGAACTCAAATTTTTAGTCTTCTCTAAATTATAGTGTACTTCCATAACTAATTAGGTGCACTAACATTTAAAATGACTTTTTGTGAATACTAACATCCAGAAATACTGAGCTGACTGATTCCAGGTAGAACACATCCTGGTTATTTACCATATATGTGCCATTTATATCCTGATTTGTATAAATATATATAAAATACATGCTTTTCTAACACTCACTGATCCCCCAGTACTACTTCTTGAAATTTATTGTCCAGATACACATGCACAAGTGATATTTATTGTGGCAGTTATATTAACAATATCTGAAATAACCTAAATGATCATCTTTTTGAGGATGATCAAATAAATTATGATGCATATATAAAGTGATATTTTGTGTGGCTGTATAATGTATAAGAAAAATTTCTCTGTGCTGAAATGTTAAGTAGATAAAGCTATGTATAGAAAAATATCTATATCATGCTACCATTTATCGAAACAGGGAATGTGGAAAAAGGTCCTGGGCTCAGTTCCCAGAATTGAGGGGAAAATCGTGTTGGAGAAGACACATAAGAAATTGCAGTGTTTACTTGTTGGGAAGTGCTCAGAGTTAATGTGGAAATAGAGATGAGGATACATTTTGCTATATATATATATTTTTTGACATGTCACATATATTTCTATGTATTTATAATTAGCCTTGTTTTTTGAGACAGAGTCTCATTATGTAGTGCAGGCTGGCTTTGAACTTACTTGTGTAGTGGAGGCTGGCCTCAAACTCTGAAATCCTTCTGCTTCAGCCTCCCAAGTGCTAGGATTAGAGGCATGCACCACCATACCTAGATCTAATTAATATTTTTTAAAAAATACTTTATACCTGATTTTCCCCACCTTTTCATTCAAGATATGCATCCTTTGGAGATTATATATTCTTGCATATGCTAGAAGAGTTTAGAGGGAGAGCCAGGTGGTGGTGCAGGCCTTGCAAATACAACTTTCTGTGAAGCCAAAGCTGGAGGATTCCAGGTTTGTGTTCTGTCTGGGCAACTCAGCAATTTAGCAAAACCCTATCACTGAATAAAAATGTTTTTTATTAATAGGACATATTTGGGATGCATACTGTTTATGCACAGTTTGGTTCAAAATAAATTTTTAAAAAAGGCTCTGGATATATCTCAGTGCAAATGACCAAGAAAGTAGGGGAGGGGAAGATGGAGAGGGAAAAGGGAAGAAAACCAGATTAATTCTCATGCTGAAAGAGAGACATAGCCAGGTCTGAGTTTATGTTCAAGCTACTTCTGTTTGTCAGCTTTTCCATTGTTAGAGCAATTTCCTGCTACTGACAGCTTAAAGGAAAAGCATTTTATTTGGCTCATAGTTTCAGAGGATTCAGTTCATGGTCACCTGGCTCAAGGAAGAAGCATCATGGTAAGAAGGGGTAACATAATATAACTTAGTTTAGGCTGGCAGGGAAGCAAATGGGGGGAACAGTGCCAGAGAGCAAGGGTCCAGAACCAGATATGGTACCAGTGTCATCCAGACCCACCTAGAAGTATGTTTTGCAAATCCACTGGGTGTCTCACAAGCCGATCAAGGTGACACTGAAGCATTGCCTCACACTGCTATAATAAAATACCACAAGCTAGCCTTATAAACACTAGAAATTTCTTTTTCACAGACATGGACATGGCGAGGTCCAAGGTCAAGACACCAGCATTTTGATATGTGACAAGGCACTGCTTTCCAATAGATGGTGCTGTTCTCACATGTGAAAGGGGAATGGCAGCACATGGGGGCCGCTTAGGAGGGCACCTCATACCATTCATGAGGGTCTACTGCACATTCCAATTAGGTTCCAGCTTGTGAATTTGGGAGGACATAGACGGTGAGTCCGTAGAGCTCAGCATGGCTTTTTATTTTTTAATAAAACAAAATGTTGTGAATTAATTACATTCCATAATTTTGACCTAGCTGTTTGTAGTTTACTAAGCGTCTGCATAGATTTAGAATCTTTATAAGAGAAAAACAGAGAACCTTTGATTTGTGTGATAGCTATTAAACCTGATGATTTAATTTATATTTCTGCATTAATATTAAAGGTTTCATTAAGATGGATAAGCTAAGAATAAACCAGAGAGAATAAAAATATTAAAGCCAGAATTGAATATGAAGCCAGGCATGATTGTGGTGTACACCTGCAATCACCACACTCCAAAGAGGCTGAGCCATGAGCTGCGTAAGTTTAAGCACACCCTGGGGGACTTAGGGACTTAGCAAGATCTTATTTTAAAAATAAAAAGTTAAAAAAAAAAAAAAGCAGTCTAGAGCTGGAAATGTAGCAGTGAAGAGGCCCTGAGCTCAGCTGACAGTGCCATACACACACCCAAAAGCGTTCTACAAGTTAGAGCAGCCATTTATATGTTCGGTGCTATGAAGTGACTTTGTCAAGTACTTGAACTATCAGAGTCAAACTGTCAGACACATTGTTAACATTGCACGTTTGTCTCTTGATGAGTCTTTTTAGCTGTATACTGAAGGCCATCCCAGTAACTGCTACTCAACCTTTACAAGCCTATTTCATATTTCAAGTGGCTAATCTTCCAAAGCATCTGTAATTTCTTCAACCTGTTACAGAATATAATTACTACAGAGTATTTACAAATGTCTCTCTCTTACAAATAAGAGAAGCATCGTGTGAAGCATGTATATTCTTTGACAGTACAGTTTAGGAATGACTCCTTGTGCTGGCACTCATCTGTAATTGCAGCACTCAGGAGATTAAAGCAGGAGGGTCACAAGTTCAAGGCCAACCTTGGCTACATAGCAAGTTTGAGGTCAGTTTGGACTACACAATAAAACTATGTCTCCAAACACAAGAGAGGCATAGGGTTTGTTTGAAACCTGTGCAACAAAATACAGCAAATTAGATACGTTCTTTAAATGTCTGACAGTAGACCCTGAGATTCCTTGACATTAATTTTAAATACACAAAAGTATAATTTCTTTTCTAATCATGAAATCACCTTTTGGAGACAATTCTGCTGGAAGCTGTTACAAAAATAGACTATTACTGGAAACAGTCTATTTTCTGTAGTTTCAGCACAGTATAGGGTAGAGGGAAATTTGTATTAAACGGCTGAATGCAAGGCTCATATTATTTTTCTCCCAATACAGGGAAGAATGTACAGTCATCGTCCTGGGCCTCATTCCATAAAGCCTGCTGCTCTTAAGGCTATAGATTCAAATGTGAACAATCTGCATGAAAGTGTTTTTCATTATCAAACTAAATACTTATCATCCTGCCCATCATTTTAGTCTTCAGTATTTCATAATTTTAGAGTATGTGGCTGATATATCACAGAGGCTTTTTTTGGGGGGGGTTATTGGGGATCAAACTCATGACCTCATGCTTGTCAGTCAGGGGTTTACTCCACTGAGCTAAATCCCCAGCCCCTTCAGAGACTACTAATGTCTGTTACTATTATATATCAGAATTTCTGTCTCTTCAAATACCGTATGTGCTACAGTGTATGATTGTATAAATCTTACTCATCAGCATGCAAATTCTTAATATTAGGTATTAATTTGTCAAAGCCATTCACCAAGGAACATAGTGACTGCATAGGTTGATCTTTTGAAAATATAGAGAAAATAAGAGAATGACCTACCACCTTTGGTCTTCTTTTAGTCGTTCTATAAATTGAATCTGCCAACAGCTACTTTCATCATGAAGATGCTGTTTTATGGCTCAACTCTCAGCAAGGGCTAATGATTGCCCACTTCTCCTTTCACTTTGAGTAGACAAGGTCTGGGTGTGCAGTCAGAGGCCTGAGGTTTACGCGCAAGCAGTGGAAGAGACCCAACAAGAAATGCCTGCTGTCCAGGACATCAGAGGAGTATTTGTGCTCTGGAAAAACGTAGGAGTGACAGAGGCAGGTATTAACATGGGGCACCCTGTAAACAAGAAGTAAAGACCATGAAGGTGAGAGCGGTGCTGTCAGGAGTATTGCTACAGTGTCCCCAAGTCCTTTTCTCACAAAGAATAAACATTGGAAATTCTGAAGTCACATTTGTGTCCCCATACCAGTGACAGTTGCGCTAAAATCCATTCAATTGCTAATATTCCTACTCAGTAACTTCCAGAAATTTTTAAAGGTCTGGAAATCTTTGAACAGTAAGCATTATAATCAGAGCATAAAAGGTGATCATAACTGTGATTTTCTTGTGATTATATTTGTAATTATTCACTTCATATTATGCTGTATACCTCTGAGAGCTTTCAGCCATCTTTGCTGAATATGCATGCCTGTTGGAAAAATGAGCCCCTGAGATATTTACAGAAATACATATTTTATTGATTTCTCAAGTTTCATTTTGATATACTACTTAGATTGCTCTCAAATCTTGGTAAAAATGAAGACATCAAAAATTGTATAAAGTGCCGAAAATAATTGCTGAATTCTTTTTTGGCAGACCAAGTGCAAGTGTTTGCTCATAGAGATCTATTTTCTTATAAATAAAGCTGATCAGGGAAGCATGAAATTGAGAGCATTTTGAGGACCCATTGGAATCGAAGTCACTACACTCTGCTCACTCTCCACAGTCCTGCTTTTGCAATTTGCCTGAAAAAAAATGAGGAAAAGGAGTGAGTTCAAGAAGCAGGTGTTGTGTGGTCTTGCCTGAGCTATCTGTAGTTGATAGTGGCTGCTTGTAGGGTCAAAAGTAACAGGATGGGGAAGCAGAGAGGAGAAAAACACTCCTCCCCATCAGGGGAAAGAAAAATGCACTGGTGACTACATCAGCATTTGTTGCTGTCCTTGTTGTTCACTTTGCATTGATAAAAATGAAAATGTCAAAAATACATGGGAGCTTGACTTAAGATATCAGGATATTTAGCATCCCCTCACCCTCACTAATTCTCAGTCCTGTTTTAAAATGATTCGCATCAGATTGTTAGCCAAAAGAGGAAATGGAGGATGGGATTAAAAGGATGTTAACAGTTCACAGATACAGACATATCAAACTCAGCTTAACTCTCGAGAACAATAGCTCTTATCATTTTCACCAAAGGTGTCAAAAACAAAAAAGAATGGCCAGGGATAGAGCTCAGTGGCACATGCAAGGTCATGAGCTCAATCCCTAGGACCAAAAAACAATAAATAAATAAAAATAAAAAGGAGCATCTTCCAAGAAGATACCACCTTTAAAATAGCTTTATAAAATGGAGCTGCCTGAAATAGTTTATTTGAAAAAATCCTTAGCATCGATTGTTCCTGAATTCCTCACTTACTTTCTCATGCTTGAAAAAGTAGAGTAGCCATCATCTACCTAATTTAGAACAAATAATCAAGTCTCGAATATACACTATTATTTATCTGGCCTGGCCTGGTCTAAAAGAAGAAATACAATGCAGTTATTAGAACAGAGGAACACTGTAGCTGTTAGTCCAGTCTAGAAAATAACCTTTACTAGATGCTAAGCAATTAATGCTAAGTGGCATGTTGCTAATGTCATTACAGCTGAGGTTGCAGAGAAAAGTAAATTTAATACAGGTCAAAGTATTTGTTGAAGTTTGTGGAAAAGGATTGGGAATTCTTGTGGGCTACACATTGGCTTACATCCTAAGAAACTGCGTACTCATGGTTTTAAATAGGATTTTATGTTAAACTCTTCAGGGAGGGAAAGACTCTTCTTTTTTTTTTTTTTTTTTTTTTTTTAATGTGTCCAAAAAGAAGTTCCAGAGGTTTAGTAGACTCTGGTTGTAAAGGGGAGGTTTAGCCTGAGGAGAAATAGCTGTGAGTGAGTGAGTGAGTGAGTGAGTGAGTGAGTGAGTGAGTGAAAATGTTCTGTTAGCCAGGTTTATTTAACTCCCCCTTTTCTCTTTCCATATTAAAAAATATCATTTCTCTATGCACATATCTGACAGCATGAGGAAGGTTAGTATCAGGCCAACACACCCTTTACTAAGAGAAAAGCTTAGGCAAAATCAAGTGGGTCTCAATGAGTAAAGCGTGGACATGGTGTGTACATGGGACTCTTCCTTCAGGAAGTGAACCTGTGAATATTATGCCCATCAAGAAACAACTTGTCTTCTGTATAGCCTACAAACAGGAGAATGTTCCGGTGCTAGCCCTTCTTTCTTGCAATTCTCTCAAAGCTCTTCTAGCATATCTGACATAAAACCATTGGTCATTATTCAGGTATGGAGTAAAGTGCTTTGTATTGCACATCTGGCTTGAGGTTCATTTAGAGATGCATTTATTTTGTTGTTATTCTTTGCATGCCTACTCTGTGTAGCCGGGTGCCTAAATATTGGAATGTTCAACAAAAGAAACCACTAAGCTTCCATGTACATCTGGCTTCCTGCCTTTTAGTAGAGAAGATCCTTTGTCAGAGAATTGTGCTGTTAAAAAGCTTTCTAATGGAGAAAATTGTTAATGAAAGTGAATTTGAACCATTTCATCTAGATTCCAGCTCTTTGTCATCTCTTTGGTACCTGTACTACCTAAAATCCTATTTGCTTAATGTATTTTTTTTCAAGTGACTTATTAATAAAGACCCTTTGATTCTTTTTTGCTTTATGGCCCGAGATTGTAAGATCTGAAGAAGTTAATAGTTCCTGTGTGAGTTATCCATAATGGACATTCTGTAGAATAAAACGTATCCTTATTTAAAAAAAAATATTTATATATATATATATATATATATATATATATATATATCTTATTGGAAAGAAGAAGGTATGTTGTCTGTTCTTATTCTGTCTGTATAAATCAATTTAAATCATTATTATACTCCTAGTCTATTTGAAAAGAATAAAATATTATATATGAACTAACGGCTTTGAGCTCTCAGGCAAACCTAGACTTCATTGGCAGAAAAACTACACAATGGCTCTGCAGAACAGTTTTACCTTTTCTCAACCAACACAAATATTATTCTTGATACAAATTGAGGAAATTTCATGTTTTCAGAAACCCCCTATTAATTTTTTGATATATTAATGTGAAGATGACAAATTATACTTTGATTATCCTTCATTGCCATTCATAATGGGAGGACGATTAGTTTGGCACAAATCTTGAATGTGAAGAGACCTTAGGAATGCCTAATTCCTGGAGGTGCTGCTATTCTTCAGAATATGCTTTTGCACCCACTTTCTGGCATGCTATCTACAGGAAATGTACAATTTGAACGGTTACTCATTTTAGGAATCTTGGGAGGTGGTGAGATATAATGACCTGCAGGGCATCCTTCTCTCTGTTAAATTTATTTTTGTGTCCTATTAGTAAACTTTGCAAATTATAAAGTTTGAATACCAAATCTAAATATGTACCTGGCACACTTCTTTCATTATTTTCCTCTAAACATTATTGTACTGCTATGATTTAGTACTTTACCTTTATTCACATAAAAAAGCCTTGAAGAAAATTGTTAGATATATGCTAAGAAAGTTTAAAGATTCACTTTCTAGTACATATCCTGTTAAAATTTGGAAACTGCATTGCAAACATTTAGCCCATTATTGAAAATCCTCTCCCATTGCTATGATACAAGTCAGAATTATTTCTTGTGAACCAGATAACACCACTGATACAGAATGCTTTAATGCTTATATTTCTTATGGTATTTCAACAAACAGTAAATCCACATGGTCACATATAGTTATTTTACAAGGGTGAGTTAGTTTCTCTATTTAGATGCAAGAAACACCCATTTTATTTGAAAACAAATGTTTTCTCAAAGGTAAAGAAGAGCGCAGTAGACTGCTTTAACAGATTTATCTGTATGCGCTAATTAAGAATAAGTAAACTGAGAGGGACTCAAGGCACAGCACAGAAAGGCAGTTTGCCAGCCCTCCCAGTTTGGGCCTCTGGCCTGAGCTAGGAGGAGAATGAGCAGCCCCAGAGCTCCGACCATGGAGGGACTCAAGGGGCACGCAGCACAGAAAGGCAATTTCCCGCCCTATCGGTAAGCACCCCTGGCATGAGGCAGGAGAAGAATCACTCAGCGACTCCCATGAGCCTTCTGGTGAACAGGCTAAGAATTAACCCACCCTCCAAACCCCCTCATTAGCAAGTGAGCCAGAGATCTAGGCATCTCTTGAGAGGCTGACCATATGCAATGTAGTAAATAGGGGGGATTTCCTTCTAGCATCTCTTTGAAGGCAAATATTGTTATCACTGTTTTGCTTTGCTCTGATTATTGATATTACTCTATTCAGTGTTCTGTTTGGATAAGTTCTACAATGTCCTGTATTTCCTTTGATTTGACTATATCTTATTGAAAGAACAACTGTTGTGAAGATAGTGGGATATACTGTTGTACCTATTACTGTTATGCCAGTAACCTGTTGAGGGTTTCTGTACCAATTTCACTGCATCTCTCAGTTGGCTTTGTTCTGTCTTGTTCTGTTGTATTTTGCTAATAATACAAAATTAAAATAAATAAAAAATAAAAGGTAAATAACAACAAAACAGATCAGAAAGGTATTGTGCAAGCTGAAACACGATATAACTAAACAGATAATGGACTTGAAAAGCAAAAGGAGGAAAAGAAAGCACTCTAAAGGATATAACTGCATGTATGTTTAAGTGTGTAAGATTGATGACCATGTTGCTAGGGTTTTGTAGGATTGTTGAATGGAACTGTTTGCAGCCTCACTGTTTGAATGTCCACCTTATATGCTTTAATTTTGTAACTTGAACAGCTATATCTAGAAGACAATATGTAATTTATCAACTAGTGATTTCTTACTGTTTATTTTTTCCTTTCCTTTGAAATTCTGTATTGTTTCTTTCCTTTTTTTCTGCTTTGCTTTTTTTTCTCTTTAAATAAAATTTAATTAAAAAAAAAGAATACATAAACCAGTGTGATATCACAGCCACTGCCTGTACTTCCTGTCAGAAATACTGGTAATAACAGGAAATGCCAAAAGAGTAAGGACAGTGAAAGTCTTGATGTTCCGATGTGAAGGTGGAAAGCATAGTCAGTCTAGACAGATGCATTTTAATCTCAACTCCTTGGATTCTTAAACACTTTAAAAGAAAAGTGCTCCACATTCCCTTTGAGTGTCTATGTTTGGAGTCCCCATGGCCAGGCCGTGTGCTTTCTTTGCCTTCTTGAGAAAGCTAAAGAACTATTAAGGATTTATCAGCTGTTAAACTAACAAATTACCATGAAACTTAAGTGGCTATGGCTTAATTCATATGATCTGAATTCACATTGTCCTATATATGACTGAGCATTCATTTATTCCTCACTGAAGAGCTAGTTATTGATCTTCCTCCTTGATATGCTTTCTGAATTTTGGCATGGGAATTAGATGAGAAAGGCCGTGCTGGTTGGTAGATATATACACAAAACCCACGATGTACTGTCCTTCACTCATGGCTTCTGGCACAGATCATTTACAGGCATTTTTCCATTATTGTCTAAACTGTAGTGTTTAGATGCTCACAACTACCTTTAATGGGAATAGGTGGTGGGCTTTCTTTATTTTCTCAATCAGATACTTTTCATCATTGCCACAAACTATGTATCACAGAATTCCAGAATGTTTCAAGGGATATTAGTGATACAGGCGTGCTCTCTGTTTGCAGGTCAAAACATGACAAAAAGAAAATATTAAGAATTGTACAGAAATTCTGGAAAAGATCTAAAACTGTTCTCCCAGTTAGACTGTGTAAACTATGGATTCCTAGAGAAAGCATCCATCGAACCCTCACAGACCATCCATCTCCTTCTTGGCAGGCAAACCCATTTAGAGAATGACTGAGAAAATAAACATGTGTTCATACGGGTGACGTCGTTGAAATACTACTGCCATTAAATTTTAGCACCATGATTCCTTGCCTATCTTTGAAGTCCGGCTACCTGAGTTTAAATCCAGAGTGTACAATCTTCTGGGTATCTTTGGCCAAGGGACACAGCTGTTCTTGCCTCAGTTTCTTCATAGGTAAAGTGAAGATGGGGGAAGGCCTTCTTGCAGTACAGATCCCAACCTTTTCGTCACTGTGCATTTCAAGGAGGTCAGAACTTCTGACACAAAGTTAGACTGTCGGACTCAGCTCACATCATCGAGTTGTTTTCTGAACAGATTATGATGCAGTATGAAGTATATATTAACCCTAGTTTTGTAATAGTTTAGTACCTGATTCCCTGATACACACACACACACAACACAGATGCACACACACACACACACACACACACATCTTACAAACATAACTGAGATAGTTATTTAGAGTAAGAAAATGAGTAAGCTATTAGGTAGTATAAGTTTCAAAATAAGCTCTTCCAAATAAGGTACTACTTTTACTTATAAGTTAAGAGCCAACAAATGAATAGTTATTTTTATGCAAAGCTTAACTGTCTTCTCAACTATAGAAATAAGAAAACAATACATTGTTTTAATACATTTGCCTAGAAGCTTAGGGTTTTTTTGGGCAAAAATACCTCTAACATATTTAAAACAATGTAATAATAAATCATTACTTATAATCTGTATCAAAATTTGGGGATACGAGGGATGCCAAGTGAAACCATATATTCTTATATTTAAACATGGGGGATATAGTGTGTAGAATGTAAACAAGGAAGTTTAGTGCCAGTTCCTTGCAAGAAACTCAGATGATCATTAAAATTTTTGAAAAGACAGGTGTTGATATCCAGGATTTTCTATGGATTCATTAGAGATAAATCACAGTACACTGATTGCAATAGACATTTGATAAATTTTATAGACCAATAGAATTTTTGGTTTCTATAGAGGCTAAATAGCTACTTTGGATACTTCATATTCTAACATACTTTTTCTAACATATTTGTATTCTAACATATTTGAATACTTCATATTCTAACATACCCTGAGACCTTTTTTCAACTGATCTTCATAATCCTCTGTCCGTACTCATTGAGCACACTGGGTTTTTACACACTCTGCTTCCTTCCTTCCACATGTGCACACAGCAGATACAAGGGTCACATCTGGGTTTCACCCTCTTCTCCTCTACTTTTGAAGAGCACCACTTACCATAAAAGGCTGTAGGGATGGAGCTGGAATT
The DNA here is from genome assembly GCA_004027455.1 of Hydrochoerus hydrochaeris. NCBI lineage: Eukaryota > Metazoa > Chordata > Mammalia > Rodentia > Hydrochaeridae > Hydrochoerus > Hydrochoerus hydrochaeris. The sequence goes on from PVLA01000096.1 coordinate 291,011, forward strand.
ACTAATCTTCAAGATGTATACCTGCATGTTCCAGATGAAGACCTGAAATTCATTTCTATTATGCTCCACATTTAAGCATATAATCTAGTCCCTAGAGGGTACTTGAGTGAGAGAAACAAAGGAGAAAAAAAGATACTTCAAGGTATTTGACAAGATATTTAGTTTTTTCCAGCCTCAATTTTCCTGTCTTTAAAATAATGGGGTAATCATAAGAGTTAGGAGGAATAGTTAATAGAGCAGTAGAGAGATAGATACAGGTACTAAGTACCAGGAAGAAGTGCCAGTTTTTAGCTATTATCCTTAGATCATAAGTGATCAAGACTTGCTTTTCTTTGTACCTGTCAAGTCACACTTGGAGTAGTATGTCTGCTCTGGGCAGCGTGTCTTAAAAGAGGCTTCAACAACTTGGAATGCGGAGTGCTTGAGTAGTGGACCCCCTTGGTATTCTGTTCTCACTGTAGAAATATGCAGGGCATAATGGAGTTTCAATAAGAATTGTTAAATGGATGAATTGAAAGAAGACTTGTGTCCACTAAGGTTTCAGGTGAGTCAAAGTTTTCACAGGGAAGGCTGAAGAAATTTGTGTTTGGATTTTCAAGGAGATACAGCTAAGGACCGTCACAGGGTCATGTTTCCCTGTGCTTACGTCTCTGTAATTATCAGTTAGTTTTAAACTTACTGAACTATTTCTGTTTTCTCAAGAAATTATATAGTTGACCCACAGTGAGGTTAAATATGTTGTAGTACACAAGAGGAACATTTGAGTTAACCATAGGACCGATGTCTGAAATATACAGGCTGTCTACCCAATGATGTAGCAAGCTGCCCTTTGGAATTATGAGTCAGTGTTTCTGGAAATACTTGGTTTGATGCAAGATGAGTCAATAAAAGGGATGATTCATCCACTAGACAGAAGGTTAGAACAGATGTACATCATTATGTCTTTTGTATGTAGTCAGATATATCACAATCCTTAGTTTTTTGGGGGATCTATGTGCTACTTCTCTATGGTACAAAAGTTGACACTGAACTTACATTCTGATTTAAGCCAACTGTCAGTTCTCTAATTGACCATTTCATGAATAAATCAATCTAGAGCAGGGTCTGAAAACATGGGAAATTTGTGCTACTATTTTCTGGAATCACTTTTAGTTTTCATAGCACTTGAACTAATTAGAATTCCTTCTTGGAAGTTGGTAGTATAACATTTTCTACTTTACTACTTCATAGTCTAACATGCAGGAAAGGCAGATATTCTGATTGTTGCATATTTTCAGACTGAATGACCTAGAAGTTTGTGTTGTAATCTACGTTAATAATTAAGGCCCATCTTGCTCTCTTATGAATATATGCTCTTGTAAAATTGGTAACATCTGAGCTATAAAGTCTTATTTGGGTAATGTTGCAGTCAGGGGTTGTACAGAGAACAATTAGAATCAGGATACAGAATTTATAATATTATTTATGATGGTTACCCAGAGTTAACACAAGAAAGTACAGGAAATCTTTCCACAAACTAAAGACATAGAATATTTAGCCAAAGTCCTGAATCCCACAGCAATGTCACGCATGAGTCCAGATGAAGACCCAGAGCTCATGACAGTGCCTCCCACAAGTCCACCTGGAAGTCTAAAGCTCACAAGAAGGACTCACACCAGTCTCTTTTACAGATCCATTCTGGAAAGGCCCAAAGGTTAGCAGTGTAAGCTAGAAAGTCTATGCCAGCAGGGTGAAGGAGCTGTGCCGGTAGGTTGAGAATTCTACACTATTATTTCATAATGAAGACCAGGGATGTCCTGAAAAGGTTTCATGAAGGTTTCAGCAATGCTTCTCATCATCAAGCTTCTAGCACAACAGTCTTAGGAGAAAGGCTCACGTTATATCCAAATCTTATCGGGCCTTGCTTGTTGCAGTAGGAAAATCCTTTGGGCGACCTGATGTACTTCTCTGGTTACCCATAATGCTTTTCCCTATACAAGTGTTTATGTCCAACAACCCTAGTGACCCCTGTCTCATGTAGCCTTAGACTTCTTTTCAACTACATCTCCTATGGCAGCACTATCCGTCCAGACTTGCAGTCCTACCTACTACTACCATCCTGTCTCCTCTCCTCATCCTCATCCTCCTGCTCTTCCTCAATTTTTCTCCTCTTCCTCATTTTTCTTTTTCTCATCTTCCTTTTGCAATCCCCAACATAAAACTCATGGATGTTCCACCACTAAACTCTACTCCTTGTTCATTTGTATTCTTTCATTTTGAGACAGGTTTTTATTAAGTTGCAGACTTGCCTTGAACATATGATCCTCCCGCCAGTCTCCATGTAGCTGGTATCACTTCTGCCTGGCCAAATTCACCCTCTTTTGTGGCATAATACTCTTTTCTGGTTTTGAAGCAACTTTGTGGCAGGAGGGGCTTTTGGTGTGATTCTTAGTGTTGTAACCATTTAGATCATTGATGTTCTAGATTAATTCCATATAATATTCCATTTCCTTTAGAAGACATTGGGTCACTTTTTTATGGTCAGTAAGGTGTCTAGTACTGGGTCTTCAGGAAATATTTTTTGAATGAAAGGAATGCATCCATTCTGAAACTGTTTGTGGAACATCTTCCCATTTACTGCTTGATACATGATCATTCTTTCCTAAACCTCTGTTCTCATATTTTCACATTGGTTGTATTTCTTATTCTAAAGAAAGAGAAATGACAAAAGGCAGTAATATGTATCACTTTGTACTTCAAAAGAAAGCATAGTTTCTTTTTTTCTATTTTTCCCCTCTGGAATGCAAAAACTACTTTTAAAATGTAAAGTATTTTTAAGCAAAAATATACTAACTTTAATTTCTGAAGAACATTGCTGAAATTAGTGCTAAATTCCACTTTCAATCTTACCATATTGACTTAAACTACTCAAGGTCTTCTATAACAAGTTTTTTTTTTTTTTAAAATGCAGCAGTATTCCAAAACACAATATTGTATATCTCTCCTCTATAATAGATGTCAGATGACACTTTTCACACAAATAGTGCTACAAATGAAGGCAAGTCCTAGGGGAAGAAAGTCTTTTTGCTGACTGAGAATGGTTGTATGCAATGTAACCCCTGGCCTTATGGATACAGAAGTAAGAAACAAAGTAATTACATAGAACCTAGTTCAGCAAATGTTATCAAAAACTAAATTCAGGTGCATCTTTGGGATCCATCCTTCTTCTATGTTAGCTCAGGTGAGGTCAGCATTTGCTCAGTAGCAAAGGTATCAGATTTAGCAATGAGAAAACTATGTCACTTGGAATTAGATTCAGTAGTCTGACTCTATCTATTGATATAAGCAGATGTATAATTTTGTATTAGCCTAGGCTGTCAAAAAACAATCCTACATTCTTTTTTTTATTTAAATAAAAATAAAATGAAACAGAAAGAGGGTAGAAATAATACAAAATTAAAAAAAAACCAAAAAACCCCAAAACCAGTAAGAAATCACTAGTTGATAATTACATATTTTCCTCTTAGAAGTAGTTTTTCAAGTTACAAAACTAAGTCATACAAAGTAGACATTTAAACAGTGAGACTGCAATCAACTCTGTTCATCTATCCATCAAAAACTTAGTAATATGGTCATCAATCCTACACACTCAAACATACATGTAGTTATATCCTTTAGAATACTTTCTTTTAATCTTTTTTTTTACAGTAAATATAATCAATTCTCATAAATTGTTTAGAAGTCCTACACATGTATAAGTCTCTACATGTATACCTAGCCTTTCTGTATTAGAGGGAAAAACAAATCAAAACAAGTCAACAATACAAATTCCTAGAGAAACATGAAATGAAAAGGATATATAAAACCACAATAGTAGGTGATCTATGGTAGTTACTATGATGTCTCTTGTTATTTTCAGAAAAATTGTCTATATTTCAATAAAAGGCATAGTATAATTAAGCTTAGCAGTACATAGCACTATTAATAAAAACCAAACATTGGAGACATTGTAGGACTTCAAAGGCAGTTAATAATCAAACCAGAATGGGTATCCTATTGAATCTTGTCATCTTCAGAGTAATTGCCTCTACTCTCAGACTTGAAACTCTCAAGCATACCAGATAAAATCAGTCAAGACAAAATAGCAATATAGCCAATCTTCTCTGCCTCATCTCTGCTATGCTATTTTTCCGTTATTATTGTTTACTTTTCTCCTTCATTCCACTGTCTGCCCCTTTCATTGGGGCCTTTCTGACATTGTTTCTACAATCCTGGTGATTTTCTTCTCTCTCTCTAGAATATCCATCAGTATTCTTTGCAGGGTTGGATTGGTGGTCATGAACTCCCCCAGTTCCTCTTTGTCATGGAAATATCTTGTCCATTAATTTTGAGAGACAGTTTTGCATGGTACATCAATCTGGGTTGGAGGTTATTTTGTTTCAGGGCTTGGAATATTTTGCTCCATGCTCTTCTTGATTTGATAGTTTGCATCAAGAAGTCCACTGTGATTTTGATGAATTTTCCTTTATAGGTAATCTGTTTCTTTTCTCTGACTGCTTTTAATATTTTGTTCTTGTGATGGATTTCTGGGACCCTGATTATTATGTCTGTGTGTAGATCTGTTTTGGTTGTAGCTGGCTAGAGTTCTATATGCCTCATATAACTGAACATCACTTCCATTTCCTATGCTTGGGAAGTTTTCTTTGAATAGCCTTTTTATTTCATTTGTATTTTCCCCTGCTTCTTCATTCACATTTTTTATTCTTAAGTTATAAATCCTTTTGTTTTCTTCTAGCCTTTGTATTGTTACTTCCTGGTTCCTTGTTATTTTTAAGAGATCCTTCCTTTCTCTATCATACATTGCAAACCTATCTTCTAGTTTTGAAAGTCTGTCTTTAGTTTCTGTTAAAAAGTTTTGCCACCTTTCAATGGAGTTTTTAATTTCCTGATACTCTCTTTGGATCTGTTTCATGTATTCTAGATTTTGTTTAAATTCTTCATCAGAGGTTTCTCTCCTTTCTCTAGGTTCCTCCATTCTTCCATTTGTGTCTTCTTGAGGAGTACCCATCATTTCTTTTATTAATCTTCTTATATCTTGCTTTACTTGAGTTAGAATTTCAGATTTAAATTTGTCGATAAAGTCACGGAACTATTTCTTTATTTCCGATTAGGCTTTGTCTGATATTGCATGTTTGTCGCCGTCGATCTCCTCTGTATTTACCTCTCCTGGAGTTATTTTCCCTGGGTCAGCAGTTGGAGGCTTTCTGTTGTTTCTCTGTCTTGTCATGTTTCTGGTTTCTTTCAAATAGGTGAATGGTGGAGGTCTCCAGACCTTTTCTTATTGCTATAGTTTTTCTGCAGCATACTAGCTAGGGAATTGCTGCCCTCTCCTGTTTGTTGTTGATCTGAAAGGTTCACGCAGGGGCCATGTGGGCCGGTCCCTCCCCTCTAAGACAATCAACCAGTGAGTGTCTTCAGTATGTTTCTGTGTGCCCTGCGGATGTCACAGCTTTGGGACAGCCAGGTCCTTGGTTATTGGGTCTTGACCAGAGACATGACCCAACCCAAGCAGATCCCACCAATCCACTTTGGGCCAGGAGCTGCTCACTGACACTGCCTCAGTTGATTCAAGCCTGTCCTGCCCAAATCAAATATGTTGTTTAGCTGTTCATTCCACCCTGGGGAATCCAGTTCCCAGCACTCACCAAAGTACGTGCAGCTCAGTTCCCCATTTCCACTCTGTGTTGCAGTACCTCCTCCCACCAAGTGTCTGGAGCTCACCAACCCCATTCTCAGTGGAGATGTGACCTCAGCTCGATCATGAGGTCACCCGACTCTAAGACGTGCCCAGTACAGCAACCAGAGCGTGCCCAGTTCCAGCCCTCTGTCCACGCTTCCTCTTTTTTTATTTTCTTTTCCTCTGTTTCTTCATGGGTCATGAGAATTCTCCTCCTTTCATCTGTCTTCTTCATGGCACTTCCAGTATCTGAGCTGTTTCTCCTCAGGGACGCTCTCTATTGTGCTACCTATCAGTTGGCCATCTTGGATCGCCCCGTACTATTCACTTGTATTTTTATTTTCACCTCATTTCCATCCTATCATTTCTTCCACTGCTGGTGATCTTCATAGTTAATCTCAAATTCAGTCCTTTTTACTAATCTCATTGTTTCCTTCATTTTCACTGCTCTTCTTGCTCCCTGGAGTTCCTGCAGCAATTTCTCAATTGGTCTGCATGTCAATAGTTTGAAAGTCTTACCCTCTTTCCTTGGTTCTGTTACTTTTTTTTCATTCCCTTTTTGTTTGTTGTTGTAGCTGTTGTTTGGTTTTAGGGAATTGAACCCGAGACCTTTGCACTGAGATACAGCCCTAGCCACTTTTATTGTGGGTTTTTTTTTTTGGACCAGGGATCAAACTCACAATCTTGCACTTGCCAGGCAGGTGCTTATACTACTGAGCTAAATCCCTGCCCCCCTAGCCACTTTTAACTCTTGTTTGTTTTGTTCATTTAATTTTTAGAAAAGATATAGGGTGAATCAAGCATGTCCCCCCTCCAAAGTCCTCACTGGCTCATACATGAGTTTGGAAGGTGATTGAATCATGGGAGTACTATAGCTGACTCCCTGTTACCATAGAGGAAGGGTCTGGTCAAAAGACATAGGTCCCTGGGAGATGTGGCTTAGAAGGGTGTATCGTACTCCCTAATCCCTCCCTTGTCTCTCTGCTTTCTGGTGGCCATAATGTGCATCAATTTCCTTTGCACAGACCTTCCCACTATGCCATTTCTCCCTGGGAGCTGGCTAAAGATGGGCTGGAAACTGTGAGTCAAAACAAACCTCTTTTCTAAATTGTGGTTGTTGAATATTTTTGACTCATCTATAAGTGACCTATACGAGATTGTGCTAAATTGCTTGGGCTGGGCTAAGAATCCCAATACTTCTACTTCAAGCCAACCAGAATTCTGAGATTAAGGCTGGCACTGCTATACTGGGCTTTAACTGACATTGTAAATGTTCCTATCTGATCATGCACTTGTCCTGCCTGAGTCTACCAGTCACTCCCACCCCCCTAAAAAATTCCCTGTTCATTTCTAATTTTACTTGGCTTTTATGGGTCTCATGTCTAGCAGCCTAATTCTCCACTATCTCCCCTCTTCTTCCTATATTTATTTCTCCATTTACTATTGCAGTACCTCAGAGTAGATATCAGTTCATATTTTAAACCAACTGTAAGGTGATCAAATTGCTATTCATTGCTTGTTTTCTGTTATCATCCTGATGATACAGTGGGTTCTACCCAGTACCTCCCTTTTCATTTTGCTATCTCTGCTTCCTTGAAGACTTTCTCTCCTGCTGTTGTCTACTTGTACTCTAACGCTATGATCTGACTATCAAATAAGTGAATGAATGAAGTGAGTCATGTTTTCAGTACTTCTCAGTTGGGCCACTAGTTTCATGAGCTCAGATCTCTTACCTAGGGATTGATTCCCTTCCATGTTTCTTTACAGTGTATTATTGTAGATTTTGTGGCTGAAAAGTTTTAAACTTTAAATTTTAGAGGGAGGAGAGGGTGGTATTCATAAGAAAGAACCTGGAAATCACTTTTAATTGATTCAGAACTTGGTTCTAATTAGTGATATACCTAGCTTTTTTGTTTGTTTGTTTGTTCGCAAATGATTTACAAAAGAAGATATATTCTGCATCACAACCTAGAATGGGTATGTGTTGAATGTCATAATTAATTTATGCAATAAGCATTCTCTGCCTACTTACTATGACCCTTACTATGTTACTATGAGGACGTACATTTCAATTAGAAAGATAAGGAATAGATAAAGGAAAAATGTAAAAATTCACAAAGAATCTTGGGATAAATCATCAATGTAAGATACACATACTTCTATGCACATACATATGTATATATACATAAACATTCACATGCGTTTTGCCTATATATATATATATATATACACACATACACATATATACACACATATATGCATATATACATATGTATGCATATACTCATAAAATAATAGTTATAGTACAAGTAATGAGCTTGTTTTTTTTTTTTCTCTTTCACTATTATTTGTTTTATTTCACTAAAAAGTTTCTGGTTGCAGCTCACCATATTGATTTTGTGACACACCAACACAGTGATACTCAAGATCAGAAAAATATTGGCTTATCAAGTATAAAATGTATCATCACCAGTAATCATTATCTTTATCAATCAGTAGACAGACTTCAAGATATTATGATTTTTTCCCATTCAGTTAACAGTTGATAACTTTAACACAAACATTCACTCTGTAGCAATCTTTTCATTTTGAATGAGATAAACTTCACTGGATAATGTATTCTTCAGCTTTTCATTATTAAAAGAATTTAAAATCTTATCATTTTAAAGTAACCTATACATTTTCATACATATAATTACTTAAGAAATTACTCTTTGGAGTGCCATATAAGCTTTAGAAAACCATTTCATCCTGTAAAATTATGGCCCAGTTTTTGAGAGCAAGAGTAAAATGTTGACAATGACACTGACCTTTTATTGTAGACTGTGGCATGTAACTCAGTTATAACCACTGAGTTATATTTCTATTATAGTATGTTGAAATTGGGTAATGCCTAGCTCATTTTCCTGTTAACTCTATTGTGTAGCATTGAATAACTACACTAAGATTAGCAAAGAAAGAAGTATATTTTCCAATTTGAAGCTACCAATGTGTTTCAAAGTTACCAACTTTGAAAGGATTCGGTACAGAGCCACAAATCAGCATTGTTGGGGAAATTTTAAATTGTTTTAAAAATTTTAAAGCAGTGGGCAATCCAGTTCTATGCACATTTATACAAATTGGAATGAGGTTTGTGAGTTTGGTATTGAAATAAGTCTACTGTATTGAATACAGTCTAATCTGTAACTACTAGATCTTCAGTTACACAGTATAAAGTAATACTTTTGCTATAAAAGTTTTGTCCATCTCCCTTAGTGGAAATTCCAGGTAATGCACAAGTTTGCATTTATGTTTGTTTTAAGAATAATGAAGATGTTATCATACTATATTATGGATGCTTTTAATGACAATACCAAAATAATTGCCGAAGTCTAAGTGTATTAACAGAGTAATTTCTGACATGATATTTTATCTGTATCCCTTATGAGGCCATGGGGCAGATTTAATTATTGATAAACTACATTAGTAATGAAACCAAATCCATACTTATCACTTTTAAAGGTGACACATAATTTCCAGAGTAGCTGCAAACTCTAATCTTCAAAATTTACCATAAGAGTGCTGGGGGTTTAACTTAGTGGTGGATCACTTGTGTATCAATTACAAAATCCTGAGTTTGACCCCCAGTGCTGTCAAAAATAATTAAGTAAAACCAAACCTAAGAAATATGTAAAATGGATTATATAACACTTCCTGTGGCATTTGACTAGATAAGTTTGGTTAGAATTTCATTGTAATAACTTGTAAAAAATCAGAAGTCGAAATAAAAAAGAAAAGAATGTAAGTATTAGTATGTCATAGAAATTACATTCATTTTTAGAAATATAATCAGTAAACAAAGTATTTTTTGCCTATCATTTTTCCTCTCCCTTGCCTGGATAGCAAGAGGCTTTGTACATATGTGTGAATTTGCTGAACTTGGTTGTTGGTGAGTTTGATAGCATTTTGTAAATATAGATATTTAGACTTGCTGAAAACAATATGAATTAGGAAAATTCCTCCTCAAAACAGCATTTTACTATATGGGGCATTAAGACAATAAGGGTAATCAGTGTTCTGAGTTCGTGACATGCTTACAAAATTAAGAAGGCAGAGGGTGAGCAGAGTCCAAATGTTGAAACTATTTCTGTAACACAGCAGTCTTTATTTCAAGATTGGCTTTTCTGAGTTTTTATACATGTATCATCTTTTTTTCTCATTGTTTTTTCTGTTTCTCTGATAGCCAAAGATGTAAATATACACACACATGCACAAAAGCACATATACATATGCTACTAAGGAGACTTTTTCTGTTGGTGTCACATTGTTTTGCAATTCCTTGGCTATCCCTTTCCTTGAAAAGGCAAGGTTCCAGTTACCACCAATTTTGTCCTTAGGGTCAGTTCACTGTCTGTTATGGTTTGTGCTTAAATGTCCCCCCAAAGCCTCACACAGTCATGGGGGGGGGTTCTTTCCAAGGTGACTGAGTCTAATGGTTGTGATTGGTTCATTGTGTAGTACTAGGATTTGCAGTGTGGGCTCTGCATCCACTTAGGAACAGCTAGCCAACATGCAGTGTAAGAAAGGGAAAGAGGCATGCTTTTCCTTTTTTTCCCTTTTTGTTCTTGTCACTTGTGGCTGCCATGAATGGCTGTACCTTAGCCTTGCCACCCTGCCTTGAGGCCAGCTGAGTATGAACTGAAAGCTCTAAAAACTCTAAGTTAAAGAAACCTTTCCTTCCTTCATTTTGGGCATCAAGTATTTATCTCAGCATTGAGAGAAAAATAACCAAAACAGAATGTGGTGCCAGGTGTGGGGCTGTTGCTGTGACTTTACCTGCCCATGTGGTTTAAGAATCTTTGGAAATGGCTTGTAGGAATAGTTTGGAAAGGTTTGGAGATGTCACCTGAAGGAGTAGACCTGGAATACCTTAGGCTGTTCCATATGGGAAATTCTGGTCAGAGCTCAGAAGACCAGAAAACCAATAAAGACCAGGTTTGGGAGTTTTCTGCTGAGAATAATGACTCCATAGTTTATTGCAGTCCAGATGATATGTTTTTTGGCTTGGTAGAAAGTATGTATACATTTTGGTTTTTTCAAGAGTCTTTGCCTGAGGCTGAAATTAAGAATGGTGGATTAATCTGGCAGAAGAAATTTCTAGGCAAGCAGATGTTGAGGCAGTGCCATTGATAGCAGTGGGGACTTTTAGCCAGATTTATGTTGCAAATCCAGGACAAGGAGCCCAGTAGGGTGACTTAAAATGCCATGAGTCTGACCAGAAAGGAAGCTCCAGTAAAGCTTTGGACTACAAAGATGGAGCTGAGGAGATCTCAATTGCTGAGAAGGAACAGGAGACTAGAAAATATGGCCTAGGGGCATTATGGGAAGAAGCAATGAGTCTCTACCCTTTGCAGCCTCAAAACTGCAAAAGTGAAAAACTTTGCTTTCAGGAAAAAACTGAAGAGTACCATGTTCCAAAATGGTGGCAGCAGCCACAGGATGTTCCAAAATGGCAGCAGTCATACCAGGTTCCAGAATGGAGGCAGCATAGAGATCTGTTCCTCACAATCAGGTTTAGTGTTCTAGTGATCTAGGCACTAGGCACTTGACCCCTAGAGCCAATAGAGAGGAAAGCCTGCCTACTGCTCCAGTTGGCAGCAGACCTTGGCAACATCCATGTGGCACTGGTTTTAGGCACATGCAGAATGCATGAGTTCTGAGGTTAAGAAGGCTTCTACCCCAATTTTAGAAGTGCTGAGAGACAAGGCAGTGTCCCCCTGACAGGGCAATGTGTGAAGCTCTGAGTAGAAAGCCAAAGGTACAGTGGAGAAGCCACTGCAGAAGTTTGGAAAAGACAGGAGCATGGATTGTCTAAGGAAACCTGCAAGGAGGAAGCAATGTGGACCTAAGAGAGAAGCCATGGAAGCTACTGCCACCAGAAACATTGTAGGGATGGACTCGTTCAAGCCTTTTGGAGCTTACAACCAGATTTCTTCAGATGCTGAGCCTGAAACACCAGGACTTAATGTTTGCCCTGCTGGATTCTGGACATGTTTTGGTTCTAATCCTTTGTATCCACCGTTATCTACCTTTTTAAATGTTAATTTTTATCTCCTAGCATTGTATGTTTGAAGAGTTTAACTTTGTTTTCATTTGTACAGGGCCTCACAGCTAAGAGTTTCCCTTAGATCTCAAAGGAGACTTGGGACTTGGACATTCAGCAAGGCTGAAACTTAGGACTTTGGCAACTATTGGAGATGGACTAAATGTCTTTGTATAAAGGAGATTCGTCTATATAAAGGATGTACATGAGTCGTTGTGGGGTCAAGATTGGAATGTCATGGTTTGTGTTTCAATGTTCCCCTAAGGCCTCATACAGTCATGGGGGGGCGGGCCTTTCGAAGGCAGCTGAGTTAAGCAGTTGTGATTGGTTTATTGCCTAGCGCTGGGATGGGTGGTGTGAGTGCTGCACCTCTCAGGGGCAGATAGCTGACATATGATATAAGGAAGGGAAGGAGGCGTGCTTTTCCCTTTTTGCCCTTTTAGCTCTTGTTGCTTGTGGCCACCATGAATGGCTGCCCCTTAGCCATTCTACCCTGCCTTGGAACCAGCTGAGTATGGAATGTAACCTCCAAAAGCTGTAAGTTAAATAAGCCTTTCCTTCCTTCATTTTGGGTGTCAAGTATTTTGTCTCAGCAATGAGGGAAAAGTAACCAAGACACTGTGTGTTCTTGCTTCTGGCTCCACCTCATAGACCATCAGTCACAACCTTGTGGAAGACCTTCAAAGGAAGAAGTTTGCCTCCAATGTATTTCCCTGCCTCATGTCTCGGCTTTGGTGTTCCAGGTTTCCACATCCCTCAATCTCATGTCTTAGAGAGCTAATCCACCCTCAACTGTGGACATTGATTCTTTTCTACTGCAGGATGCAGAAATGATATTTCTTTTCATTGTGGTCTATAAAATGTAGAAATTGCCTGGGTTCTAGTCAATTTGGTACAATTGGTGGTCAATTGACACATCAATCTGTTTTGGCAGTTATTGTGGTCAGAAACCTCAAATGCTATAAAGCTGTCAGTGTCTTTGTACATTTGTGCTCAAGGAGTAATAGACTTTATTTCCTTCTCCAATACTTTTTTGATTAGACAGCAAGTTATCAAAAACTATGTCAGATCTTCAATATTCTCTATTACCATGTTAACAAAATGTTATTTTACTAGACACAGTGAATTACTGTTTATTATTTCTTAGGAAGAATTTTAAAATTAGAGTATAGTATAACAGGTCAGAAAATGTAGAGTTACAGGATCAGAGAAAACTACTGTTACCTCTGTCCTATTTTTTTTTTAATTTTTAAATTTTTCTAATACTTTTAATATAAAATCTTAAAGTGTTCTAATAAGACGTGACAACAGACAAGGCCTCCATTTCTCATTGCTGCTGTAGAATTTATTAAACTCAAATTTGTCTCTAATTTGAATTATGCTGAACATACCCCAAATTGATTCAAAGATAGCTAAGATGGTCGATAATCTTGAGTAGTTAAAACCTTAGGTTTCTAGAAATCTAAAAACAGCCTGTTCAACTCTTTGCTTGGAGAAACTACTTAACTCACATGTACCTCTGTTTTCTTGTCTGTAATGTGGGTGTAATGTTAATAACTACCTCATAGGATAGTGCAGAGTATCAAAAGTGGTAACAAACAGTGGCTGGGATATCATAATTTATCAATCAATGTTGATAGTTGTATGTGTCCTCAAATAGGAAATGAAATACTACAGTATTATCAAAACACAATGTTTTTCAAAGACCATAATTATTTAAATTTTTCATTCTTTATCCTAAGAAAGGGAAAATAGTGAGGGAAAACACATCTGGTAGAAAAATCAGCTTAGTTTAGATTAGATGACTAAATACTTCCTCAGGTTGTTAGACTCAAAGAAACTGTCTATACAAAGAATAAGAAAAGCACTTCCTATTAATAACATACAAGGTTAGACAAATCTCTCAAATATAACTAGGAAATATGCAGGCAAAAACCATATGGAATAATATATCAGTCATTCCTTGAAATAACAAGTGTTCCCTTTAAATACCATTTATTAATACTCTGAGATTAATGATATACAAACCACAGTTCCCACAACCAATTGGAGAGCACGTTTATGAGAGATATAGGGCTAGTTATGAACTTTCAACACATTGACTTGCTCCTTTTTCCTATTTGAATTATAAGTAAGTATTAACCTTACTAAAATGCCCATGGTTATTCTCTAGTGTGTTGTCACTTAACCAGGAGGAAATAACACATCATTGTCAGGTTCCGTATTTCCAGTTTATTCTCCACCTTGCCTCCCCACTGTGGATGGAATGGTTTTAAAGTATATTACCCCATCCTAATCTCACATGCGGACTAGGAACTGTCAAAACTGAAAATGTGTAACCGCCACTGTAAAAAAGAGAGGGAAAGAAAGTGCTCTAAAGGATAGAACTGCTTGTATGTTTAAGTGTGTAAGATTGACAACCATATTACTAAGTTTTTGTTGGATCCTTGAACGGAACTGTTTGCGCTCTCACTGTTTGAATGTCCACTTTTTATGCCTTAATTTTGTAACTTGAACAACTGTTTCAAAGATGACAATATGTAATTTATCAACTAGTGATTTCTTAGTGTTTTTTTAAATTCTGTATTACTTCTACCCTTTTTTCTGTCTTGCTTTGTATTCTCTTTAAATAAAATTTTAAAAAAAGCTAGGGTGCAATTAAAGTAAGCCTTAGCCCCATCAGAAGAGCACAATGGTCATTGAAGTAACAATGGGAATGTCAAAGACACAAAGGGAGAAAAAATCTTTGCAAGATTCTGGAGAAACAACTTGGTTGTTAATAGTGACGATACAAATATTACTATTCAGTTTTGTTTAGGTTATTTTTAAAGTTAGAAGGACCACTAGACACATAATCCTGGAACTTTCCAATTCATCATCTTAGCCATGTAAACCTGTTGAGAGTAAACCCTTTAATCTCTGTAAGGGGGTCATGTTTTCCTTTATTACTCTATCCCTGGGAACTAGAAATGTTCTCTGCACAATGAGTGAGTGCTCAGTAAGTATGTATGGAAAGCAGATGAACAGGCACCTGTATGGTAGATTCTGGAACCTCCCAACCATATTAAGAAGCTGCCTCAGTCACATGCATGTGGGTCTCTGGGCTCTATAGTAAAATACAAAATTGAACCAGGCATGGTGGCACACTCCTGTAATCCCAGCACTCTAGAGGCTGAGGCAGGAGAATCATTGCAAGTTTGAGACCAGCATGGGCTACAAAGTGAGCCCAAGTCCAGCATGAATTGCATTGTGAGACCCTGTCTCAAAAAGCCAAATAATAATATTAATAATAATAACAACAACAATTGATAAACTGAATCCTCTCATTTTACATATAAGAAAGTTGACCTTAGGTTTGGGATCCTGGTCTCTGTATAGATAATACCCAGATGGTGGATATTTTGGGGAATAGGAAAAGCACACTCTATGATGATCTTATGGGCTATTTTGCTTGTAGAGAAATTATTCCAGTAAGAAAAATCATAAATGTGAATGCCCTTTCCTCTATATCTAAATGATTATAACACATGCCTCGGAAATTTATACATCCAGCATTAGTGTGTAATACTGTTTCCAAGAATCAAGTGACTTGTCTCTTCATGTAGTAAAAGTACTTATGATATTTAATTAAACATAGGAAATAGCTTTCTGCCTATTTATTATTAGATTTCTCATATGCATAAAAGTTTTTAATCTGACTCTTGTTCCTTAAAATCTAAAGAAAACATTGGGAAACACCCATACTCTCTCACAGGTAGAACTACTATAGCAAAGTGAATGTTTATCTTTTTTCCTTGGAATTCTGATCTGGCTGATGTTTCTGGATTACCATTTTTTTTTTTTCATTTATAGTACTTTCATAGTCATGGAATTTTTTTTTTTTTTTTTGCTAAGCGTAGAGGCCAATATTTTACATACAGGTGCATATCTAAAGTAAATATTTGCATACATATATATCTGTACAATATATATCTATACATGTATGCAATCTGAAATATATTTGCATGTGCATGAATATATCTTAGTAAAATCAATGGAATTGATAGTGCTAGAAAAGTCACATGTTAATAAGTTGATCATGGAAAATAATATAAATCAAGAAGCACACTCCTCAATTCTCTCGGTATAAGGATTTCTTAATGAAACTATTGCTCCTCACACATTCATCTCAATGGAAATATCTCCAATGTACAACATTAGAAAAGATTAACAAAGGGGTTCTGATAAACTATGTAACTAGGTAGGTAAAGGTAAAGGTAAAGATTTGAAAAGTGAGAGTTTAATAAAACAGATGTCCAAGTGTTAGTAAACTCACTGTCTCTATTCTTTGGCTGGAAGAATGTCAAAGATTCAGGCCTGATACAACCATGGACACTATTTTAATATTAAAATGCTTGACATAGTTAGCATGCTTCAAAAATATTTAATTAACTATCCTGGGGTTTATTAAAATATTTCAATATTAATGTCATCAACTGGAAAAATATCAGCATATGTTCACAATTTAAGCTATACTGCATCATCTAAGTTTGAATAGGAATAAGCCATTAGTTATATATGCAGCATCATTTTTGAATCTGGTGCTGTTCTACATAGCTGTGTCTGTTTTTGTTTTTAAACTAATCATACTGGGAACTTCCACTGTGGGAGTGACTTCAGAAGAAACTTCCCATCGTGCAAATTATCATCCTAAACTCACTAAATCTGTGCGTTAGCAGTCTTCTTACTTTCTGTTTCCCATCTGCTTCAGACATTAGCTATGTGCATTATTTGTTTCTCAATCATTTACTTATTTATTTTTAGTTGAGTTTATTAGTTCCTGTGTGCGGTGCATAATGTTTACAGGCCTTGTGGGAAGTTGGTAGATGGACATAACACGTCTTAATGCCTTTCCCGTCCTTCTCCCCATTCCTTCACCCATTCATTTTTTTTGTACATATTTACATTCCTTACATGGAGTTGGTATATAACACATCCCAATTTCTTTTTATTCCATGTCCCTTTCCTCCCTCTCACTTCCCTTTACTCTGTCATAATGAAAGAAAAAAACAACAAACTGATTCATTTGTAGAAAAATAGATACATCTTGAGACCATAATATTAAGTGAAATAAATCAGAAAAACAAACCTTAAATACCACATTGTTTCTCTCTTGTGACAATCCCAGAGTAAAAATAAAGAGCAAAATAAAACATAGCTAATAGAAGATTGGAAAAAGGTCATACATACATTATTTTTAAAAAAAAGAAAATGTCTATCTCACAGTTTTAAAAATGAATACTCTTTTTTTTTTTATCGGTATCGGGGATCGAACTCACGACCCTGTGCTTGCAAGGCAGTCGCATATGACACTGAGCTAAATCTCCAGCCCCTTCTTAGGTGATAATTTTAAAAAAATAAGGAAAAATCCATATTCTTTAAATATTCTATAGAAATTCATCTTAGAAATTGGTAATTGTCTTTTCTTTTATTCATAAATAAGTAATACATTTTATATGTCTGCATGTTTTAATAAAATTTGTTTCCTGTTATATGTTGTAGTATTTCAAGAGTATTTTTTTCTTGTAGTATGTCTTAGCTGTGGCATTCTTCTTTGATTGCTCAGTTATACATCATATACCTGATGTATTTATTTCACAAGGAATCAGTTCCATTCAGAAGGCCATTATATTTCCATTAAAGCCTGTACTTTTATGTGGACTCTCTTACACAGCCAGACTTTGCAGCTGTTTGAAACTTCACAAATCAGTTAATAAGATTTTCTCTACCAAAATATATTGCATTCATATTATTCCACTGCTGAGACACAGTTTGTCCAGCAGGATGAAAACCAACCATTTTGTCACCATTGAGTCAGTGTTGACTGATTAACACATTGTTCTCATTGCAACATATGGCTAGCTCATAATTAACTGAAAATATTTCAGTGGTCTTGTTTGGGTTTAAATCAAATAAAGTTCTACTCGAAGCAGCCATGGCTGACATAATTTACGATGGTAATAATATAGAACTTTAAATCATATCAGTTCATTTCCTCTTTGGTATTTTTCTTTTCCATCAAGTTTTATTTCTTTAGCTAGAGAATGCCTCCAAACGACATCTGTGTTGGTCAAAGTCATGAGTAAACTTTAAAAATAAAGTGTGCTAAATGTGTTTTTATTTTTTCAAAAGATGTTTTCAATTACCATTAAGTTCATTGTTGGTCTAATGTTGGCGGTTTAAATATCTGAAGCTGTTCTCTGGAAACCAGACACCTACCAAATTCTAAAAATCTGGTACATTTTTCATTTTATTGTGGCTTTCCAAAACAACTGTTGATTGCTCAAAGTAGAAGCCCCTTTGATGAATAGAGGTTTAGTCAGAGTATAGTGAGTGGGTTAGTAGCTATGTTTCTTAGAATTAACCAGTCTCTCTGTTCCTTACCTAAGAAGGCAGTCTTTCTGCCTTTTCTTTCTATGCTGCTCATGATGGCACATCCTTCACCTCTTTGGATGAGTCAGTATTGTTTTTCATCTCAGTAAGCTCTGCTCTTTGTGCTATCTTTTCTGCCTGTGTTCAGTATTTATTGAATAGCTAGTTTCTCTGGTCCTATTATTTTAGTCTCCATTTGATAAGTAGAAAATCCTTCTAATATAGTAGTTGGTGTGGTGATTAATCCTAACAAAGATATATTTCTTGATCATGCTATATCCACAAGATGGGTGTAGAAGAAGAGCGAGAGATTGTTGTTTTGTTGACTGCAATTCCTCAGGAACCAGACTGCCAGAGGCTCCAGTCAATGGTGTGCCATTACTCTGAAGGTTCATCTCAGAGGGAATAAAAGAAAGAAGGGCTGACTGTCCCTTTATGTCTGAACTGGCAATTAGTTATTTTCTCATTGCTGAGACAAAATACCAGACACTCTCAAGTTGAAGGAGAAAAGGTTTATGTAAATTCACAGTTGTAGAAGTTTCAGTCCATAGTAGTCTGGCTGCAATGAAGAGTGGCCTAGCAGAGAGGCATTGCAGAAGTCTGTGTGGTCAGGCATAAGACAACAAGCAGCAAAACTCTTTCCTTTCTCCCTTGTACTCTACCCAGGTTATAAGCCTATGGATTGGTGTCACCCAAAATTTAGAGTGGGGCTTCCATTATCCACACCCAGAACTGTGCTAAAACCATTTAGTTATCACACAATTTAATCCCAGTGCCACACACTCTAGATCCAGCCACCTCCGCAAATCTACACCTATGAGCACATGAGGCTTTGCTGTTAGAAATTTAGCCATAACACACCCACTGGCTAGTCACTCTCATGGCCCTTTCTCAATGAAAGAGAGCTAAGAAATTATAACAGCTCACAGAACACTTTATGAATAACATTTCTGTCCTTCCTTGAGCATTTTATAATTTTATTACCATAAATCTATATGCTAATGATATAGCATGGTTTATTGAATCTTATGATAGCTGTAATGGTTGACACATTTTGTCAATCTGAGAAGTTTAGCAGCATAACTAAGTAACTCAACAGGTCTACATCCTAGGGTGGAGAGGACATGCCCTAGGGAGGCTGTTTCCCCTCTAGGATATTGTAATGGTCCATCAATTGTGTCAACTAATTGAGAAGTTTAGAAGTATAGCTAGTAGACTCAGCAGGGGACCAGGGCTCTCACTTTGTAAATTTCCTGAGCCTGTGCAAGAGGAGGCCAGAGATTTATGTGGGTGCTACACTGCCCCCCCATCCTCCTCATAGGCAGCCTGTATAAAATTTAAGAGCAGAAAAGAGGTTTACTCCCTCTCATTTGCTCTTACTGCCTTTTGTTCTCTTCTGCTGTCTTGAACTGTTTCCCCTTACCATTCCACCCTGCCTTGGTGCCAGCTGATTATGGACTGAAATTTCTACATTCAGTGAACTACATAAACCATTGCTTCTTTAATTTTATGCATTGAGTATTTTGTCTCAGCAGCAAGAAAAAAGTAACCAAGACAGTAGCTATGTTTCCCAACTAGATTGATAATAAGAGTAAGTTGTACCTGTTTAACTCACCAACATGAGATTCTGCAACCATGCCCCAAACCTACCAAATCTTTTAGGTGAGAGATTACAAATCTAGATTCTTAACAGGCTTTTCAGATAATCCTGCTAGACTTCAAATTTGGGAAAACAATATAAGTATTTTTCAAAGAGACAGTGACAGGGTTGGTGAGAAGTAAATAAATGTAAATAATTAACAGGCACTTTTATAGATGTGCCCATTAGCATGGGACATCCTGTAACTCTCTGGAAACAACTTGTAGTTTTCTAAACACCCCTTGCCTATGTCACACAACTGTACACATTACATCATAATGAAATTCTCCCAAATATACAAATGATAGTATTTTCTATGGCTTGGAGAAGTAAGATTATTGCCTGTCATGAAGATATCTTTAGAGGATTCACTATGTGAGATGCTAAGTATCAAGGCCCTAACATTGTTTGACTTCTCACAAAGTTGAAATCTCTGATGAACACTTCATTATGGGATAGTGGGAACTTACAAGGAAAAGACAGTGGAAGTATATGTTTATTGAGGGCAGAAAAGATACACTTTACAAGGCCAAGTTGAAAGCAGGCTGAGAATAGATTCAAAAAAGCCTTAGGGAAAAGAGAAACTGGCTTCCCCCTCCTGCACTTCAGGCATTAGGACAGTTGTCCTATCAAAAACTCACTTGGTGTGGGACCAGATTTAAAATTCCTTGTCAAAAGCCATGCTTGGCTTTTCACCCAATGTAAAGAATTAAAAAGGGTACTTTTATGATTGGTCCTATAAACAGTGCCAGATTCAAATGAGCGGCTGAAAATACTGCTTCCTGAATGGCTGTGCTTACAGTGCTTCTGTTTTGTCTGTGTTCTGTTTATTTATGAAGTTTGACACATTCTGACTACTTGGTTGGCCAATAGCACTAGCCCTAATCTACTATCTCAAATTCATGATAGGCGAAAGAAGTCAAGCTTCAGGAATGGTAAATAAAATGTCTTCAAGGGGTCATGAAAGAGAAATGGATAAAGCTACAGATCAATTTAAGTCACTCTTTCAAATACACTAAATACCCCCACACACACAGACACACACACATATACACACACACTCCGATTTTTACTCTTCTCAAATCAGAGACTGAATTTCTACATTTTTCTGAATGATCTGCCTTCCCTAGCCCAATGACTGAAGCTTTTTATTAATTTGAATAAATACATTCTCACATTTAACATTTCATTTGCTTTATACATTAAAATACATTTTCTTTTTTTTTTTCCAGTATCTCCTAGGCATAGATACATTTCTCAGCACAAATATGAGAAATTGCCAATATAGTGAATTTCTTCCCACTGTCCTTGTATGATCTGAGAGCTGGCAGAGGAAGAGCTAATGGGAGACCCAATAACTTGCAACACAGCAAATATGAGGAGCTCTCTTAAAATAATACATCTCACAGGAAGAAACAGATTGCCTCATTTTAAAGTACATTTGAAACACTGTGGGCTTCAGGAGGCTGTCGTGTTATTGAAAGAACATTTTCATTTCAAAAGCTGGGCTTTGTATTTCTGAATTTCAATCTGAGTTATCTTAAACTTGGTTTCACACTAAAAGGACTAAGAGCTACTCCACTGTGAATGGAAATGCAAGATTAAGAAAGCAGGATA